>CM060262.1:7498161-7868161 GCA_030684275.1 Acipenser oxyrinchus oxyrinchus
TTTCAGAACTTCGTCATTTCGGGCCTTGCTTTTTTGGACCTGGTAGGCACCCAGCAGGGTCTTGCCAATCAGACAGTAGCAGGTGATAATGATCACAAAAGGAATGAGAAAACCCAAAATGCTTTTCACGAAGCCCATCCCAACCAGAAATCTATTCAAGTTGGCATCCTTGTATAAAAAAGCACACACAGATATGTTAGGGTTGGCGATTAAGATGACGTCACGGAAACACATTGTCGGCACACTCAGTACAAAAGCAAAGACCCAGATGATGATGCAGGTGATGCGGGAATAGACCAATGTACGTCTTGGGCGTGACCTCACTGGATGGACTATGGCCAGGTAACGGTCAATGCTGAGGCAGGTCAGAAGGAATATCGTGGCATATAGATTGAAGGTTACCAAACCAGTGCTCAGTTTGCATAGGAATCCTCCAAAATGCCAGTTATAGCCCAGTGCTGTGTAAGCGGCCCACAGGGGTAAGGTGATCAGAAAGGTGAGGTCAGCCAGTGCCAGGTTCAGCATGAAGACATTAGCAACTGTTTTTAATTTCATGTAGGAGTAAATTACAGCCACCACCATGCTGTTCCCCAAAACACCAACAACAAATATGAAACTATAAACAATTGGGATCATAGTAAAGATGTAATTATGCATTCCAGAGCTAGTGCAGTTTAACGAGACTCTGGGGTCTTCCGTGGTTCCGGCTGTAGAATTCTCCATCTTTAAGTTTGCTTGTAAAATCCAGACGATTTGTACTTCAGACGTAAGCTCTTGCTTGAATAAACGACTGTTGCCTAAAAAGATGCAAACAAAAAAGGGGCTGAAATTCTGTAATCAATCACAATGATCACAATGCTTTTCCACATTAATAAACATATATTAGCATTATCCTTGCAATCCATTGTGCTGGCAATATATGCATTATAGTGAGAACAAAGGTCATAGAAATAGTATACTACAGTTCCAGCTAGTTGTGCAGTGATGTAACATCAGACGTCTCCAAATTAAGAGAAATGAAATACATATTAGAAATACAAATACTAAATAACAAAAAAGGTTACAGAGGTTAACTAAAAGGTAGGTCATTATTTAATATACATATATGCATAAGATATTGAAAATATAAAGAGAGGTGTGCCATATGACATGCCCATTAGCAATTGATGAACCCGAGAGTCTGATTAGTGAACACCTAAATAAATAGCACTGCTGAACAGTCTGCTCAGTATCTGTGCTATCATTACAGAAGTCTGAGAATGTGACACCTGTTACAATACATGGTTCTAATGAGATTAACTGGACTTACACATTCAATTTGACACAAGTATCCTGCTACCCAAGTCTTATTATAAAATGTGTGTGGGAATTTTCACTTCAACAAAGAGGACATACACCATTGTACCACATACATACTGCACTGTTTAGCAGACGATGTTTTTGTCTTAAGTTAACCAGTTTATTTATTTAAAAAAAAATGATGCACGAATATAAGCTTTTATCACACATAGGAAAATACACTTAAAATTGCAACACTAAGGTAAAGAACATCACATGCCATTTCAATCGATTTTTTTTACGTTTGCATTCTCTCTCTCTCGCTCTCTCTCTCTCTCTCTAAAGCAACAGATTCTAGAATCACTCAGAATTATTGAAAACATTCTGAAAAATCTATGAATTACATTTGAATACAGTATTATTGTGAATGTAAGTGCATTTGCCTATGAGCGAAAACTCCTGATAACCCTTAACTACTGGTAAAATTAAAATCATTCTTGAATGGGTAATTTATTTTCTTTTACAAAATACTAATTGAAAAAAAAAGTCTTAAATTACCAGACCTGTCTAACCCTGGAGGCAAACTCACTTATTTTTTAAACTGAATTCACTTGCTATACTGTGTGTATATTACAGTATTTGATTACCACCATGACAAGGGTGTAATATGTACTGTCTGCTTTGCACCACAAGGTGTCACTATTTTTTACACTTGACAGATTTAGGATCTCATGGGAAATTAACCATCCCTAACAAGATTTTCAAAGTAATTTAATTATCTGGTATTAAATTATCATTAACTAAGCAGCCTTTTCTTTAATATTTGACAACTGAGTGTAAGAGAAATTATTTTGTGTGTGTGTGTGTGTGTGTGTGTGTGTGTGTGTGTGTGTGTGTGTGTGTGTGTGTGTGTGTGTGTGTTTGTGTGAGGGTAGTTTTGAGGAGAAATTGAAATCTCTACAAAAAACAAACAAACATTAACTATATATATGAATCCCATTTCTGAGAATATTCCTGGTGGACAATTATTATTCTCTCTAGCACTGTCAATACTGAAATGCCTTTCACTAGCTCCAAAATGAAACAAACAATAAAGATTTGATTATCCATGAGTTATTGTAAGATCTGGATTAACTATTTATTGTCTACAGTAATGGTGCCCGCTTTAACAAAAGCACAGGAAGAACACATTTACTGCAGCAGGACATAATGTACCGGTGCTTTAGAAAAACAAGAAACTAATTACAATAATAACACCGTGAAAGGTTTGCTGCCATGACTATAAGTGCTATCACCTCAAATATTATTATTACCACACACACAAAACTCATTCAGCAGATTAATTGGAACATATTCATTTCATAGCTGGCATTCACTCCGGATGTGTACAGTAAAGAGATTTCAGTGTGTATGGTACCATGTAGTAGATCGCACGGTTAATGCATTGTGTAAAAAAAACAACTTCCTCCATAAACTGTCAATGATATTTGCTGCAGATGTGTGGATTAGGTCAGCAAATGATGTGATGGTACCAAGCTCAACCGAATCATGAAATATCACTCAACTGTGTTTCCTCTGAAATCTGGTCCGCAATAAATAAACAACCCAGATGACACTATCAAGATTTAAATGCGTTTACTTTACTTAATGGTGATTAAAACAGAGCCAGATTGCAAGTTCTTTTGGTTGATAATTTGATGCTGTTTATTTTGATTTGAATCTTTGTTATATAAGACCAGTTGTAAATCTGATATAATTTCCATTGCCTGTACTGTTCCCTGAATACACAGAAGGCAGTCTTTATATTTTAATTATTTACAAAAGTAGTAACAAAGCATTTTTTGTACTATTTAAATGACTTGACTACCATGTCGGCAACTTTATTGCATTGTAGCGATCCTGGTTCACGCAGGCGCACGCATCACACAGGGCAAGGCAATCCACACACAGGAGAGTTGGAGGGAGGCGGTGCCCGTTCCAACCAATCCAGAACGGACACCTCATCCTGGAAATCCCCCAGCCCAGGTGCCTCAGTCTGGAGATCGGAACACTCTAGATGAAAGGGGGCGGACCCCAGCCTGACCGCCTGCCTGCATATCTCACCAGCCCACCTCGGGAACCACTTTTACTATATCTATATATATATATAGATATACTATATATATATATATATATATATATATATATATATATATATATATATATATATATATATATATATATATATATATATATATATATATATATATAGATGTATATTTGTACATTTGCCTTTATATGTTCATTTAATGAAACCTAGTTTTGAATTACCTCAACTATGATGATTTCAGATTGTTGGCGTCACAGTTCTGGAGTTTTTAGTTTGTGAATGCTCTGCCTAATAAATAAAGCATCTGGATAATGAGCCACTAACCCCTTGATACTGCGTAAAACATTTTGAAATGTTTGTTATCTGGCAGAGCCTGTGTATCTCTGCTTTAATAGCCATAAATTACAATCACCAGCCAGCATGACACAATTTAAAAGGTAGTAATACAGCATTACTGGAACCAGGACTTCATTGGACCCTAGAGAGGAGCCTGATGACACAAATCACAACAGCTTTTCATGAGCAGGTTCCCATTTGAGCTGTAACAGAATATTCTACTCTATAATTGTCTGTGAAATGATGCTATGATGTTAACATTTGGAATATATATTACACCGTGATATTAGTGTCATACAGCCATCTGAAATGTCTTTGCTTCAGATGCAGTACTTTGTATCAGATGGAAATTCCATCACATTGAAATCAGTGTTACTGTTTAACTACATATCATAAACGAAATATAGCATAGGGTTCTGTGTCAGATACAAGGCAAAGCCGCCTATGGGTAGCTGCTCTGAGCTCTCAAGATGTGGACATCACAGGGATGGAAATAAGACTCCTTTTGCATTGCATTTTCACCCATGCTAGGTTTTACTACAAGCTTGATTAGCCACAGTGTATAGGCAACAAGCTCAGGTGTGTCTTATTAAACTCATTGTAAAACCAGGAATGGATCAAACTGCTATGCAATGGGAGTCTTATTTCAATCACTGTGTCAGCTTGTGCCGTACAGCACCCTATATGATATTCTGATATATATATATATATGATTCTGTAATTCATTAATGTCAGAACAGCAGATGTCTGCACTCATTACAAAATACATCTTCAACTGCAGACTTAACAAAGGTAAGTAGTATGTATACAGCGCATACACATTTGCTATAGATTATAGCTCTGTCTTTCTCTGCTTTTTTATTAATTTCCTGTTTGTAAGAGCTTTTGGGTGCTCTTACAAACAGGAAATGAATAAACCCACATGACCTTCCAGCAGACACTGTCCTTGAAGGAGTACAGTGAACTATGGAGCTTTTCCAAAGGATGTAAATTGATTTTCCTATATAAAGAAAAAAAGGCAATGAATTACAGCTGAAGCCATGCACAGGAAGGAAATCACAGTCTGTTTTTTGGCTGAAGAGATAATTATCAATCAGCAAATCCATTTGCTAATGCTTTGAATCTTAGACACTAAACTATGCTGCGCTTCAGTCTATCAGTTTAGATGGTCCTGGTAGATATTAGCATCATCATATGGCTGACAGAGATAAGCTTGGTTAATAATTCATCAGCGTGGCATTTAGATTCTGATTTACTGTGTATCAACAGCAAAAGGATTCACAATGTGTAAATTAAACTGATCCTAAATATTGAACCCCCAGTATGATTTTAATGAAATTTAAGTTAACCTTTAATTGTATGACATTGTGACGTTACTACAATGTTATGTTTATTCTCCAAAGCAGGCTTTTCCAGAGGGACTACCCAAGGGTTAGGCGTATCGATTCAACCTTTTACAGAGAAGCAAGCGCAGTGCAACACTTGAGATGCAGTGAAAAGTTGACATAAACACATTGGGATTTTCAACATGAAACATCTGCTTCCATGGTCTGTGTTTTTGGCCAGTTCAAAAACAAATTACTATGTGATGGGTTGAGTTTGGACAGACAATGCCAAAACAAGCAGGGGGGTGGGGGGTGTTGAGACTCTCATGAGACTCTGTGAAGCATACTTTTTCTGTAAAGGTTTTTATAGTGCTGGGCATCTTTCAGTCAGTTAATTTCAATTGTAGCCAATACTTTCTGGTGCGATCCAAAAGACACTCACTGACCTATAAGAGTATTGCAGGGCAGCTTCTCTCTGCTATTTCCTGTTATAACCATCAAACTATCCAAGACTACACTGCACCCAGTTTACAAAGTCGGAATTCAATCACATAATATAGAGTTGTTTCTAGAATATCATTAAAGATTTATTAGCCAATGTAGTTGCAAAAGAAAATAACTACCTATACTTATAACATCATCATCTTTTAAGGTTTTCATTTTTACGAAAATAACAACAACCTTCCAAACTTAGCAAAATCCTATATGATATCATCCTGCTATAAATGTGTAAGCATGCAACATATTAAAAGAAAATCTTTTAACTGTCCATTAAACATTTTATAAAGTCTGTGTTCTCAAGTTAAATGATACTTAATGCATAAACACAGATTTCTTATTACTTAGTTGTTTGGTTCTTTCAAATTTTTTATAATTAACAGGTGTTATTTAAAGCATAGGCGTAATTTACACGGGGGGCGCGGGGGGACATGGCCCCCCCTCACTTTTTCAATGATGCGGAAATGTCCCCCTCACATTGCAGGAGTACTAAAACAATTATTTCATGTTAATTTATTGGTATAAATCACTAGTCAGTATACAAGTTAATGGGAAGAAAACTGGGATTGGATCCGGGATCATTGGAGCAGGATCATGAGATGATGTTTTACTAGGGAGGCTGTGTGGTCCAGTGGTTAAAGAAAAGGGCTTGTAACCAGGAGGTCCCCGGTTCAAATCCCACCTCAGCCACGGACTCATTGTGTGACCCTGAGCAAGTCACTTAACCTCCTTGTGCTCCATCTTTCGGGTGAGATGTAATTGTAAGTGACTCTGCAGCTGATGCGTAGTTCACACACCCTAGTCTCTGTAAGTCGCCTTGGATAAAGGCGTCAGCTAAATAATAATAATACTACGAGGATCTGGATCAGGCTCCACTGATCAGTGATGTGATCCGATCCTGCACACATCTTAACTAGGGAAACTGACCAATGAGAAGTCAACATACGTGGCGCATAGTTTAAAGACCCTGGCTGACAAATTTGTATACAGCCTGAGATCACAGTAATGTTGGGAGAAAATAACAAACGAATTGACAAAGATAGACGAGGATGAACTACGCTGATGTATCCAAAACACGGGAAATGGTTTAAGTTTGTAATTCACCACAGCTTGTGTTATTTACTAATGTTATCACACTGAGGTTTCTGTCTACTTACACTTTAACTTTTCATTTTGAAACAGTAAACCTAAAACAGCATAATGACCGTTGTGTTATGTGCAAATAAATATAGATATCAATAAAAACTAAATACATTGCAAATAACTTTTTACACAATTATTATATCAAATTAATCACAATATATTACTGATTCTAAATTATTTTGCGTGTTTAAATACATCGCACAAACTCTCACGTCTCTATTTATCAATGTTCCAAAAACTCACTCTTGGTCACATTTTACTAAACATTTTTAAACTAACAAATAAACAATTACCATAACGAACATCGTATTCATCATAATAAAGTTGCGTTCTTGCCTGTAAACAGGAACACGTTTAAAGTTTGAAACTCATTGTCTGGAGCTTGGTGTTATTTACATTATCGTTGATACACTGCGGTTTGAGGTTCAAGCTATATCTGCAAATTTTAAGTGGATGGAAGCTGAAAATACTTTTTAAAAACACCCCTTTCTTATACCAATACAGTACTAGCATCATTTTAAAAGCAAAACTGTATTTATCTCAAATATTTCAATTGTGGAGAAACCCCTACGTTTCTAGAAATATATTTCAAGGGAAATTCTCATCCCTCTCATTAAATCTACATTATGCCACACTCGCTCTAGTGAAAACGCTGTCTCAGGGGCCGGTTGTACTAAGGGATCTGATTGTGGATCCAGGCTCCAATCTGAGTGGAGCATCAGTGCTCTTTGAGTTCGAAGTCATGGCTGTAATTCCATGAAGCGAGTGAATAATATAGCTATTTGCCAGACTCATCACTCATGATAACGTTGTGCCAGCAATTTATTGTTTTGAATGACTGCCGCAGGAATGTCTTTGGATCTTTTAATTAGACATAAAAGGGATGCAATGTTTTGTTGTACTTGTTTGTAACATATTTTATTATTTCAGATAGAATGATCTGCATGCATGCCCCAGCTACAGAAACTGGCACCATCCACTTTTGACACCAAAGTTACACTACTGAATTAAAGACTGGAGCAAACACTTTTTAAAATGTTTGATAACACTTCATTTGTGTCAGTAATTCAAAAGCATATGCTGATATATATATATATATATATATATATATATATATATATATATATATATATATATATATATATATATATATACACATTTACGTTAATACATTTAAAATACTGTATACCAAAAGTAGATATATTTTAAAGGTAAAATATTAATATATCAGATATCCCACATACAGTATATACATTTTTCATAGTTTCTCATATTAAGTCAACAAAATAGCTTTTCATTATTCATTCATTTTATAATTTAGCTTTATTCACCAATCAATCTGAATGTTATATATTTCTGTAATTTTGTTTCTCTGCAAAAAGAAAAGCAATGCAAGCATTTAAAAACAAAATGCAATTGAAATTCGAACATATGAGCATCTTGCCTTACCTTGAGCAATGGTAATGTGCAGTTAACTTTTTGGTCTTGATCGTATTGATGACAGTTCTCTTGGAAAGACAATGTTCTCTGCAAGAGTAGTAACTCATGTACTGATACCTCTCACAGACTCTGCTTGTTTTTATGTACACCAGTTGCTAGTTCAGCCCCCGCAGTGTGTTCTCACAGTATTACGCTCTTTCACTCTTTCTCGGGAGCCCTACTGAGCTGCCACAACCAACCAACCACAATCCACTTCTGTAGCTGTCTTTGTCGGAAACAACTTGTTCCCAAATATTAAAGCTTTGTTTACTATGTCTAAATAGCCCTCCAGTGATCAGGAATCTGAGCAGGGTTATTTATGGGACTGGATTGCACCATCGAAAAGTGGTTTTGGAGTGAATGGAAATGAACAGAGTTTCGTGGATAAGTTAATAACCATCTTGCCAGGGGTGTAGGCTACTTAATTCTTACCATGTGTTCGGGGACATTTTGAAAACCAAACTTGCCTCAGGCCAACTGGGGGCGGGGGGATTGATGTTATTTTTGCGATAAGTAAATACAGATTTCTTTCATTCTCACAATGGTTTTGTATTCCCATTGCTATAAATATTTAGCCAATACATTGCAGCAACAAAAACCTATTGATAAAAATGGCACTCATTAGCAAAAAGAAATTGCAAAACAATTAAACTAAATGCATGGGTCTCCAAAGGCAGTTGACATGTATTGCTGTCATATTTTAAATAAAGTCTTTCTGGGGTAACTGGATTAGCAAGTGGCCATTTCTTTCAGAGTTATATGTGTGCTGAGCAAGATTTTAAAACCAATTTTCTTGCCTCTATTAGCACTAGCAGCATTATCAAAGCTTATCCTTTTAGTAGTGTTGAAAATATTTAGGTTCTTCGTTTTTCTTATGCTGAGTGGGTTTTGCAGATATCTGAAATACAGCACTGTAGATTTAAGGTTACAGCCTCCTTCTGTTACCTAAACCCTTGTAGTTCAAAAAATTGTGCAGCTGCTGACTATGTGACCTGAAGCAACAGTACCAGGATGCAGCGTTTTATCTAGATCTAGAGCTTATTTAAATATTTGCATATTGTTAATTGACATTGCAAATTTACCAGGCTTTATAAGGTTTCATTCCCCCAACTTTAATCATATCCTTATTATTAGGTCACAACCTTTATAAAAGTTGCACTGGGAAGCATATTATGTACTGTAACCTGTTACGATAACTAGCCTTCAAGTCGCTAGATGGCGCACTAGTATATGTGTTAAGTACATGTCTGTTATAATCTTTACGCAGCACTAGAGTTCAGGTCTGTGTCAGTTGTAAGCAAGCCAGAACGCGAGATACACGGCATTGTAATGAGCTACAATAAAGCTGAGTTATCTCAACCAACACACTGTCTTCATTGTTCCCGAGACACAACAAAACATAACCTACAGTGGGCTAATATCTAAACCAATGCAATTTCCTATTAGATTCCTCCCTCATGGGTTTCTGTTAAATCTTAGTACTCCTTAAATAAAACAGGTTTACTTCAGCACAATAGATAGAATAATATACACACATGAACAAATTCATACAAATTGTGTGCAGCTAAATGTGTTTTACTTAGTTGTACTAAATCATTTTGCAATTTAATTTTTAAAAGTTAAAACACGCAAATCCAAAATGTTACGCTGATGACACTGTGAAATATTAAGTGAAATATTTAGTTTAAAAAACATAACATAAAGAAGTAACCTATAGTCTTTGAAAATACATGCTTCATTAATACCCTGACTTAATTCATGTTTCATCTCTAAAACATATATATTTTTTATTTACAATGTTCACCATAAGCAAAGTAAAATTTACAACCCACACATGCTATGTAAGCATTGTTTATTTGAATCAAAATCTTTGAGTTTGTTCTTCACATGCAGTATAAATATACACATGGCTCAGTACAACGTGTAATAATATCTTTTATCACTCACTTGACAATGACCTGGATAGAAAACTGACAGGCGGCCTGGCATGGCGCAGAAAGAGGACACTGGATTTGCAATATGAACTGTCTCTCCCAGGCATTAGCTTAAAGTAAGATCAAAATAACCCAGTAACAGAACTTCAAACATCACCATTTAACTAAAAACTAAGAGTTTTAAGACTGGAAGATAAAAAAAAAAGTTTAAGTGGGATTATCTTTTTTTTATAAAAAAGAAACAATGTTTCTCTCTGGATAACAAGCATGGCAGCTGATAGCTTTCATTACTCTGTTTCTTCAAAGTTTTGTAGCTGGCTGCAAAGTGATTTCCAGTGTTTGTGTGAAGATAAGGCATGATATGAGTTGTTTTATCTCTGCCACCACTTTGCCTTCGCAAGGCGACTATCAGGAATGTGCGTGGACACATCACTCCCCTCTAACAGTGTCAGTCTGCCTGATGGGTGTCATTTTTGAACTGCTCTGAAATAGATTCTATGCTAAGTAACTACACAGCAGTTAGAGACGCTTAATGTAAAGCGTTACCAGAGGAATTACTTAAAACACGTTACAGTGGGCGGCACCCTGGTCAGAAGGTATGGCACTGCATTGTATCTGTTGTAGTTCTTAATCTGTAAAATGTAGTGGTACAATTAATTCTATCCAGTCAAGTGACATCTATTTTTACTCTTCATCACATACTTTCCATAGCCTTACACACTGTGCTCTGATGTTGGTAAACATTTCTGACTGCATTTACTGAATCAAATTAAAGCAACATGGAAATCCTAATGGTGTTTGATTTGATTGATACTTTGTCCCAGTTGTTTTGTTGCATGATTTCCATTAGATGAGAGTTGGTGTTAAAACTTCATGCTGATATTGGACTCATCTCTTGCCAAGATAAGCACCAACTAAGACATAGCTTATTTTACTGTAAACTAATCCATCAGCATTTCCTTCCATCTGATGATAGATATCCTTCTGCCTGGTGTTGATGGCTGAAGTGTAATGCTGGCTCCAGGGATCAGCCTATTTTGCCTCCTATTTTGCACACACAATGTCATAAATTCACAACAACAGCCTTTTTAATGATCAAATATTCCTGACATCTTTTGGAGATGGTTTGTTTGCCTTAGCATAAGCCCATATATATATATATATATATATATATATATATATATATATATATATATATATATATATATACAGTACTGTGCAAAAGTTTTAGGCAGGTGTGAAAAAATGCTGTAAAGTAAGAATGCTTTCAAAAATAGACATGTTAATAGATTATATTTATCAATTAACTAAATGCAAAGTGAGTGAACAGAAGAAAAATCTAAATCAAATCCATATTTGGTGTGACAACCCTTTTCCTCCAAAACAGCATCAATTCTTCTAGGTACACTTGCACAAAGTCAGGGATTTTGTAGGCATATAGTCAGGTGTATGATTAAACAATTATACCAAACAGGTGCTAATGATCATCAATTCAATATGTAGGTTGAAACACAATCATTAACTGAAACAGAAACAGCTGTGTAGGAGGAATAAAACTGGGTGAGGAACAGCCAAACTCAGCTAACAAGGTGAGGTTGCTGAAGACAGTTTACTGTCAAAAGTCATACACCATGGCAAGACTGAGCACAGCAACAAGACACAAGGTAGTTATACTGCATCAGCAAGGTCTCTCCCAGGCAGAAATTTCAAGGCAGACAGGGGTTTCCAGATGTGCTGTCCAAGCTCTTTTGAAGAAGCACAAAGAAACGGGCAACGTTGAGGACCGAGACGCAGTGGTTGGCCAAGGAAACTTACTGCAGCAGATGAAAGACACATCATGCTTACTTCCCTTCGCAATCGGAAGATGTCCAGCAGTGCCATCAGCTCAGAACTGGCAGAAAACAGTGGGACCCTGGTACACCCATCTACTGTCCAGGGAGAAGTCTGGTCAGAAGTGGCCTTCATGGAAGACTTGCGGCCAAAAAGCCATACCTCCGACGTGGAAACAAGGCCAAGCGACTCAACTATGCACGAAAACACAGGAACTGGGGTGCAGAAAAATAGCAGCAGGTGCTCTGGACTGATGAGTCAAAATTTGAAATATTTGGCTGTAGCAGAAGGCAGTTTGTTCGCGAAGGGCTGGAGAGCGCATTACGAATGAGTGTCTGCAGGCAATAGTGAAGCATGGTGGAGGTTCCTTGCAAGTTTGGGGCTGCATTTCTGCAAATGGAGTTGGGGATTTGGTCAGACTTAATGGTCTCCTCAATGCTGAGAAGTACAGGCAGATACTTATCCATCATGCAATACCATCAGGGAGGCATCTGATTGGCCCCAAATTTATTCTGCAGCATGACAACGACCCCAAACATACAGCGAAAGTCATTAAGAACTATCTTCAGCGTAAAGAAGAACAAGGAGTCCTGGAAGTGATGGTATGGCCCCCACAGAGCCCTGATCTCAACATCACGAGTCTGTCTGGGATTACATGAAGAGAGAGAAGCAACTGAGGCTGCCTAAATCCACAGAAGAACTGTGGTTAGTTCTCCAAGATGTTTGGGCCAACCTACCTGCCGAGTTCCTTCAAAAACTGTGTGCAAGTGTACCTAGAAGAATTGATGCTTGATGCTGTTTTGAAGGCAAAGGGTGGTCACACCAAATATGGATTTGATTTAGATTTTTCTTCTGTTCACTCACTTTGCATTTAGTTAATTAATAAATATAATCTATTAACATGTCTATTTTTGAAAGCATTCTTACTTTACAGCATTTTTTCACACCTGCCTAAAACTTTTGCACAGTACTGTATATATATATATATATATATATATATATATATATATATATATATATATATATATATATATATATATATCAGTACTGCTAAATGACACAGCTACTTTCTTCTCAGTTCTCAGTACACTGAGATATTGAAACTGGTCCAGGCGAAATTATCCTAATAGGTTGCTGTTTCCTGTGGTAAGAGCTGTACAAATGGCCTTTTAAGCCCTGTATTTGCAATAGCTGAGGTAGAGGACTGAATGAGTTCAATTATGGGACACATTTAACTATGTCCAAATACCTGTGTAAATACATTATTTATTCACAATACAAGTTTATTTACAGTTGGATATGGTTAGCACTTATATAAGTGAGTATATTTACCTTATATAGGTGAGTACAAGATTATTAAAATTCACATTCCATAGCTCTACTGACATATAATAATAGTAATACCCTCCATATGGGTATTAACCACAGAGAAAGACTATTCTGTTCTGGGCTCATAACTGCAAACTAGCGCTCCTTAATTCCTAGTAGTTTCTTCTGTGTCATTATTCCTTACATATTGTTATTCTGAAGCCTGTGGCAGCTATTATCTTTGTTAGATAATCATAAAACCACATGTGGCAGAGCAGGGCTCTGCCTTTGGAAATACTAGCAGGGATGGAGTTAAATTCTCCTCCCTGCCCAGGTTGATTGCATCAGGTGGGAGCAATCAAGTAATTAATTATTCAATGATCACCCAGCCACCTGGCATAAAAGGAGGCCTCAGCCTCCCAGTAGGGGAGAGAGTTGTAGAAGAAGAGGAAGCAAGAGTGGGTTGTTTGTGTCTGCTGGGTTTTTGTGTGTGCTGGTTTGTTGTTCGTTTTTTTGCAAACCAGTGAAGGCAATGCCCAGCCTGGAAGCTGTATTTTTGTAAGTTTTGTTTTGTGCTTATTGTCTATTATTTCTGTTTAAATCTCTTTTTGTTTGGCCCTTGTGCCTGATATTTTGTGTTTTTTGTATATTAAAAGCTTTATTTATGAACTTTCACACTGTCTCTGAGTCTCAACCTCTGTCATCCTGTCACACCACAATATTCAAGACAGTGTCTTCAAAAGAAGAAAAACTATCTGCCAAATGATTCATAACCACTGAATAGTATTTTAATAATAATACCATTGCAAGATTGTGTTTTATCATGCTCTGTCCTCTTTATTTGGTAATTGTCTTTTTGGTATTGTTAGGAAACATTATTCAACAAAATTATAAAACAACTTTAAAGTCAACACTGAATTATAAATCTCAATCAGTTTAAGTTTACCTAGTCAAAATTTAAGCTATTGTTTGCTCTAATATAAAAAGCCATTTGACAATACTGTCATTACATGGGCTGTGAAGAAAAAGTTTGTAACATTATTTTCTGTTGTCAAGAAAGGGGCAAAGTATATAAATAATATAACAATTCTCCGATGTGAGTTGGTTCACAGACTTTATAAAGTCACATGGAAAACCACAAGTTACATTTAGACCAGAGCTCACAGACCTAAAATAAAGAACATACAAATGAATACAAAAACACTGAATGTATCTTAAGGTTTACAGGGAAGTTTCCTTGTGTTTATTTTTCCCACGCACACCCCAGTGGTTGCAGTATGTTTTACAATGAAAATATAACTAATTGTATAGTAGTTTAGAATCAAAATATAACACAATACCACTATTACTGAAATCTGGTTGAAATACTAATAGTTTAAACCTGTTTCTTAAACATGATCATAACATGTTATTGTATACGTATAACCTTCAATTTGTACAAGCATGTTTATGAGAAATCAATCAAAAACAATACAATGTGTATCTGTCCCTCCTTTTCCAGTTCAGAATATGTTACTTTACATTTCTTAGATTTCTGTAGTAAAAAAACATTCAATCATTGATGAAATTTGTAGCTCAAAACATTCAATAATAAAATGTATAATCCCATTTATCTGAGAGCAATAAATATTACTTCATTTCACAGACAGTAGATCTCTTTTAAATTCCCGCATTATTCAAGGACCTAACTCAAATTCAAGGTCCATATCTTCTGCACCAGTGGCGCGTGTTATCTGTAAAATCAAATTGAAGTTTCTCTAGGAGGCAGTCTCACATAAATTGTTATGGTAACCTTTAATGCAATGAAGGCACAGACTTGGGCTGTGCTCTTAAGCCCTGAGGTGAAGCATTGTGCACGGCAGCCTGCGCAACACATATACTGATGCACAAAAGAAACGCAACACTCAGGTCTAATGAATTTAATCAAATATTTTAAACATAGGTATCAAACAAAATCACAGAAAATGAATCATGATAATTTTTCTGTATGAAATGTAACACATTGTCAAAATGAAAACATTACAAAGTTAGTATCGGGTATGACCTCCCTGAGCATTAACACAATCCTGGCCCACGTTGACGCATAGACCTGATCAGCCACTGGATAGACCGCTGTGGGATGTTTCGCCACTCTTCCTGTGCAGCTGCAGCCAGCTGGTGAAGGTTGGCTGGTCACGGTTGTCTCCTGTGGATGGCACTGGTGATTTGGTCCCACAAATGTTCTATTGGACTCAGGTCAGGAGACAAAGCTAGCCATGGCAAGACCTCGATATTGTTTTCTTGAAGTCATGCAACTGTAATCCTAGCACTGTGTAGTCTTGCATTGTCCTGCTGGAAAATCGACACTTCTGGATTGGCTTGCAGGACCGGAAAAACTGTTGCCTCAAGGAGTTTGTCAATCTATTGCTGAGCAGTAAGGTTGCCTGCAATCTGCACCAAAAACATTCTTGTGTTAGAGGAGATTCATCCCCACATCATCACACTTCCACCGCTCCACCGATTGGCTTGAACAATGCAACAGTCAGCATAATGCTCACCACGACGTCTCCACACAAGTTGTCTTCCGTCAGGTCTGTCAAGGGAAAAATGGCATTCATTGGTCAATAAAACACTCCACCGCTCTCTCTACCACCACCTCAGATGTTCTCTGGCCCACAGAAGACAGCGACTCCATCTCTCAACATGTTACCGCTGAACGGCCTCCGAGCACGCAAATCATTGTCATGCAGACGGTGAGCTACAGTCATTCTGCTGATGCGCGGGTTATTTCTTCCTGGAATTTCTCGTGCTGTAGCCACTGCAGTCTGAAAATGATTACGCAGATGGTTCAGTCGAATGTGATGGTCCTGGGCCGGTGTGGTGACCCTCTGCCTTCTAGGACGTGGCCTGTCCCTCACAGAGCCAGTTTCCTGTTTTCTCTGGACTAGTCTGCTGTGTTGAAGCAGAACATCTCATTCTCCGGGCAACTTCTCTCACAGACACGCCACCTTCAATCATGCCGATAGCAGCCAGTCGATCTTCATTACTCAAGCGGGGCATGGTCTTTCGTTAATTAAAATCATGTTTTTTCGAATGGCATAGAATGGCATTGTTCTGCATAGAAAATAACCTCTAAGTTCTAATGGCATATTAAGTGCCTAAAGGATTCGATGGTGCGTCCCTTCTCTATCAGCAGCCTTGTGATTGCAGATTAATTCACACGCGTATAATCAAATCATTTGTGCTCAGGAAAAGTACAAAATAAGCAAAGGCTCTGCAAATAAAGCCAAACACAGAGCATTTAAAAAGGTTAGGTGTCTTGCAGATAAAATAAGGATTGGATAAAAGATAAATGAGCCCTGTGCTGACCCTACCACATTGTTGAAATCTAATAGATAATGCCAGAGGTACCTCTTTATACAATTAAACACTAGATAACAACAGAACTTCAAGACAGACTTCTGTATTTATTTAATATATTTCAGCCAAGCATTTAGTAATTGGAGCATTAAACTGTCTGAATGTTACTTGCTAGGCAAATCAAATACAATCAGTATATCTCTGTGCTTTACAGTATTGACATTGTGGATGCTGTATTGAAGGAAAGGCTAAAGCAAACAATAAAAGTAGAAACTATTAATAAATAAATTGTGGGTACAGTAGAAAATGGTTTGTTTATTGTTCTAGGAATGGTTCATCTGGTTTTATACAATGTACTGTAACTGAATAAAATAACATACATATAAAAACAAAAACTTTCCAGGGGGAAGAAATTACTGGCGCACAGTAATTTACTGTAAACTACTGGCCTCACTAAATTGCCTTTAACTGGTTTTATCTACAGATTTATTTTATTGTACTATCATTAAAAAATTGACTATTCCTTTGGAGGAATATTTTTTCTTTTGAAACAAAATATTCATGGGAAAAACCTTTGACAAGTCATCTTTGTAACTAATTTGAAAAAAAAAAAGATTCAACAAATTATTCATGCAACAACACAATAGCTCTTAAAAAGTAACAATTATTTGTAACATACTGAAAATATATATAAACATATTTCAGGTTGGTAGGATATCTCAATACTCAATGTCGACATTAGGAAGGCTGGCTGGCTAGGTGTGTGTGGAATAAACAATGCTACACATATTTTGGTGGTGCTATATAATAGAAGTACATTTTCCAAATGTTTATTATATGTATTTAATTAGATTAGCAGGTTCAAGATGTAGAATGGTTGTGAAGAAATCAAATCAATAAGATCTAGATGTTTCAGAACAACAGTTTAAGAGAATTATCTTCCATTCCATGCATGGAGAAACTACATAAAACTGAACCTTGTCAGCTTAGAGATGCATGATGTTCATTTTCCAGGAGATAGGGTCTAATGGATACGTGAAAATGGAAAACCAAGTGACTGTCAAGAACCTGTGGACTAAAGGTGTTGCACAGGAGGGACCTTTCGGACTCTTTTTAACTAGGTTGTTAAATGCAATTGAGGCCAGGTAAAATCTATATATAGTTCCAAGTTCTGCCACTTAACAGAATCCCATAAAGATTAATTTAAAAAGAACTTTGTATTCTCCACAGGGAACGTGACACCCCATCATTCAGCCGATAACAACCCTTCATACAGTTATTTATCTGTTTGCTTTTGCTGAATATCTCTATAAAGTCAAGGGCAGTTCACTGGATATATCATTTCTGATCTATCAAGGTTGTTCAAATATTTGTTTATTGTTCTCAAAGGGGAATTTGAGCATTCTGATAATAGCGTTTAGTCAGTATACTGACTATTAAAGCTACATTTCCATCTGCCACTTAGTTTAGCAATTTGAAAACAGGCTCATTCATTTCCATCAGCAGCAGATCGAGTTGAAACTAATTCCTCTTAGGACTGGTTAGGATTGCGGGCTGGCAGAAATTGATCACTCCAACTGATGGTGGAAGTTACCTATTGAGTGTCCAATGTGAAGGACATGAGAAGCGGGTTTTAAATTCAGGACTGCAGAAAAAAAAAGTACTGTAGGCTGAACATGAAGGTTGTATTTAAATTATAATTGAAATACAACCTTAAAATATACGTATTCACAGGGATGTAAGGGCTAAATAAATGTCAGTCGCCATCTAGACCGTTTGCTTTTTACTGCCATCAGTAACTTCATCCACAGTAATTCCTGAATGTTTTCATTTTAAATGGTGAAGCATTGAACTTGTGTTTATGTGGTATGGAAATTTTGTTTGGCATAATTATTTACATACCACCGCGCTTCTGATTCTACAAGTGATATGTGAATATGTGTAATGTCCGGTTCAGATAGGATTGTAGACAGCAGCTGGAACTGGGACAGCCACAGTCTGATATTGGAATGCAATGACATTGAGTTTTACACACTATTTCATGGTGCAGATGGAAACGTGGCAAACAACTTTAGGATTTAGGATTGCTGGTGGACTGGATCATTATTCAGAGAATCTTTTTTGATAAAGGATTTTCTCATCATAGTGCCTAGTTACTGTTTAACTTAAGTAGTTCATGAAAAGGAGAGTTGTTAAACAGAGGTTTACTTTATAACCTTGACAAGTGGTCATAACCTCAGCGTCATGGAAACTATAATCGTTCACATGTGGGGAAGCTATTTATTTATAAAAACATCTGTGATAATCATCAAAAATAATCTTTCAATAACTCAGGAAAATGTAGATATGTCAGAGGGAATAAGTATACATAAACAGGAAGTCATTTCTCATAGTTTTAAAGGCACTGGGAATGATGTGAAAACAGGAAAGTGTCTCCATGTCTAAACAAGACCGAAGGAATGGTTGGTTTATCCAGAACCTCCTCAAGTTCTTCAGATTAATCTGAAATCTGAATCCCTTGAGCTCCTCTGTTGCCTGACATCTTAAAACATTCCTGACTTCTCATTCTTGGGGTAGGCATATGGTGAGAAAATGGATCCAAATTATTGTTTGTTTTTAGTTTGCAGGCTTCTTGGAATTAAAGATGTCTTCTCAATCAAAGGAACGCCCTTTCACCCCATGGGTTCTGCAATGTGAACCGGGGAGCTCATTAACTTTGTCAAAGAGGCTGATTAGCAGAGGAGCAGAGGATTGCTATTGTCACTTCTAGGAACAGTGAAATATTAAACACTGATGCTTTTATATTTGTGTTCAATGCTCAAGGTGAAGGCTGGGCCTCAGTTGAAAAAGTTTTACCGTGTGACTCCTTTACTCCCTTCTAGTGCAGGATCTTGTTCCAGTTATGTCCTTAAACACTGAATTGAACTGAGCAATCCAGAGCCTTGTTCCAACCATTAATTGTGTACCATAAAATGAAGACTATAACATCCTGTGTCTAACTCTCAAGAAAAAGTTGCCTTGAGTTGCATCCCTTGTCTATCGCAAATCTCTTTTATAACACAATCTTCTTGTACAGCATTGGAGATTACATACTGTATTTGTGATAATTAGTAATTACCAACCTGTTGGAAGGTCTTGGTGAGGACATGGAGTAAATGTAATATATAACACACCATAAATGTTTCAGTTGAATTTCCTATTAACAGTGCTATCAGGAGTTGTGATGTTTGATGTTGAAATAATACATCTGCTCTAAGTCAGTGTTCTATGTTTTTGTGTTTTTAGCCTGAACCATGTCTTCATAAACAGTGTAGATTTAGTCATGCTATTATAACTTTATTATTTTTTTTAGGTTTATTATATGTTACTCGGCAGGCTTCTATGGAATGTATTTATTTATGTGATATGTTTTCCTAGCTTTTATTATTCATAACCAGCCTTTTCAATGATTGTGTCTTTTGCTCTGTGTAATGATTGTGTTGAGTTTTCATAGAACACCACCCTGAATATTCCATCAGTTTATCAAAGCAATGTAAACAGAACAAAAGAAATGTGTCATGGATATCGAAGGTAGGATAGTACTCAGTTAAATGTGTGTATTATGCACCTTTTTTAGGTCTTCAAACTGAACCAACCCCTATTCTGGTTCCAGACTGCACTTTTCACAGCATACAGTATGTGTCTGTGAGTAGACCTTCATGCACACATCATTTATCAGAATTGCTTTTGTAAAAACTATTCCAAGCCATGTAAACAAAGTAATGTAATGTTTTAAAAAAAACAAGTATTATGATTTTGTTTTCCAAAAACAGTCCTTTTGGAAAACTTGACCTCTCTATAAATGCACTGAATGTAAGCTGTGCCAAGTATAAACTGACTCTGGTTGTCTTCTCTCATTTGAAGGACTATCAAATTATGATAGTGTTACTACTTAAGATAAGGAAAATTAAGAATAAGAATATATAAGCAATAGATAATCGTACAGTTATTCCAAGAAACAAAAGAGTCGCTATCTCGTTTTCCTCTGGAAAGCGCATGCACTAATAGACCTGTGAGTCTATTTTGAATATGTATTTGTTTTATAATTGTGACGAAAAGAGAGCACATAGGAGGAAAATAGATCTAATAAATGAGCTTGACTGTCAACCAAGAACATTCAACTTTAATAAAGCACAAATACAAATGAACTGCATCAACTGCCTAGACCAACACTCTCCTACCAATCTACTAGAAATGCATCAGTTGTGCTGGAAACTGATTGTTCCATTAGGATACTCTTCCTATTTGAGATAATTCCCTACTTCACATGATGTGCTTTCTATCTCATTAGTAGTCTCTTCTGACATCATTAACAGTCTCTTCTGCCATCACTACTCCAGAGCAGATGGTACAGTACACTCTGCTGTGCTACACTGCATTAAAAGGTCAGGGACAGTTTGTGACAGAGCTACGTGATTTCCTTTTCACGTCATGCTGGTTTCAGCTAGGTGCTCCCAGAGATATAGGTGAAATGTTGCTTCATTCTGGGTACTGCTTTGTTGTTGCAAACATGTTCTTAATTGTTTAATTGAATGAAGCCTCCATTTGGATACTACAGCAGTAAACCGTTGCCTGTCCCTACTTTAGAGGTATGAGGGTTAACAGGGAAGGAAAATGTCATTATGGGTTTGTAGAAAATGGATCATTGTTAAGCCCATATGTGAACTACAAACTCTGGTAGGACAGAAGGCTCAAAGTCCTGTAAACCTGGTCAGCATATTAAACAGCAGGTCTTGATGACTGCTGCTCCCTGAACACAACACATGCAGAAATATAACAGATTTGATGACTATAAATTTAAAGCAAAAATATTCAAACATTATAATAACAACAGGGGTACTGAACTGAAAACTGTCCTATTAATCTGTCTTTAGTTAATTGTATATAAAGGAATGTTAGACAGGGGTAATACGATTCAAATTTGATCTCATGGCTTTAAATCCTGTAAGGCTGACTGGATTTGTTAACTGGCAATGAGATTAAAAGCCTTCAGCCAGAATTCAAGGTTAGCATTGATTTAAGTCTTTTCTGGTGTCCTGTGGCTTTTTGTGGGTGTGACGAAGAGCGAATGAATTCAAATCAACAATCTCCCTCTCGACCTGTGAGGGCACTGTACAACAGGAACTGCGTGCCTCGTACTGAATGGTTGGGCAGTTTATTCCAGGGGCAGTCGGAAGCCGGCCATTCAGGAAGGGGGCGGCGTTATGGTACCTGGAGTCATCGCCCTAGTACGGTGAGCGAAGTTTCAGTCATGAATTAGAGGAGACGTGATTGAACTAGCTATCGGAGGGGGCGGGGCTTAGGGTACTTTAGGGGGATGTGACGTCGTATTCAGTTCCTTTGTTGTGGTTAATGGGAGGAAACAAGGACGGGAAACGTGAATGAAGTGTTTTTCCCATTGATAAAAACAATACCTATTGCTGGGTAGAGCCAGCTTTATTATTTAAAACCTTTGGTCAAGGAAATTAAAATCTTAAACTGTGAACTTTGCGTTTGTCCTTGTCTGGAGCACCTGCATCACCTGTACACCTGAGCACTGCAAACCACATTGCCACAGTGGGTCAGTGGGAAAGTCCAGTCCTTGTTTAGACTGTCGACAGATTCTATCTCTGATAGTGGTTGCAGGCAGTATAGGGCAATTAATAGCATGTAAACTGAATATTTTAACAATTTTAAACAAATTATATCCACGTAAACATTTGGTGCCTGATGCCATTCTTTCTAATCATAGCTAAGGCAGTGCCACAAACATACAATAATTCAGGCCTGGGTGTGGTGGCTGGTACATCATAGTGCAGATTTAGAATCTAGCAGATGCTAACAGTGACTGATAAGAATGGGTATTATTTAGAATGCCACCCCTACCAGCTTCATTGACCACACTCAGTCTCCAAGATGTTGTCAAATGTCCTGGGTATCTTAAGAGCAATTGCCCTGATTTATCTTTCAACATCGATAGCATTGCTCCATTTCTGAATCATATAAAGGATTTGCTGGCTGGATTTGTGGAATGAAAATCACACAACAAGATGAAAATATTTTCTAGAAATGTTAACACCAGTGGTCAGATTTGAGATTCTTCATATTGTCAGATGTCTAAAATGAAGCAGTAGTGTAAGTGGCAGGAACTGGAAAATAAAAAGTTTGTGCCTGATCTTGATGCAGCTGATATGATTGTTACAGCTGGTTTCAATGCCCAATCCTTCCCTCTCATACATTCAAGTTTCTAAAAACACTTATTTCTGCAGTTTGTGAAATAGGAAAATTTGTGAAAATGTCAGAAAGTTTTTTTTGGCATTGTAACAGGGTGAAGTGTTATGTACATGGTTTGTCACTGAATAATACTGTATCAAACACAGAGAATTGAGTGTTGACATGCCGCACAGGCACGCAGATCTAATTCACAACACCCAGACACAGGGGTAGCAACAATGGTAATCCTAGCGATGGATTTATAAAGAAAAGAAAAGAAAACAGCGAAAAATAAAAGGTTGCCACATAAGGCAAGCACTAGTACCACTAAAAGGAATGCCCCGCTCCAGGAACCTACAACACTAGGAAACCTCTCTATACTTCTTTGGGATCAACATCCCTAAAGTGACCAAGTGAAGTCCCGGCTCACACAGGGTAGCTCACACAGGGTAGCTCACACAGGGTAGCTCCCACAGCGTAACTCAGACAGGATAGCTCACACAGGGTAGCTCACACAGCGTAACTCAGACAGGATAGCTCACACAGGGGAGCTCACACAGGGTAGCTCCCACGGCGTAACTCAGACAGGTAGCTCACACAGGGTAGCTCACACAGGGTAGCTCACACAGGGTAACTCAGACAGGATAGCTCACACAGGGTAGCTCACACAGCGTAACTCAGACAGGATGGCTCACACAGGGGAGCTCACACAGGGTAGCTCCCACAGCGTAACTCAGACAGGTAGCTCACACAGGGTAGCTCACACAGGGTAGCTCACACAGGGTAGCTCACACAGGGTAACTCACACAGGATAGCTCACACAGGGTAGCTCACACAGGGTAGCTCACACAGGGTAGCTCACACAGGGTAGCTCACACAGGGTAGCTCACACAGGGTAGCTCACACAGGGTAGCTCACACAGGATAGCTCACACAGGGTAGCTCACACAGGGTAGCTCACACAGGGTAGCTCACACAGCGTAACTCAGACAGGATAGCTCACACAGGGTAGCTCACACAGGGTAGCTCACACAGGGTAGCTCACACAGGATAGCTCACACAGCGTAACTCAGACAGGATAGCTCACACAGGGTAGCTCACACAGGTAGCTCACACAGGGTAGCTCACACAGCGTAACTCAGACAGGATAGCTCACACAGGGTAGCTCACACAGGGTAGCTCACACAGCGTAACTCAGACAGGATAGCTCACACAGGGTAGCTCACACAGGGGAGCTCACACAGGGTAGCTCACACAGCGTAACTCAGACAGGATAGCTCACACAGGGTAGCTCACACAGGGGAGCTCACACAGGGTAGCTCACACAGCGTAACTCAGACAGGATAGCTCACACAGGGTAGCTCACACAGGGTAGCTCCCACAGCGTAGCTCACAAAGGGAGCTCCTAATTTACGTAGTGCTTCACTGAACCTCAACACCCCTACCACGTGACCATAATACTCCACAAACCTTAGGTTTAGGGTTAGGTTATTGTTATGAAATAAACATCGTTTTAGTACCTACATTTATCACCCTTATCACGTGATATGGCTGAAGCATCTAACGATAACGTCTATTACGAGTTGCGCACGCAGTACTACCCTGTGTGAGCTACCTGTGTGAGCTACGCTTTGGAAGCCTTCGTTCTGCAGCGATACCCCTCTCGATCTCCCGGTCAGTTCAACGCCGGGCGAGCACATCTGCTCAATTGGTCGCTTAGCAACCCTTCTGCTGTTGCGCGTCCCAGCTGCTCTCATAAAGACACACATGCACTCACAAACCAGCGACAAAGCACTCCCCGTTATAGGTTTATTCATTTAAAATAAAATGTCTAGCAAATGCTCAAAAGGGCATAATGGTACAGTGAAGAAATGTATAATAATACGTTAGATGTGTATGTTTTATATAGTTGAATATAAGTATTTTTTATTAGGAGACGTGAATGCAGCGGGATCTTAAAATGTTCCGAACATTGAATATAGTTATATTGAATATCATTGAGGTCTCTGATAAAGGGGAGACGATCTGCAGGTTGCTTACTGATTCATCAGTGGGATATAAATTAGATAATCCCATGGCAAAAAGCTAATTCTGCCTCCGAGCAACAATGTAATGTTCCAGCCACCAAACTGCAGATGTAGCTCTAGTTTTATTAAGGACATTTATTATAAAACTTCTGACAGTTTCCTAGAATTATTGACAAAAACAGGACGGAATGGTCCTCCTTAATCAGACCTATGATCTAAAACGCTTGTAAATAAAAGCTCATTAAGGTGTAGTACCCTATAAGTTTCCTACAGTTTTACTGAACATATACATACTTAACTTCTGCTTTTTTTAAATACCAAAAGAAACTTAATACATTTTATCAAGCTTATTTTTCAGTAATTCTAGATTTAGCACTATTGGGTATTTAATGAATAACCTTTGTCTTTTTTTCTTTTTTTTAACATCCCTAACCATACTTGTCTATGTTTTACCATGCTTGACTTTGCTTTAACTATGCTTTTGGAACATTTGGTCTTAATTTACTATGGTATTTCATGAAGGAAAATGTGAAAACTACTAAGTGAATGGCAATAGCCAATAAGTACTGTAGATAGTGGATTTATTGTTTTTTTTATGTCCATGGAACCTGAACTGAGTTATAGCTACAATATTGATGATGATGATTGTTGGTGTATTCTTTGTAAAATCAACATTATATAAAACCAAGTTAGGAAATAGTTTGCATGAAATCCCTAACGTCATTACCCATTCTATTTGAGGCATTTTTCTTTTTGTTTGGGATGGGGAGGTTATCCTGTCTGGACAGCTGGGAAATGTCTCATGTTAAATATTATCATGTATACATTAAAAGAGTGGGATTATTACAATAATGCTAAAGATAGAAAAAGACTTGTAAACAAAACTTTTACAGTGAAATCTGATACAGTACTTTACCTTACTGGTCTAAGCAACATACTGTAGGACTATCACAGCACATGTTAAGAGACTATTTAAGTTTGTATTTGAAAAACAAAGCAAAACAGTACACACACACATACAGAAGTAGGTAAGAGTTTATTGGAGTATAGCTCAATGCAATCAGAAACGTGTATAGGAGGCTGGGAGTGAATGATACAAGTTTGCTGAAGATTGGTGCAAAATCAAGCTAGTTCTAGTGTTCACAATGAAGAGGGTGATAGACAGACGGACACAATCAGCCAGTAAAGGTCCTCATTGTTTGAATGAAGACCCCAATAAAAAGGCTACCATCATGCTGTTGGTCCGCTTATGTTACAAGTATCTAGCTGCCTTTATATTAAAGAAGTGCAGTTCCGTTGAGGCATTGCTAAGCAGATCCAGATCTATAGTACTCTTAAAAAACATTTTCTCTTTTCTTTTCATTCTGCTGTGTTGCTGTTCTTGGCCACGGGAACAGTTTCACTCCCATATATTACATTAAACATGGAACAAAAAAATTATGTTGTGGTTAAAGTCATCCAGAATACACTGGCTGACAATTGAACCACTTCTAAAATTTCAAAGCAGTTGTCAGTCGCTAAAGTAAACCTGTATTTTTCCCTGGCATCAAACACCAATGCGTCTGGATTCATTATGTAGGTTGCACCTCTATTACGTTAATTTGATGACACATAGTCTTCATGGTGTATTGTTACAGATTGCTCAGGATAATTCTCCCTGTGTTGCTATTCCCTAAAGGTGGACCAATTAGGAACATTAATTAACATATTTATCATTGCAAGAGAAAATCATTTCCAGATCCCTCACAGTTTACCCTGTGGTCGAGTGTAACAGACAGTGATGTGCGATGAAATGTTGTTACAGATGCAGACACCCCTGCTGAAAAATGAGTTTAAAAGCTCAGACATTGCCTGGAGGTGCGTGTTTGCTGGTTAGTGCCCAGCCTCTTCTCTGTCACACAAACTTTATTACACTTTAACTGTGGCTCTAGAGGAGACACCTATACACCATTACGACAAACCACCGCAGTTTGTAAGAAGAAGAAAAGCACTCAGAAAGGAATAATTTAGAGGAGCAATGCTTCAGAACATGAGTTGCTGTAAAAATAGCTACTTAATCAAGATGGAGGGAGATAAACTGCATTTAAGTAACCCAAGAAATTATCAGAAATAATTTTAATGAACTTTTCCTAGTTTCATAATTGAAATGTACAGTATATTCAAGGGGAAGACAATGCAATCTTTCTACTGGCAGGGGGTTCCATGAAATAGACGCAGGGCAGCCCTCCAAACTCCTTGAGATTTGCATAAAATATGGCCAAAATAAAGTCCAGGTATTATGATTTAAAAAAAAATGTTTTATTACTGGTATTAATATTTATTACTGTGTGTGGTGTGGTCATTTTTTTAGGCTTAGTTACGTTGGCATATAATCTTAATGCCGGAGTTTCCATGTTAAGTGTGTTTTTTTAAAATTAATTAAGAACAATATCATGTAAAATATATGTAAGTGGTATATGTAAAAGTGTTCAAGTTTGAAGTGCAGTATTAATAAAACAAATGGAGAGCCATGTACATTTTATGTTATAGTGACCGTAATGGAAATACAATTGCCAGTATGTTTCCACTTGAAATTGCCACTCGTGTTTCTAAAGATATAACATAATTTAAATGTAACTCCTTGGAGAACAAATAATGGGCATAGAACTCTTTCCTGATGCATTTGGATAAAATGTACAGACTGATAGCACAAGAAGCACAATCCACAGGAGAGAAGACTGGACCTTGTAACATTCAACCTAACTTTTTTTAGTTATCCTAAAGGGATTGAGTTTCTCTCCCCTGTGTGGTTACCCCCACGTTCTTCCCTTGTAGCCACCAGGCACTTTAACAACAGCTGGATCAACATGCTAGAAGTCATGGCGTTATATAACCCTAAACACATAACTCTCCCATGTTCTTCTTGGTCTTAAGGGTTATCTGTGACTCAGCCTAGAATTTGACATTTTGACATTTTTGTGAACATTTAGTTTTTATTAAATTGAGTTCCATCTTGGGATCCTTCAAAAGCCTCCCAAACAAGAGTTTCTTTTTCAAGAGAACTGTATGTACTGTATTGCGGAGAATGCTCACTATTATATGTACGTGTTTTACATTACAATGACACAATTAAAAAAATCACTGTGTTTTACCAAGGATTAGCTGCTGTTTCCCAAGCAAGTATGATCATTTACAGACAGGGAATTAGCTTACATTTTCAATATAGTTAACATCAGTTGTGATCTATTCTGAGTGCCACTTCTTTGATAATTAAAATAGAGCCCATTGTATCTTAATGTTATGATACCCGAATTCTCCAACAGGGCATATCTCTGGATTTAGATCTGCTGAAGTGACCCGGATGTCTTTGGATGTTTTTTCAGTTACAACCACTCTCAAAATATTGCTGCTGATATGAGCCGTTTTTATAAACTGTTATAAATTGGATTGTCCTATTTATAATATGGGTTATGTATCATTTATTCTGCCATTGTTATTGTATTGTTATTCTGCAGCCAATGACAGAACAGCCCTATAAATACGATTCTGCATATTTTAAATACAGTATTTTAAAAATGTGTTTTTTTCCCCCCAAAGTGGAGTACTCAAAGCAATTGCAACAGTGGTATAACAACTGGCTTTAAACCTACAAGGACGTTATTATGTTAAAATTTTAAACAACATTGTCAAGACAGGTCATCAACAATTTTACTTTGGTTGAATTTCTATATCCGGTTTCCTCACAGGCTCTGAAATAAATACAGCATATTCCTTTGAACTAATACGGATGCTTCTAGTTTGTATATTTCAACAGCTCAGCCAAACAGATCAATACTGTAAGTACATTCACAATAGACAGACTAACTTCTTGTCACAGATGTTCATGCAAAGCTTATCAAAACCAAGGGACATAAACTTTTAAACTTGGGTTCTTGGAAACGTTAATAATGCTTGTTAATAAAAAATAAAAATAATAAAAACTTGGATGACAATAGCCCTTTCATGACAACCCATTGGAAAATGTTAACACTGCCTAGTGTTCACAGTTCATTAGCGAGTCAAATGTTACCTTAGAAATTACACTCTCTGTACACAGTCAAAGGCTATTTCTACTCATTTCTTTTCTTTAATCACAACATTCCCGAAGTGTTGTATTGTTAATTTTGGAATGGTGTAACAATGTTGTTGGCTCAAAAGGGGAGGAAAACAAAATGAACAGCTTAGTCGGTTAACTGTTAGTTATTACAATTATAATTGCACTGAAACATTTCTCCTAAAGGAATGTGATGTTTTGTTTTTCATTTCATGTGTCTGTGTCACTATCCTGTGTATACTCCTGAGTTGAACCATATTGTTTGCTATAACCTTATGTCATTCCTTCTGGGAGATACTGTACTAAGACTTTGCGTATCACTATAAAAGTGAATAGCTGGCAACAGAACAGAATAAACAGCTTTTCAAACACCGCTATTAAAAGGAATTGGTTAGTCCATCAAGCCCATCTTTTGATCCATGAGAGTTATTTCTTTCACAGTGGTGACTTTTATTATGGGTACTCATATACACAACTGAACAGACTAATGGCATTCAATCCAAAGATGCTGTCAGATAATAAGAACTATAGTGCACTTGTTCAGTGTGAAGTAATTTTACTAAAATCACAGTGTGGGTATTTAATCAAAACAGTGAATCTAATTTTGACATTGTGTATATTGTTGGGAAATATTGCTTTTATTAAGAGTCTCTGTCATATAGAAAGGCATGTTTATACCCACCAGTATAAAAAAGTAGATTTCATTGACTTACCGGTAGATATTTCTTTAAAAAAAAAAAATATAACCCCATATATTTTAACACTGCAATACATACTATTTAGATTTTTTTTTACACTTGTATCAACTACAGTATTTAATATTGGGGATATTAAATTACAAATTAACACCATGTAATTCTCTGCATAATAATTATGTTTTATATATACTGTTATTATGGTGTATGTTGTGCATTCTCCTTATATATATATATTTTTTCCCCATTTTATAGAAAGCTCACAGACTACAGTTTTCTTCTTAGGCACTGAGCTCCTTCAGTAATTCATTCTGCATTACAGGAATGAAAAGTCAGGACACATGCTGAAATATTGACTGTGGGGAAATTGAATTTGAAGGAAGTTCATATTTAAATAAGATACTCAATCACTTAAATGGGCATCTCCCTAGCCTTCGGTAGTGCCAGAATCAATGCAACGCTCCCTCTGGAATCCCCAGCAAAGAGGGGTGACTTCACACATCCAGGACGTGAACCTGTGCGACGATGACTGTATAACTCACACTGCACGCCACACGACCATGCTTTTACCAGGTGAGCAACTCGGGGACCTCTCGTAAGAATGCTTTGATCAAGCAGTCATATGTTCAGTAAAGCTTTGTTGGAAAAACAGTTTAAAGGTTGGGGTGTACTTGAATAACATCAAGTACACACAATCAACACAATGAAAGTACAACAGGAGCCTAGTTGTTTTCCACTACAATTTTATTATCAAATGTAAACAGCCATGCAAGCCACTCTTTGATGGGATTTAGTCGTTTATTTGGTTTACTAAATATGTTTGTCTCTGTTCTTACCAGGAGCTCTTAAAATAATCGCATATACTCCTAATCTGACCAATTGTTTTTCCATTTAGATGGTTTACATTTTTTTAAAAAGGACATTAATAAAAGATCCCATTCCCTTAAAGATTTTCTTTGACCCTGTTGTCAAGGAAGCGCCAATGTGATAAGAACATAAATAAATAAAAAGATAATCTATAGCCGTGCAAGGCCAGTGTGCCACATTCTACAAACGACTGTAAAACAGGCATTGATTGGAGTCACTGCTGAGGGTCTTCGGGATGTCATACAGCTTGAGGAAATGACATAACAATGGGGCTTCTCATCAGTGTTAGAATACTATCTGCGATGGAGAAAAAAAATCATCTCTGAGTGAAAGTACAAGATGGCCAGAAGCTGCAATTACTTCTAAGAAGCAATACAGGATAGCCTGATAATCAACACTGAAATGATACATTATACAAAAAATAAATGATCTTCTCTTTATTATACCATTAACCAAAACCTCAACCAAACTGTATCCTGAATACCAAAACCTGAGTCCAACTGAATACAGACCCCATGCATACCCCTCAAGCAAAAACTCACTCTTTGCATAAATATATATATATATATATATATATATATATATATATATATATATATATATATATATATATTGAGGATGAGAAATATAGACAGTCAATTGAGGTATAACCTGGGGTTTTCAAGGCTTGAGATCTTGGTGACCCGTAATCATGTGCGTATTTCAATGCTAACTTTCAACTTCCAGCTGTGTGTGGTTAAAAAACTGTTCCAATGTTTTGTCACCTGTTTGCTTGGTGTCTCCAAATGCCTTGGCTGAGGACTGTCTTTCCATCTCCTCCCCCTTGAGTTGGCAAGGAGAGTTTTATGAAGCAGAAACTTCTCAGTTGCTCGTAATGAAGTTGGAGGTAAAGGGCTTTGCAAATATCCATTGCTGATTGGAACATTCCTCAAACATTTTCCAAATAGATCACGCAAGGTTCTCTGTTAGTGTATGCCAATGCAGAGATCTCTCTTCAGAAACACTCCATTCATGCTATTAAGACATGCATAAATAATTACAATACGATCCACAGTGTGATTTCAACATTCAGTCCACTTTGATAAAGAAACAGGATCTACTGTGATGTGCATGTGCATTCAAGCACAAGGTTTTGTGAATGTAGGGGAGCGGGGAATGTCCACCTGCAGTATATCTGTGGCATGAAACAAATAGCAGAGGAGATCAGGGCAAAAAACTGAAATTATTAAGTGGTTCCACGGACTGAACCCTGAGGGTTTAATTTGAACATTTACAAATTTCAAACAGGTTAAAAAAAACACAACATCTTTCTGCCGTTCAAACTTAAAATGACCCCCAGTGTCACAGTTTGCTAATATTTAACATGGTCATTTTCAGTTTACCAGTTTAGTACTTCATAGGTTAACCATGACGCCTTTCCATAAATGGTATAACTTGTTTTCATTGCAAACTAACTGACATATTTCGGTTACATTTTTTCTACACAACCCCAGACGAAATACATCGTAAAGCAGATGTTCCTAATAAAGTGACCACAATCTAAGAAATTAATCTATTCTGGTCAGCACTGTTTGTGCTGCTACAGCCTGCTCATTCTCTCCATTCAGTGTTTGATAATTATGCAATCTGAGGGAATCATTTTAAATGTCAAAGCCATTATATTGCCCTTTGATAGTCCAGACATTTCTGACTACTTGTAAAGTGGTTTGTAGTTCCTTGAATACGTACAACACAATGTATTGATTTAATGTTCATATAAACCTTTGTTTTTACACTTTTTATAGACACTCGCACTTGTACATTATACTGCGCAGTCAACCACATTGGAACACCCTGGAGATTACATTCAAATAGAAGTTGTAAAACCCCAGAAAGTTAGCTTCAAAATATCTGCACTTTTTTCACATTAACCATAAGTGATCTAAAGCTAAGGAACCGTGGCTTGAAACCTTATTCCAGGAGACCTAGTTTGAAGCAACATTGCTTTTATCAAACCCCAAGTCTCCCCTGGTGGGTCATGCAGTGACCTGAAATCTAGTCTTCTGAAACCAAGTTCCAAGCCACAAAGAGCTTTAGAAGAGAATTACTCATTTTCTAATTGCATTTGAGAACAGCAACACACTATGAAGGAACAGTCAATTTGATTATGTTGTGCACTGTATGTGTGCCACACACGTAATACACTTCTAGCACTCCAAGTTTGCCTTAATCAACAAGGTGTTTTTTTTTACCTATTACATCATGCTGTTCGTAGTCATTTCCTATTATGATGTCATGTTCAGCATTTTATCATTATTTCATTATAGTTTAGAAGTGACTAGGCACGTAGGTCACATTGTAATCAGTGAGTAAATTTATCTTTTTTATTCCATAAGGGTGCAGAGTTTTCTTCCAGTGCAGATATAAAACAATAGTGGTTGAAATAGGATAGGTAACTATTAAAAAGGACCTTAGTTCACCTCTTTCCATCAGTTGTATGGTAGTTCTATGTAAGGCTCACAGCACCCTTGGCTTCCTTGCAGTCTGTATGTACTGATGAAGGGAATGGCTGCAAGCTGTCTTTGAAAGGAGACTTTATTTCAGGTGAGATTCATGCATCAGCTAAGGAGCAAACCACAGCTGGAAAAATGGAAGAACTTATTTGTAAACACACAGATGAGCTGGCAATGCCACTGTGCACATGAAGCAGAACAAATATACAGTAAAATGTTTAAAACTAAACAATTCCAAAATATACAACACCAAAAAGCGGCTGTTGGTATTTGGTCGTTCTAATTTAAGTCTCCCTAATTTTTGCAATGCCAGGAGTGTTATCATTGGAGTTGCTACTATGGGAGATAACTCCCCCAGAGGTAATCATTCTAAAGCTTAGCTGCTGCTAAGCACAATTTGTACTGTTTGTTTACTAAGTGACTAGGCACGTATTTTAAAACCTTAATTACATCCCAAGCATTTTAATACTCATTGGAATTCATTAATGTTTTCATATGTGTACTTAAAATTAACTTTAGGTTAGAAGGAAACAGAACAACCCTCCCAATACATATCCTAAATTGTATTGCCAAAATCTTACGTTTATTAAGGGTTACATTGCACTAGGCTAGTTTCAGAGAAGACATTTTTAAATATAAGCAGATGTATGACTTCTTATCTCTTCCAGCAAGTTGAATCAGTTTGGTGCCAAGGCGGTCATGAGCCAGAACTGTTTAACATCATCAAAGACAAATGCAGTTGTTGATAAATCCATGTACTTAAAAAGAGATTCCTTGATCTAAGTGAAAATTAGCCTGCTGTTGTCAGTGGTAGGAATGCAAGATGGCACCTGACAAAGTCACTGTTAAATTGCCACAGTAAATGTGCATTATAAGTATAGGTAAAGCATGGTAAACTGCAAAAATGTCATGCAAATGTACTATTTAAAGGGTGATTTTATGAGGGAGGCAGCACTGAAATGTTGGTAAAACAGATCCATAAAATCAAAACTGATAGTCAAATTGATATGTAATGTAAAATAAATAAATAAATAAATAACTCTGATTCATTTATCAAGCATGTGTCAGAACTTAAGTATGATGTTTTGTATGATGTTTTTCTAGGATAAGATCATTTTAAGGAGGCCGATTTTCTTTGGCAGCAAAATGCATTCCAATTAAAGTTTCAGGAGAATACTGTCACCATGTCTTCCCTCCCTCATATTGTAGTAGTCAAGCCTATGTGAACATGTACTGTATGTATGACTAATAATCTTGAGGTAACGAAATTATTCTTTTTTTTTCATCATACTACATTAGCTATTTATTTAATAAAGGTATATCAGATACATAATAAATGCATATGATTTTTACTCTTTTTGCTATTTGTTTACAAAACAAAGCCATGGAAAGTCATTATGCTGGAAAAAACTAAATCAGCAGACCAGTGCGCTGCTCAGAGAGATCGTTCTGTATTATCCCCTCCTGATCATATTGCGAATGTTAGTCACTACAGTAAGCTGTTAAACTAAATTGTACGCAGTGCAAGAAATCTATTACAGCACAAATGACGAGGCTGTTCAGGATTTGTAATGATTCCAGTATATGTTATCTCTTGTCTAGATGTCACGCAACAATACCCACACTTTCTATGTTTAATAGTTGTTCTTGAGTACAATTTTTGTTTAATGACTTATAAGTTAATACTTTGTGTGTGGATGTCTCTTCAATAACATAACATATTTACTTGTATGAAGTCCACCTGTTTGGCATGAGCAGATTGCCTTTTGAATACTAACAAGTAGGGCTCCTTAGCATGACCAAAGTTAAAAAGTTATTTACAATATTATGTTAAGTATGGTTATTTAAACAAGATATCTGGCAAAACTTAAGTTGAATTACATTGTACATCAAAATGCATGTGAATGAATCTCACAAACATATTTTACAGTACAGACTTTATGGAGATGGAAAATAACTTTTTAATGTGCATTTACAATATCTGATCAATAGGTGACAGCACCCAATTAGAATGGGAACCATTATATTGCAAAAGTCAACAAATAAAGAATAAGAAGACTACTTAGCATTTGCTGTTGAATCTGAGTGATTTCAGGCAAACAGATTCCAAAAGTTAATAACTGAACAGTATGACTAGGCATGTACACATAAGTAATAGACACAGGTTGAATTTATAAATGAATGGCAAAACACCTTAGGAACAAATGGTCCACTATGTTAATCTTCAAAGCGCTGACAAGGAAAAGAAAACTACAAGTACCAAATATGAATAAGACACAATGCTTTATCATTGCAGACATTCAATTACTTACATTTGCATGCAAAGATGCTGTTGTTGTATGCTGCAGTTCAAATCAGCTTCAGAAGGCGTTAGTAATCCACTGTAACCAGCATTTCATTATTGAGAAGTAAATATAAAGTGTAGCCTGTAGCGTGGAATATGCTTCATTATTTTAAACACCTGAGTCCAGTTATGGTTATATCATGTAATCATGCTTCCAACTGATCTTTCCATTTGAGTCTGCCATGTAAATGCAATCCTCTGGAATACTACTGTGGTATACCAATATATGCTAAAGTAGCTCAGAAACCTTCATAACAATGCATGCAAATTAGGGAACTGCAGCATTAATACCATCGTCTGCATGAAGAAAAATATTAAACCAGGACCTGTTTACACAGATTCTCAACTCAAACTAGTGCACCAGCTCCACCCTGTGTTGTCAGCATGGTAGGGCATCCTCCAATAAAAAAAGGTATTTCAATATAGAAAGTGAATAAGCCATGATCCGACTGTACAAGCTACAGGTAGTGGACAAAAAAATGGAAACACCTGGGTAAATGAGGGACACCAAGTATATTGAAAGCAAGGGCTTCCACACAGGTGTGGCTCATGCGTTAATTAAGCAAATAACATCCCAGCATGCTGAGGGCCATGTATAAAAATGCTGGACAGGCCTGGTTCCCTATAATTATGGCTAGCATGGCTGCAAGAGGAGACCTCAGTGACTTTGAAAGAGGGGTGATTGTTGGGGCGTGTTTGGCAGGAGCTTCAGTGACCAAGACAGCTCAACTTGCTGATGTTTCATGATCAACAGTGTCTAAGGGGATGTTGGCATGGAACTCCGAGGGAAAGACATCATCAGCAAAGGGCAACAGTGGGTGGAAGCGCATACTACAGTATCGTGATATCCGTGCATTAATTCGAAGTGCAAGGCAAAACAGGCGAGCAACTGCAGATCAATTGACTGCAAATTTCAACCTGGGGCGCGAGCAGCCAGTTTAATCAAAAACGTTCCGACGAGAACTCCACAGAACTCCCCCATATTTTACCATTGGTACCTCCCTTTTCTTAACTTTAACAGCACATTAAAACAGGTAACACGTTTTCCATTGAGTTTGATGAAACACATATATTTTATGGAGAAATTTTAACTCTGTCACATCCGCAACAAACATGTCCTTGTCTGCATGTCAGTGATTGCGTACGTGAACCACCAAGGAGGGCTTTGGTCCCCGGGGTTACACCACATAGCCTTTCAGTTGCTGATCTAGGCACAGAGGCACCTCCTGTCCCTCTGGGCTGTACATCTCCCGGGAGTGGTGAAATGGGAAGCCCAGGTCGATCTCAATGCCACGGCAGAGATGACCCATTGCCCCCTGTGGTTCTCCCTCCACAGCTGCGGAGGTCCACTAGGTGTCGACGCCCTAGTGCATGAATGGCCCAAAGCACCTTTATACGCTTTCCTACCTATACCAGTGCTCCCTGCCTTCCTCGAGAAGGTCAGGAGAGATGAGTCAACAGTTCTCTTGGTGGCCCCCGGATGGCCCAAGAGAACCTGGTGTTCAAACCTCTGCCAGCTGCTGCGAGGCCAGCCCTGGGAGATTCCGCTGCGCATGGATCTCCTCAGCCAGGCGAAAGGCACCCTCTGGCACCCAGAACCAGGCAGACTCCAACTGTGGGTCTGGCCCCTGAACAGGACCATCTGTCCGCCCTAGGGCTCTCAGATGCAGTAGTGAGTACACTGCAGAACGCTAGGGCATCCTCCACAAGAGCGTTGTACGCTTATAATTGGAAATATTTTCAAAACTGGTGCATGGCCAGAGGCCATGATCCCGTGTATTGCCCTATAGATTTGCTAGAGGCTGATAAATCCCCCTCTACATTGAAAGTGTACCGAGCAGCCATATCTGCTTGCCACGTTCCCATCGACTCATTTACTGGCGACCCGTTTTCTAAAGGGTGCTCGGCGGTTACGTCTTCCTATAATGGATGTTCTCCCTGAATGGAGTCTAGACGTGGTATTGGAGGCTCTCACGAAGGCCCCGTTTGAGCCCATACATTCCATAGAGCTGAAATATCTCTCTATGAAGACAGCCTTTCTATTAGCTATCATCTCTGTTAAGCAGGTCAGTGATCTACAGGCACTGTCCATGCACAGTTCCTGTATTTGTGTTTGGGACAATGGAAACAGGGTGTCGTTGCGCACAAACTCTGCTTTACAGTTTTTCTCTTGAATCAGTCACTGGAACTAGAGGCTCTCCATCCCCCTCCCTTTGTGGAGGAGTCGGATAGGAGATAAAATTCCCTCTCCCCATTCGGGCATTGAGATGCTATGTGGATAGAACGAGAGCGCTGTGTCATTCTGACCAGCTCTTCGTTTGTCATGGCGAATGGACCCAAGCTCAAGCCCTCTCTAAACAGCGACTGTTCCATTGGATCGTGGACACGGTTTCGACTGCGTATACTGCCTACCCCCACCTGGGAGGGTGGCCGCGCACTCAACCAGAGCTGTGGCAACGTTGACCGATATATGTACTGCGGCTAGCTGGACTACCCCGCAGACATTTACCAGGTTCTACTGACTTTAATAGGCACTAGGGTCCTTGAGGTTGCACGCTTACACCACCAACACTAGATGGCGGTAGCGAGATGTCCCTCATATGCTGGCCGCTCATTCTCCCTCACGACGGCTTTGGTTTAGAAATAGAAGAAATAACTTTACACTAACGTATAACGTATTCTCTAATTTATATATATATATATATATATATATATATATATATATATATATATATATATATATATATATATATATATATATATATATATAACATTTACAGAAAGATACCAGTAAAAATGGTTACTGCATTTTTACAGATTATTTTTTTTAACAGTGTAGTTATTGGAAAGAGCAAATACATGATGGTTTTGAATAGTTTCTTGTTAGTTTTACACTTATATATTTATATATATATTCTGACATTTGCTTTGGCTCCTGTTTAAAAATAATGGCCGCTGAGTATTATTCGATGTATAACACTATATCCGTTGGAAACCCTAGCATACTTTAAATGCTCAGAAGAGCTTGTATGCTGCAGTATATGAAGTGTGAACTTCTTTCTTGTCATTTTGGTTAAATATTGGGTGTCATATAAGGGTTGGACTGCTGGATTTGACAACAGCTTGTTTGACAAGCCTTCCACGTCTCATTCTCAGTGTATGTCTGTATGCTTTGTTTAACCTAACAGTTGAGTGTTATTCTGTGTTCATTTGTGTAGTGTCTCAATCCTGCCATCTAGTGGCTACCTTTGGCTATAACAAGAAGAAAGAGATATTCCAAGGTCTGAATCATGAATAGCAAGTTCAGTTTTCTGATAATTTGACCCTGTAACCCCTACCATAATCTAAAAACCTCCACATTCTGATAACTTTGAAGTGTTATAACTAGTTCTGAGTCATACAGTACATGATACATAGGACTGGTCATGTTATATTATGGTACTTATAAGAATTTGGTACAAATGCTGAATCTCTTTTAGGGTTAAAAACAAGGACTCCTTACTCAAATAAAGTCCTGTATTCTGAGAAATGTGGACAGATCCCTCAGAATTTGATACATGCACCAGGGATAGAATATTCAAATTCTTAAACATCCATAATTGGTGATCTAAGATTTCACTATATCTGGCAGACAAGTCTCAGTTATTTACGTTAGGTTTGCCCTCTTGTGGTAATCTTTGTGAAGTACATCTTAGCAATCACTATCTTTTTCTGTATCCATTAAAAGCTTATTTGTAACACTAAGACAGTGAAGAAGCTATTTGGAAAACATTCTGCACTGAGGCTAATTTTAACTAGATGCGCTCGGGGCTGACTGCTGTTCATCCCATACCCAATCGTAAATTGTAATATATATAAAGTATTTATTTAAATGTGCATTGCTTTCTTAGGGCTAGGATGAGACGACCAAGGTAATTTAAGCTGTGGCTGAAGCCAGATTTTAAACTACACCTTCAGAGGTAAAATGGGTTTTGCACCTCTAAGCACTTATAATTGTGGTGGTATGAAAATGAATTATTGAGAAACTTATTTAAACCTACTTACAAAGGTTCAAACATGGTGGAAGAAGCTTGCAATTGACACTTAAAAAGAGTAGCTCCATTACACAGAGCAGATTTTATTTTCTAAATCTACAGCTCCCATTGCCAAATCAATTAGTTAATTAGCATATTGAATTATAAAACCATTACAATGCCTGGAAAGCTTCCAGAAACTGTCAACAGGAACAACCCATAGGAATGCCTCAGATAAGCTGTAAAAAAGAAAGAAAGCTAGTACTGAAACAAGGTCTACCACCAGGGAGACTCAAAGGACCATTAATATACTCAACATAAACAACGTCTGTGCAGCATAGTATTATCCAGATTGCAATAGTAGTACATATACATTAAAGATGCTCTTCCAGGGTGTGTAAATATGGACAGTGACAGAAGTACTAAAATAAAACTGATTATAAAAATAGACAAACATCTCAATGAAGAATCTTTTGTGTTATACAGTAATGGGTTGAGAACAATATGTTGGCAATGTCTCTCCTGTCCAAATGTATTTTTTCATAATAACTGAGTAGTTCTGTATTTTAAGGATAACACACAACACTTACAGTCCAGGTTTTGATTCATCCGAGTGTCAAATATTTTATAGTCTGTGGAGACTGCAACTGAACACCTTTGGCTAGTGTATTATTTTTCATTTTTCACATCGGCCCTGTTTATCAACGCTATTTACACCAGTGTGCGATTGTGAAATGAAAATACAATATTACAAAACTTGTGAGTAACAACACAGGTCTTTTTTTTTTTTTTTTTTGACCAGGTTTGTAACATTGCTGGTGTGTTTTTTGCAAAGGAGTCAGACTGCAGTTATTTGTCACTGGTGATGGTGGTTCTGTTGTGTTGGTGGTGAGACTGACAGTGTGTATGGGCCAAGCAACGGAGACCTTTATTAAAGGACAAACACACCACACCGCTCAGGCTGTGTACATCCGTACAGTACAGTCTGGTACACATTTAATATGCACAGTTGAACAGTTGTTATACAAATCAAGTCAAGACTTTGGCTTTGTGCCACTTTCAGTTGTTTTCTTAATTGAAGTGCCTATAAAAAAAAGGCATGATTACTTCTTTCCTTAGGCATATCACAAAAAAAGAATTGATAGATGCATTTTTTATTTTTTTTTGCCAGGCAGAGATGTGCAGAGGACCGATGGGAAGGATTTACTGAACCAGAACAACTGGGGAACATTTGAGATTTGAGCACGGAGCAGAAATATCATCTCAATAATTCAAGCTGGTGTAATCTGTACTAAAAGTGCATTTGGAATCCCAAACCAGCTTGTAGTCACGGATTGTCAGTAAACTAAGCCACGATGGTGGGTTTTTTTTGCTACTGGCATTTTTGAATATCACTGTTTCCCACTGACTGCCTGGCAGCGAAATCAAATCAAACGAGGTTTTCACTGTGGTGCCTCCAAGTCTATCATACTTTCTGTGTTTGAACAACAACAAATGAGAGAGATGTTGGATGATTGCTAATGCTTCATTTGGAACACTGTTTCTAAAGATGCAGTTCCAGTGTATCTATGTGCAGGGATGTCCAACAACCTGATCAGGATCCGCAGACTCCTCTGCCAGTCCAGACAGCCCCCAACCCGAGTTGAATGCATCTGTTGTCACTACTTGACTGTTGTGTATCACTCCCATGCCTCCACCAGCGTAGGGCTTCCCAGCATCCGTGAGACACTGTCAGCCGATGGTATCTGTTGCGTTTGGGGTGTAGCTGGAAGGCATTGAGCCACTCTTGGATCTGGCGCATGTGGAGTAACCCCAGTTGGATGGTTGATGAAGCTGCGGCCATCAGACCCAATAGTTTCTGACACAACACCAATTGTACTGTGGATCCCTGCTAAAACAGGGCTAGACAGTTGTGAATAGCGGCTACTCTGTCGTCCGACAGGTAGGCTTGCATTGTAAGGGAATCCAGCCGGAGACCCAAATAATCATACCAGTATTATTTGGCTCTTGTCCTTGTTGAGGGTGACACTCAGTCTCATCAGATGTTCTGTCACAATTGCCATGTGGGCCACTGCTTCTTCCCGTGACTGGGAGCAGATCAACCAGTCATCTAGGTAATTCAACACCCTGGTCCCTTGCAGCCAAAGCACGAGGCACTGAGGCTCAGTGGCCCCAGGGGCACAGAAGCACCAAGGGCGGCGAGCATCGAGCACTGAGGGCGGCGAGCACTGAGGGCGCCAAAGCACCGATGTTCTGAGGCACAGAGACACCGAGGGCGCAGAAGCACCGAGGCACCGAAGGCACTGAAGGCACGAGCACCAGGGGCATAAGCACCGAGGTCGCTGGGCCGGGTGTCTAGTCTGGACCGCGTACAGTCACATAACTGAGGCAGCATCCAGCATGCAACGGTGTGGAGCACTGCTTTCAGACAGCTGTGGTCTGAACCGCATGTAGTTACACAACCAAGCAGCGCGTAGCTTAGAGCGACGTGGAGCACAGCCTGCAGTCAACTCTACAGTGGGCTATTCAGACCCAGAGGAAGAAGTACACATTGTTATTATTATAATGAAAAAAAACAACACACACACACACACAGCAGAAGCTGAAGTGTAGGGTATATATATATTTGGCTGCACACACTGAGTGGGCGGGCAAGGTCAGCCCAGCGGCGTCGACTCGACAGCAGGTGTGGCAGAGCCAGGACCCAGTGGAGGAAGCGTCTCTCTATATATATATTTTTAAAAATTTTAGCAGCAAAAAGCAGAGGAAAATTTAGACAACAGATGCTGTAGTGTTAGAAAGCAGACTACAGTCGCCGAGCAATGTAGGCTGTTGAAATAAGAAGATTTTTTTTTTCTTTTTTTAAACAGACCGCAGTTGCACACCATTTAGCTCAGTCCTCAGAAGCCGAGTTTCTGCAAGTGGAATTAGCATGGAACTCGAAATGAGAGCTCTTTTACAAAGACTCAGTCATGCAATTGGAGAGGTTAGTTATACCTACCTTACCTACCCGATTGTGAGAGGCGAAATTGATCTCTGCGGAGTGACTGCTTATTCCCTCGGTAGGTGGCACCGAGGATGTCACTCCCCGGAGTGACCTATCGGCAGCTCTGACATAAAATGCTCAGTAAATACCTGACCTGACCTGACCTGTTGTTGGTCGTCTTCGAATTGAAAGGGAACCTATACTGTGCACTGAACATTTAAGTTATCTACCTACTTAAGGCTTGATTGAAATGATATTCAGAAGAATCCAATTACAATCTGCTTCCACACAGGGTTGGCGCTAGATTGCATAAATAAATTACACTTGAACAAATATGTTAAACAGTATACAAATATAACAGCTGGGTACCGAAACTACCTAGATTTGAAGCAACTGTAATGTATTCAATAATTACAATACTTCTTTTTACTTACTTACCTTTTTCCTGACACACTGTTATCAAAATAGAACAATTGCAAAAGTGAATGCCCTCCCAATAGATTGCTCATTTGCAAACTGAAAGATACAAACTCTGGTTGTTTTAGATGTGGTATGGGGTAAATGTGTTATTACAAAGATTTATACACAGGCCATGAGGGTTCCATTTCAAATTCACTGTACTTTACTATATTGAATGAATGCAACAGAACTTGCATTTATAGAGTGGGTTTCATTAACTGCACCTATGGCCAAAAGTTTAGCATCACCTAGAATTGTAGGATTGATACAAAATTAAAAAAACAACTATATGAACAGCAAACAGTGTGCCCCGGACTGGATGGTCTGACAGCTCATTCCTGGGAAAGTTGGAAGTCGTCCATCTAGAAAGGAGGCGGAGCCACAGTACACTAAGTCATCGTCCCTGACAGGAAGTGATGTGGCGATCGCGGATTGGAGAAAGCGATTTAGCGATTTTGGAGAAAGTACTTAAGGGGACGTGGCTGAGCGCTCTGTTAAGTTTGTTATGGTTACAGACTAACCGGAAAAGGAGCATACAAATATTGTGAGTATTTGTTTGCTTTTGTCGTGTCTAAAACTGTGCTTGTTTGTGATTATTAGATTGCTAAACACGATCCAGGAGCTGTTGCTTAAGGCCAGCACGAACCTGGACAACAATGCACCTTTGTTCACGAATAAATTGCATTTCCGTGTTGTGTTTCGTGTTTGTTTATACTGTGTATATTTTTTCGGGACTGAACCCCTGGGTTACACTGAGTAGTACACACTCTTGTGTACTACCATTCATTATTATTTACAGTTGTCAAGTGACTATGGATTAAAAATAAACAACCATTGCACCTGGATTATCGTTGTCTGTCTATTATTGATCACTGCTTCACTCCTGCACCTGCACACTGCTAACCACCTTGTAACACACTTATGGCTCAATATGTCAAAAATGTCAACAAATTAGGTCAAGTCCAAACATTTCTGCTAGTGCCTTCTTCAGTGTTTCTTATAGTTCAGTATTGTATTCATCATACTGTAGTGAATGCAAGCAGTATCTTCGTTTTCATTTGACCGTAATCATCTGTAACTTACTCCATTTTTAAGTGCTGGAGGGGAAGTCTCAAAATTATTATTATTTTTTTTTACTATAAACTTGAAGTATTAGAAATTATTCCCAAGTTTATTTTCCTATACCACACAAAACAGTCACTCTACTGAAGGAAAATTGTCCCCTAGAGGTGTGTGGTAAAGATCTAGATACTTTCCACATCTCAAGGTTTGTTTTGGCTTCCAGCCCAAGAGGCAGAGCTACAATTCAGACATTTGATCTTCTGAGGCAGATGGTCACAGGACTGTTATGCCTCTGTTTTGTGGCTGTGTGCATTTTTACAAACTACATTAGCACCCATGTCAGCAAAAAACCTACAATACATATCTCTCTTGCTATCCACCCCCTGTCCGTCCGTCTGTCTGTCCATCCTCCACTCCCCGATATCCAAATCCAGTTTTATATGTTCTCACATTGGGAAGTTTATGCACCACAGTCTTCATTAACATATCGCTTAATGAGGATATTTTCCTTTGGGGCAGCTACTAATTGCTAACACCATTCACTGCTATAGAATTTGCCAATTTTTGAGAAGCTATTCTTATATGCCAAGCTAATCTAATTTAAGCAATACCAGTAAATGCTTTAGTGCTTTATATACCCTAATTATGATATTTAACTAAATCTTATCGAAGACATGTTTATTCTGGGTGCTGTATTATGATTACAGTGCTCTCTAGTTGTATCACAATTCCATAAGTCACACATTGGGTTCATTTATGATGAGATTGTGTTGTCAGTAAATTGCGTGTACCATATATTTTCTTGTACACACAATATTTCAATGTTTTGAATGGGCAGCGATAATGAGATCGCAAGATAGCGATGAAAACACTTGATCTGAGTCACCCTTTATCTGCTTCTCTGTGTTTTTCTTTATTAGATGCATTGTTTTCTTTTTCTTTCTCTTTTTGAATCGAAACCGCTAGATTGTGATTGCACTTCATGGTCTGCTGCACACCTACAGAAAGGATAGATTTTCCTTTAATTCTTAAACAATGAAAGCATTCTTAACAGGATTTTACAACAAAAAAAGGGCCACATATTTATCCCTCCTGTAGACTTGACCTTTGCCCAATGAGCGCTCCATCTTCAGTGATTAGTACCAGACTGGCAGCAGGGGTCATGCCGACCGACTCCTAGGTGACTATTGAAGGTCATTCATTTTGTAAGACGCCCTGCCTTAATCTGAAGAAGTCTATTTAGTTTGATGAATATATCTTGATAGTGGCTTTGCCAGTCATCCATTGCTTAATGGGCATGGTCATGTCATACAGCCAGAGGCTCATTACAGGAACATTTTTAAGGGGGCTGCAGTAAATTAGCTATTTATCTTAACTGCTTCTTAAACTGTATTTATTCTCTAAGAAATACTGGCGATACAGTGCTCTCTTGTTATTTTGCTGGTGACTAATATATAAATAACCAGTGCAGGCACATACTGTACAGATGGTCCTCATAATCCTGTAATAGGTTATAGTAAATGCAATCTGAAACTCATATCAGTGGCTAGGAGTGGGTAATACTTTGGTGCAAAATGAATGCAGTTACTGTGTTCCCCATGTCGTATGACAGACTGACAAACTGACAGGTGAGTCAGTTAAATAGTTAAATGAAATGTTAAATGCAAATGTCAGTAATGCAGTACTTAACATAAGATACACTGAGTCTATCCATGTAACACTTTTAAAAAATGGGGACCCTTGTAAATGGATGCATTATATTGATATAGACTTGGACTACATGTGAATTTGAATTTAAATTAAGCTGAGAAACAATCGATTAGTCCAAAAACATTGTCTAATAGTCAAACGAATTGTGTTGTTTAAATGTGGAGGTCAGTAATAATAATAATAATAATAATAATAATAATAATAATAATAATAATAATAATAATGACATTGGGATTTGAAATTCTACTAGATATCCGGGTAATTCTTGAATACATAAACATTGAATACAATCTATTAGACCACTGCATGCAAAAAAAGTAAAAGATCCCCTACCATAAAGAGTAAAATAAGATTTGAAAGAAACCTCACAATCAATTCAACATGCTTTAGTCATCATGTATATGTTTTTAAATTGGTAAATGAGGTTCTGACTTCTGAAGTGTAAAAAGACTGGAGTTTACAATGGGCCGGTTTTGCTCATTGCGCTGACCTCTTCTTTTTCTATTACTAAATTGGTTTTATAAATCATGAGTACAAATAACACTAAAAGTTTCTTTATCCATTCTGTAAATGTACGTTGCTATTTTGGATGTGAGCGCGCAGACACGCACACGCACACACACAAATCACAGAAAACATGGATCATTCACTATCAAAATACAAAGTAATAGCTAAAGACTATAAATCCTTTCTTTATTGATGTGGCAGCATAGCAGCAAAATATGAAAGACAATATTTACGTAGTAAGGAGGATTTTGCGCAATACCACTCAGCATTAATAAACGTCCTTGCGAAACACAGGCCCCTCGTGTTAATGAGAATTTTGTGTGGTCCTTCAGTTTTATGACCTTAATTCTCTCGCAAATATTGCCAGCATAAATATAGGGCTGCTCCATAGGAAGGTCCACTGAGTGCTGTTAACCCTGTAAACTGCAACAGGTTCAAATACCAAACTTGTGTTATCATTGCTATGTATTTTCTCAGCAATGTCTTTTTTTGCCAGTGCTGACCAAGAGTTGGGAAATGACTAAAAAACTACAAAGGGTGCTGGTTCCTAACAGTGCACTAGGCATTCTAGTTATCTGTAAGTAACATAATCTGAAGAGCAACATGTGTTATATACTTTAATGATCACAGTTCATTACTTGATATTCTCTGGTGCTTTAATTGCTGTTCTTTCAAAAAACAAGATCAATCAGTTTACTAAAGTATATATTTACTAATAATAACTAATATCAGGGAACCTGAAATCGTGTTATTTGGAGCACAAAATGAATTAAAATATTCATTTTTATTGAAAATTACTCCTCCTGCCCTGGACATCTCAAATTGTTTAATCTTGTCTGTTTGTTCCTTCACCTCAGGGTAATGAAACTAGAAATATCCACCAGACATCAGCTGTTATTGTTTGTTTTGTTGTAAAATATCTGCGCGAGGGGGTACGCAAGGACTTAGCTTGTTGTACTGTAATTACACTATAGTAACACAGTCCTTACACACATGACTCTGAAATTACAATGCAATTATGTGTTTAATTACAAAATGAATAAAATAGGCATTTGATAGCATATTTTGTTATTGCACTGTATTTACACATCCATGTGTGTGTATTTAAAAAGTAATTACTATATGACCACACATGCACCTAAGGAGTAATTGCATTGTAGTCACTTATTGTACAAGTACCAACATTTATAATAGCAAAAGTCAATTACTGTCCATATTTAAGTCTTACGAAAATCCTCAACCAAAATGATACTTTGTGTATATGTTGTGTATATACAGGACTGTATGTGTGCCAAGTATGAAGCTGGTTATGAGGACCCATATACAGTGGATAGGGACTTGCATGAATGAAATCTATACCCTATATATAAATATATTACTATGTCCTGCGTGTGTCAATGCACAGCCTGAAACAAACAAATAAAACTATGACCAGAATATCCACTCAGACAAGACCAAGCCTCACACGTTGGTGTTAAAGTTATATTTTTCTTCAACCTGGTGGATTCTATCAGCATTGCTACCTTTGTCACGTGGCATCAGGCACAGACTGGTCTGCTAAACAATGGTTTAGAAACTCCAGCCTGAGGATGACAAACACAGGGCCCAGTTGGGTAGCTGCCACCTGTGAGAGAAAAAACAAGACAATGTTAGGGTCATGGTTGCAGTTGTTGACTTATTTCAGTTTTTTTCTTACCTTGATTTATCATTTCTAAATATTTACACCATGTTTTAAATATAATCTTACATCAGCCATATTAAATTGTGTCATGGTGACCAAAGAGACTTGTCTGGATAAGCTGTGGCCACTACAACTAAGTTTTGTTGAGTTTAACAGTTGTGTAGATCAATGGTCTCCATTTTTGCTCACTACAGTATATTAAGTATTCGGTGTAAATATTCAGCAAGGGACTCAGACGTGCACACTACATGGCCAATTTCCTTGGTGCTAGGTAGTTTGTGGTTACCTACTACCTAATAAATGAATGAAGCTGCTTCAATAGCAACATCACTCCTGCTCAAGAGATCATTGGCTGCCAGTGGTTATGAGGAAAGCCGGCAGCTGTTTTAGCTTTGGAGTATGCTGTGGTGTGAAATGAGAATCTACAGGAGGGAGTATGGATGCTATACACCAGTATTCAAACAACTGCTCTTCAGATCCTCAAGTCCTCACATCACCAGGATTTTTAAAACTGAACACCACTTAAAGAATAGATGGCAGTTGGGAGAACATGTAATGGTTCTTTTCCTCCAAATTGAGGAATTGCTCTACAAGTGATGGAGGCAATTTATCACTTGGTCTCTTTGAGCTGTGAGGCCCTTATCACTTGGTCTCTTTGAGCTGTGAGGCCATTATCCAAAAAATAATAATTCCTGACCCCCACCCCACACCCCCACCCCCACCCAAACAACAACACAAAATAGACAGAAATACCAATAAACTAGGAACCACAACTTCAGATAATAAAACCGCTGTTTATGGTTGAACAATTTAATCATAAATGTACACATGTATATGTGATTAGTAGAGAGACATCTTGTTGCACACTCGGCAAGGTGATCTTAGGTGAGTTCTACCAGGTTTGAATCAGAATTCAGGAAAGCCTCCATGGCAATTGTTGCATTCACTTACATGTTATCACACTGTAGCAGAAACATCTTCTTGGAGTGCCAATTGCAATATCAAGTTGGTAATATCAAGTTAGGCACCTTGTAGTAGAGCCAAATGTGTCTGGCACGGGCTACCCATACTCTTGATTCAGACCTGGCAGACTCAGACATCAGGGTGCAGCTTGACTAGAATTCAAGAGCCAGGAAGCTAAATGACCTTTCTGTTCTTTGCCTCTCAGCTGCCTATTAATACAAACAAATAAGTAAAAAGGCCACCTGCAACGTCTTTTATATTTCTCTTTGTTCTTATCCTGAATATATTGTCTTTGCATTCAATGCATTGCTGGGTTTTAAGATTGGGCTTGTCAGAAGCAAAGAAGAAGCTACAACAGTACATTTAGTTTTTTCGTTTGTAGCTTATCCCATGGGTTTTGGTGCGTCCAGTGGAAATGGAGGAACAATCAGTCAACACGTGATACAGACACTAGACAGGCAATATCTCACCAGCTGAGCATTTCAGTGAATTACAATTAGTTCAATTTGATGTTGTGCTCCTGACAAAAATGTGGAAATTTGGGATGGTGCTCTGTGTAATCACCACAAGTGTTCTTGTGTTGAGCTTCTAGTTGCAATCCTACTGAAGTACTCGGCTGTAAAATGTTATCCCAGTGAAAACAAGCAGACACTGCACAATGAGACACACAGCAAACTAATTGCAGCATCTTAGAAATCTGTGTTTATCTTCTTTCAGATCTTGTAATAATGGGTTCTGGATGATAAATGTTGTAAATATTTTGCCTTCAGGTCTGCAAGTTTCTGAAAACTGGACTACAGTCTGTTTCTTGACAAACCAAATGTATTTATTTCCATAGAAAACAAATTGCTTTGGCGAACAATTAGAGACATTTACATAATTAGGCTACAAGATCTTAGCAGTCTTGTTCATAATATTTAAACTAATCTAATCTTGGGAAGAGTAAACAGACAGAGTGAAGCCTTCCGGCTAAAAATGTATTTTTTATGCATTTGGTTGTGGCTGATGATATTTGCTAATTATGCAGCCTTGTACTTCCTGCAGAATTGAAAAGTAATAGGAAAGTTTCACTGCCTGAAGCTTATCAAGAAACACACAGGCAATCCACATTTAGGCTCAGCTTTTTGTTTTTCTTTTTGAAAAACAAAGGCACAGTACACGCTGATTTTAAGTCTGTAACAAGGAGAGAATGAACATTTTGATAATGGAGTTTTGTCTTGTGAATGCACTTGCAATTGGTTTATTTTATTATCATGTGACAGCTATTCTCAATTTTTAACTAATCTCTGTAAATCCAGATATATTTTACAGCTAGATGGGCATGGCACAAACATTAGGTTTGTTTTAACTGATGTTGTGTTATTAAAGATAACAGACAGCAGTGCATCAACTCAAATAAAGCTTTCCTATGTAATCTGTTTGTTCAACTTGTAATTGATATCACGTCAATTTAAGGCGAGTGTTTTCATTGTTGTTCTTGAGGTTGCAGCTTCTGGGAATTGAAAGCTTTACTGTAACAATCATGATGCACATGTGCATATTTCCCCTAAACAAACTTTTGCTATTTTATATTATTTTAATTACAGTAAAAAACAAAATACCAGACAACAGCCAAATATTTGTGTATTACACTTATTCTTTTTTTAAAGTTATTTTTGGTAGAGTCTGAGCCGTTCCCTGAGGATTTACACTATGTAGCAGCACGGTGCTTTGTGTTTCTCTCTTTCTTTTACACATGGCTGCCTGGTTTGCAGAATCTATATCCTTCCAGATGTGTTCCCTCCCCTGACAAACAATTACCCCTGTTCTTCTCAGCAGGAAGCCATTAGGATATCATCACAGGTTCTGTTAAGTCATCGCACAATCATAGTTTTGTGCAATCACGTCTCATTCAACAGCATCTAGGCATATGCCATCCAGGGAAACCAGCAGCCACAAACAGCACTGCCTCAAGGCACATTATTTGTTATATTGTTCTCGAGCTTCCGCAGATAATGGAAAATATTCTAATACAAGCATGTTTGCTCGTTGTTCAGTGGTATTGATAACAGATTGGAATAACGCTCCTGGAATGATCAGTATTGAAGTGCTGTAAAGGTTCATTCTGTGGTGTCTAGATACAGTATGAATTTCACATATTTTAAATGTAATCTCGTTTGGCAGTGGAGAATGAATACACCAGAAATGTGACAAATGTAGCAAGATATTTGCAGTTTAAATTCAAGATTCTTATATGGTTTTATTGGAGAAAAGAAATCAGACAGCAGTGTTTAAATAAGGGAAACATTCACACCTCTCTGAGGAGAGTTCTCACATTGACAATGAATGCGAAAGCCTTAATTACATTGTACAATTCAATAATGGGGCTGTATTTGTGAAGAGCCTATTTGACTTTAATATATACCAGAATACTGCATACCACTATATAAAGATCATGTGCTGTGGCGGTGAGCAAAACATAAAAAGACGCAGCTGAAAACCAAGAACAGATACAAATATAAAGTTTAAAGCAAAAGTGAAAGTAACTGAGGTAGCATTGGTTGGCCATTAGTGGCACTGTGCACAATTCAAACCCTCCATTCATGTGGTAACTGAATAATTTTATTGGAAAGGAATAGCTAGGCAGGTTTCATATTTTGGAGTATTCTGAATTCAAATGAAATGATGTAGTCAGGCTTTAATGGGAAATGAGTTGATTAATAATGTATTTTATTTAATTTAACCTTTATTATACCAGGAAAGTCCCACTGAGGTGATCTATTTTTCAAAGTAGACCTGGTCAGGGAGGAGGCTGGAACATAAAATAAATAAATAAATAAATAAATGAATATTTATTTATTTATTTATTTAACAACAAACTAAAGCGGAGGATTATGATGTACCAATGAACTATTGCGAGGCTCTTTAATACAGGCTATTTATGCATAATTGATATTATGCTGTAATTTGCCATGTCAATCTAACAATATTATTAAAACCTGCAAACTTCAAGCATCTCTGTGTTTTGAGACAGACAGTGTCATCAGTGCAGCCTTCAATTCTTTAACAACTCTCTCAGCACTTGAGCCTTTTCATATGCTTAGGCTGCATTATCTGATGTATATATATATATATATATATATATATATATATATATATATATATATATATATATATATATATATAGGCTGTGCCACATTTCAAGATTTGACTGTGCTCCACAGACAGAAATATAGAAAACAGAATACAAATCTCTGACTTGAAATTGTATACATAGTCTGTTTCAAGGAAAAAGTTACTGGACATTTTGAGTCACTTAATTAGTGTCTGTAAAACCATCACGCCCCCTTTGCACATGTATTATTAACATTAGGGGCACTAGCAACAAGGGTCAGGGCACATTTCAGAAATGAATACAACAATTGAAACTGTATATCGCCAGCAAGGAATTGCTCAGGACAAGAATGTATGAGCTCCAAGCTGCCTTCTGATTGTTTCTTGCTAGCTTCACACTATTAAAATGCTTGTATTACTTTCAGAAAATGTCCCTTTTCCCGTGCTTGCACCCGTTGCTAATTAGTGTCCTTGAAGTTAATGATGAACTCAGTTATGAAGTGTGGTCGTCAGAAGAAGATTTGACAAGAAAAGCAACTGCTTTAAAGAAAAGAAATGCTTCTTTTAAAACAACTTAAGATAATCAAAAATATTTCTCAAAAGAGTGTTTATTCTGGTGGCTGAGTTAGCATCTGTTAAACTAGAAGATCTAAGAGCATCAAAGACACAAGGCCTTTATAGTCCTCAGCACCCCCTTGGAGATGTTTATCTGGTCTAAAATCTGGAATCCATACAGGCACTGAACAATGTGGCACTCTCACCATTCTACTGTCTTCTCCCAACACAGTTTGGACGCATACATTTCCTGTACAAATGGTCAATATTTCAGAGTTCATTTCAAGTGCACCCATAAAAAACACTAGCCTAGTTTGTAGGTCCTTTAAAGGTTTTCTTCTATAAACTATTTGAAGAAAAAAAAAAGAAAACTTCCTTATGGTTGACTCAAACTATGTTTCCAGATGTTTAGGTCAAAGGTTGGAGATAAAAGTATTGGGTTGAGACTCACCCCAACCAGTAACCAGCTCCCAGTGTGTGGGTTCCGCACTGGAGGGGGCTGCTGTTCAACTGGCTCCCTTTTCTTCTTTCTGTCGCTCCCAGTAAGAGGTCTCATTCCATGCTGTTGAATTATGATGCCCCAACTCCATCACTGCGACTCTTAAACTTTGTATTTACTGATGTCACTTGGGCAAAATGTCAAGCCTGTTAAATATTTCTAGGAAAACAACTTTAGAGTTGTTTTAGAGGGCTGGTTTTGCCCTTAGTCTTGGGCCTTTGGTGACCCTCAGTGGGGTATCCCTGCTAATATTAAAGATTGCTACATCTACAGCAATAAATGCAGCAAAGACTATGTTGCCTCATGCTATTAGTACCACAAAGTAGGCTATAAAAAATATAGTTATATTTAACTGGCAAGATAAGCTTCAAAAGGTCTATTTACTAATCAGCACGACCTATAGCCTATTCTTTTTATTGCAGCAAGAGTACAGTAAGAATTAAAAAAATGACTTCATAAGTTGCGATGGAACAGTCTATTGCCAGGAATTAGGGACTTCACTTAGAAACCTAGCTAATTTGAAAAAAATGCTAATACGATTATTCCAAGTGTGTCAGAAGCTTAATAACTGTGGAAATTGCCTTGTCAAACATAGCTTGAAAGGAGGTAAATTACATGGTATAAGCCTTACCCATTTTATTGTTTTTTCAATGTATATATATATATATATATATATATATATATATATATATATATATATATATATATATATATATATATATAATCTGTTAAATTAAAATGACAACTTCATTAGAATTAAAAAAAGTACATACTGGTACGGTTAAAAAATGACAGAGACAACTATTAGGGCCAGACTTGCTAAGCCTTTTCCCAATTGTAAAATACAGAATACAGAAACTATTGTAATTGGGTTAAGGCAGCAATGGGGACATTTTGCATTGGAATGATTTTTTCCTTTGGAGACTGAGGAAAAGACCAGGGAATACCACTAGGTGGAAGCAAATCCTTCTAAAGAGAGAAGTGGACACACGGGCAGCGTTGTCCCAGCTGCTACTTAAGCAGCTTGGTTGGCCAATTATGAAGCCGCACTGGCAGCTGGGAGAACCCTTATCCTTATGCAGCCCCACCTTTAAGACCAGTGAGGTGATAGTAGGAAATGCGCTTTCCCATTACAGAGTTGTTAAAGTGTGGTGATATTTTCAAATGAATCGGGTGGGTCAAAACATTCAGGCCACTGAACGATGCACAGTTATTCTTACTTTAAATATGCCTCACCATAATCTAGACCTACTAGAGTTTGTATTATTCTGTGCTGCGGAACAAAGCACAGCTTGAAAGAAAATAGTGTTGTGGCAGTCACAGGCTCCCACACTTCTAGCAATTTCTAATCTGCTAATCCTTTCACGATAACAATTTCAATAGACTTAAAAATGTTTAGTCTTGTTTTGAGTTATATCGCTTCTTCTTCTTCTTCTTCTTCTTCTTCTTCTTCTTCTTCTTCTTCTTCTTCTTCTTCTTCTTCTTCTTCATATCACATTAATGGGATTATGTTGTTGGGACGTTGTTGTTGCTGTCACAGACTTATACATGTGCCCTTGATCATTTCCTCAGGAAATCAATTCATTTGTACGAGATGAGTAGACTACCATGCACTGTACAGTATTTCAAGAAACAATGTCGTTTATTTCTTTTGTTACACAAACTAAGCTGCAATCGTGTCATTTCAAAAGTGCTTTGCCAAGCACTAGAGCTTCTAGTTTCAGATTTTTAATTTAAACACAAACTTGGGAGGCTAAATACTGAAATACATATTCAAAGCACTTTTAAGTAAACTTCAGTATTTAGAAGCTCGCTGAAGGTGTCACGTTTAATATGTAAAAATGGAATTGAATGCTGAGGTTTTGCAGACTGTTTAGATTCTTTTTGAAGGAATGTCTAATTTCTGCCATGGTAGTGCTTTTATATGTAAGCCCTCTTACTGTTTTAATATAGAGGCAATGAATATAATTATAAATATAAAAAGCATCCCCAGTTGCTTGTCAAGAAAACCATGCTCTGCTTTAATGAAAGATTTACATGAGTATGGAAAAATAGTCATATAAAAACAGTAATAGTAATAAAAGTCTAACTATGACAGATATTTTAACATTTCTAAAACAGGATACACTTTGTGTTGATCTTGTGTACAATTTCATGTCAAATGGATTTTAAATAATGTCTAGTATTTATAATGCATACATGTAAGATGCATGTAAGATAATATAAAAAAGGAAAATCTTTTGTACTTGATAAGAAACTTTTGACACAATCCCAAACAAAATACTAAATCTAGTACTACAATTACTATACTACAAGTACTATACTCTAATTTGGTTGACCTTCTGTTACACTGTATTCTATTAATGTATATTATTTTATGAATAAAGGACATTTCCTCCTCTGTAAAAGAAAGGATGCTATATACTACAGTAGTAGGTTGTATTAAGATTTTGGCTTGGTCATTGCTGTTAAAGGCTCTGAATGCCAGCAACCAGTTTTTGGAAGACTAAATAACTAAGAATAGTCTTTGTGTCATTTGTGCATCTCAGGTCTAAAAGCGCTTCACTGGTTTGCAATTAGTCCTTCATTAACTGTGTTTGTTAAATGACCTAATGTCTGTTTGTTGGACAGCAGAGTCTTCTGCAGAAGAAAATATTGCTTTTGAAAATTAATTTATTCCCTCTAGCATTTGACTTAGCACATTTGTTTCATTTGGCTGTTAATTATTCCCTATGCCAAAGTTGTTCTTTCTTTCTTTCTTTCTTTCTTTCTTTCTTTCTTTCTTTCTTTCTTTCTTTCTTTCTTTCTTTCTTTCTTTTAGTGCAGCTTTTTAGTCTCGCAAAATATGATGAATCTGATTAGTTATTCAGATGGCTCTTTCCTTTTATGCTTACATTAACTAACATAAAGAGCCCCCCTACAGGTTAAAGTTTAAACGTGGATTACCAGATAAAGCTATCCCTGATTAGGTTACTATGGTGCTAGGAAAAATTGGCTTTGCTTTTCACCTTATTTCACAAACTTATTCACCCGGTTTTTGCTCCATACTCTCACTCACAGTGAGGATATTAATTTTGAAGGGAAATCTTTGAACAATTATGCAAATGCATGAAAAGCAACACACAATACAGTATGGAAAGCAGGCTAGAAAAAATGGACTCATTAGGAACAGATGGTAAAATAGCTAACAGCCATTTGTTACGTACAAAGCATGCTATATTAAATATGCTAAAAGACAGAAATAGAACATATTTACCCTATAATAAAAACAACATTATTATAATTGTCCTTATTGAATAGTTGGATCATGGAGAAGGCAAATCAAGGTCTTATTTACAAATTTGAGGTATTGCACTGGATCCTATTATTTTTCAGTGGTGTTATTGCATACCTCATATTTGTTGTGTACCTCGAAATGATGTTGCATTGGTGCTCAAAGTATATAGCAATTAGTGTGAGTGTGTGTGCATGTAGCAGTGTGTACAGCGAGGAGGGAGGTATGAGAGCTCAGGAAGAACTTTATATCCATTGAACTTTTATAAGAAAATGCCAGTGGAACTTACTTCATTTAATTGTATTGACTTAATTGGACACAGTTTCCCTGGCTCCTTAAGTCAAAGGACAACAGTATGGTCTTTTGTCAAAGTAAGCCTTGTGTGAAATTTTACAGTTATATATCTTTTTTTTTTAAACAAATTCAGCAATTATATGTAGGTATGATTATGCCTAGATAGTACACTTACACACAAAGAGTAGTTTGATCCGTTGGCTTGTATTGCTTACCATTTCAATAGGAGTACAGTGTGTGCCAAAAAGAAAATGTTCTGCTATTTAATATCTGGGTTGGAATTATGTTTCATTTCTAGTCCTGCTATCCTAAAAGAATATTATTATTGTTATTATTATTATTATTATTATTATTATTATTATTATTATTATTATTATTATTATTATTATTATTAATAATAATAATAATAATAATAATAATAATAATAATAATAATAATAATAATAATAATAATTTAAAAAAAACAAAACATCCTCACTATTATAGAAAACTAAACATTACTGTTTAAGGATATTTTATTCAACATATGTGCACCACACAGCATCCATCTGACTGATAAAAATCAGTCAAAATGAAATGATTTATTTTTAAAAATTTAAATGACTTGCCTGTAAATTGTGTTTTATGTGGTCTGGTGTTACTCTCTGGGATATTTTCCATAGCCCACATAGGGCTGCTGTGTATCTTCCATGCCTTTGATGTGAACATGTTTATTATTGTCGCAGACATCTTCCAATATTGAACTGCACTTTTATGGTACCCAGAGAATGGTCTATTTATTTTTATATCTGCACATTTTTACATAAACTATATTTTCTTATATTTCTTGCTTTTAGTGCTGATACTAAAATTGCACTGCTCAATTCTCAAGTGAAGTGCACAATACCTCCCTCTATATTTTATATCTATGTTATCTAGGGTTTATATCTCAAGACCAATTACAAGTTAAAATATTTCTGTTTGTTATGTTTGTATATACAAAGAGGCAAACTATTCCTAGAGAGAATACAATTTAAATCTCTGTTTGTAAGCTCAGTCAGAATTCTTTCCAATGCTCTTAATTATTTCTTTTGAAAACGTTTGTACTTTATTTAGTTTTTTTTTTTTTTCTTGCGCCCACACAAGTGCCTAATTCCCGAGTTATGGGTCAGTGGAAATTTACAATTCCCAGGCTTTGATTTAAAAAGGGTGTTTTGAAGTGCTATGAACTGCAAACCTAATTCATAGAAATGGTATACACTTAAAGAAACTATTTTAATTTTTAACCTGAACAATTGGATCTTAAATAATACTACAGATAACAATATACATATTGACATATCTAACTGATACTATAACTTCATGAGATAAGATCTTTCCTTACAATATTTCTTATTTCATATTGTAACAGAAAAAAAATCTCAGATAACATCAATGTATTTACCTTTTTTTATTTTTAGTTTAGAATTCATAACATACTTTTTGAACATAAAAGAAAAATGTATTTTTTTAAATGTTACAAACACATCAGGCAATAAAAAGTAAATCATTTAATATCTTAACAAAACTTCCATATGAGCCATATATTATTTCAGTATTGTTCACAACTTACTACAATTAAATTAACATGCACACACACACACAATTTAAATACAACAGCTTTTTTAAAATTATAAAAATAAATACGTAAATAAACAGTAAGATAAAAAAAAGAAAGATAGTATTCCATATAAATGTTACTAACTTACTGTACCGGATAGGGATTATGCAAGAGGATTTGTTTAGTCTTTTGATCACTGAAGGCTGTCTGATACATAAACTACCTTTAGCAGAGAGATGATGTACTTGATCCAATGTTTTAATGATTACTTTCAGGACTAACCACCATGAGACTGCTGCATTTGTGCCACTGACCAGTAATGGGGACATGCTAACTGTGGATTATTACATTAAAAAGATTGTTAGCTACACACAACCATTGCTCTGCCTCACTTATCATGTGTAAGCAGAATCACAAGTCTTTTATTTATCAGAAAAGCATCATCGTCATCATCATCATCATCATCATCATCATCATCATCATATTATTATTATTATTATTATTATTATTATTATTATTATTATTATTATTATTATTATATTTTCATCTGCACCTTTTTTCAGAGTGGGGGGAGTTCAGTTGATAAATGTTTTTACTCTTCGTCATTCGTAAATGTAGAATGTAAAAATAGTAAATAGAAATAAAAAAGAAGGGATGAAAGATAGAAGTGTCATTAAAAAGAAAATCACTAGAATATTCGATATTTTAAGCAGTGCATTAATTTTTATGAATGCAAATTTCTATGTGTTTTACTTTTCTGTCAGTGGTGAATTTACAATAATCTCGAACAAACACCTTCATTAGGGTTTCAAAGGCAAACAACTTTAAAACTCCACTGGTTCTAAAAAGAGGGGAACAAAAAAAGGGAAGAATGACAAATGCGTTGGGCTGAAAAGCTCAGCTTGTTTTCTCTTCTGTGCAGTCTACGTTTGTCTGTTCTTCCAGGATTATAGTGGAACACTGTAGCTCTTTGTGGCCTATGATTTCTTATTACATTATTTATGGATGAAGTGCATACAACTTGAATAGAATCATTAAACTTCACAAGTTGTAGAAGTCCCAGTCCCAGAATCTCCAGACCCCTCAAAGATGAAAAGCAACATGTTTTCATGCTCTTCTAAAACACTGAATACAGCATGAAAAGATATGACATCAAGCCTAGCAAAAACACAAGGGAAAATGAATGATGTTATTGTAGCGCGATACATCAATCATGCTCAATACTTTGGGAAAACAATATAGTTTTGTTTGCATTTCAGAGGTGACAAACAACTCTTCTGACTAGCTTAACATTGTCAATTTCCATTAGTCAAGACCTGAAGCAAGTCAGAATTAAAATGTGGCCCTCAGTTGCTAGGCAGCTGAGTTGTCCTGACATGGTGGTTAGGTTTTCTTTCATCGGTTGACAAGAGCGAAATGAAAGAAGTTTTGAGAAACTTGATAATGGTGTTCAAAGAAGGAGGATAATTGGTAGTGCTAGATTGTACAGCGTTGTGTGGAAACTTTCAGGCTGAGACGAGGGAAGACAGTCGCTAAAAATGTAAACTCTTGTACACAAACTTGACCTGAAGACTTCTCCAGGTTTCAACAGTTCATTTGCAGAGCATTGCTCTGAATCATAGGGGTGCTGTGATGAAAGCATTTAAACAGATGGGTAAAAGCCCTAAGGAACAAAGGAATCAATATGTGTGATTTAATGCACCAAAGGAAACTGGCATTAAGTGAAAACCCCAACAACCCTTGATAGAGATTACTATACATTTTACCAATTGTAATCTAATCTAAAACAGTAAAATAATAGTGGGTGCTATATAATTCCATGCACAGAATACACATTAATACATGTTAATAAAGTAAACTCAATTAAGTAGGCACTATATTATTGCTCTTTTTTAAATTATTTTTTTGCCCAAACCATAAAATATGAGTAGGAATAAGTTAGTATACCCCTCACAAATGTGTTAATTTGCATGAAAATATGATAAACAAGTTAAATGGTAATGTACTGGCTATCCTTTTAATTGACCTGAGAGAATAAAGTCTGTGAAAGTGCACACCCAGTCCAAGTAGGAACCAATTACTGCTGGATTAACATTCATGGTTATTTACAGTTGCTTTTGTACTTGTTCTTGTGCTCTGACTTCCTAAAATTTCACAAGCCAAAGAACTAGAAAAATGGGGTTGTTTAGACACGAGGTGCAATGAGGTGGCTGAAGCCATTGTGTAGACACCACCTCTCTCATTATACCCTCTCAATCAACACTCGGCACACAGGAAACCCCTCTAAAGCCCATCTGCCATGGTTAATCTGCAGGCAAACCCGCGCCCATGTCTGGGCCCGTTACTCTCAGCCTTATTATTCTCACATCCAGGGCTTCATAAGGGATCAGCCAAAGTCCATTAAAGTAAATAATAGCCAGAAATGACAGGCTTAGCAAGGATTGGGAGGAAGTTGAAGACCAGTTTGAGCTGTGAGCTCTGATTAATAGAGAAAAGCATTAGGAGAAAAGAAGAGAAAAATGACCCCAGTCTGCTCCAAAGAATTCCTGAACCATGGTTGTTAGGGCTAGTGCTACCATCTGAGGCGTTAGTGATCCTTGAATTTCCTTCACTTTGATGAAGCTCAAATGGGAAAATTTTGAAGGTTCAGCAAGGCCCCAGACCTCAGCTGGAAAGCCGTCTGGAGTCAACCTTGTTGAAAAATCTCCTGAGTAAAACAGAGACTTTTTGGGCAGATTAAAATGGAAATGCAATACCCTCAATAAAAAAAGGATAGATAACATGTGAAATCCTATCACTCCACAATGTGTGTGTGTGTGTTTTTTTCACATAATACAAAGTGTAAAATGCAAAAAAAGTTTTATGGTTAGATTCAAAACATTATTTTACAAATAGTTTTCCCTTTTAAATATCAAACTTATATTTGTAATGAATGTATATTAATTCATGTTTTTTTGTATTACAATTTATTATAATTTCTAGTACACTAAAAGGCTAAATTCACTGTCTAATTGCAAAGGTAATGTTACACATTTTAACAAACAAAAGTTAAAAAAAAAATTGAATATATTTTCTATTAAGCATTTAGCGAGAAGCTTCATTTGGAACAGATCCAGAGAGTTCACAGTAATTTTACACATTCAAAGCTTCTTGCAAGAATATGCATATTAAGATAACATAACAACTATAATGGCAGGTTATAATGTAATACCTAATATGCAAAGAAATTAAAGCTAAATCTTTGGTCACCAGCTTATTTAATCAAAGCAAAATCAGATTTCGGTCCACCATTCCATAATCAATAAAACAGATTGGTTTCTACTAACAAACAACTTTTTATTTATAAAATATAAAAAGCAGTTATTCTTAGGGTATCATTACATTTAGTGCATTAACCTAATACACCTTTATAACTGAAATATGAAGTGTCATGTTCATATTTTTCACAATAGAAGGATACATAATGTGGCAGACATGACAGGTGTACAACTAATGTGTTACTCTCAGGTTGGCAACAACATCTATTGAAACCTCAAGAGATCTTCCTGGTTGACTGGAAACTCAAGCTGTTAAGCTTTAATCCGAAACACAATTTCAGGCTTTATCACTTGACTGCTTGTAAGTTTTACCTTAAGAATTTCGAGTTTCTGAGTATGGTTAATATGCAAAGGCAGGCTCACTAAATAAAGAAAGCAACCAAAACAACTCCCAGACTCTCGGCGTTCAGGTAAAGGCAAATATCTTAAAGTGTGACTCAAGTACAAATTAAAGGAAGCCAGCAACCATGACATCACAAGCCAAACAGAAATATGACAAATGGAATCTAAAAAGGTCTTTGAAAGACCCCAAAACCTGTCTTGTAGTGATGACTCTGAATTACTGGATCTCTAAATCAGAGATGCACAAAATGCAGACCCATTCTAAACATCATTCTAAACAACATCAGCTGATGTATTATTATTATTATTATTATTATTATTATTATTATTATTATTATTATTATTATTATTTTGCTCTTAGTTAATGACTGCAGTATAATTTGTTGATGAACCACTGGTTTGTAGTTAACAGAAGCTGTCATATGCCAAGCTTTAAAGTCTGGGTTCCTGGGCTTATGTCAGGCAGTTCCTACTCAGAATAACTACTGATAAAATTGCTTATACATCTGTGAGTAAATTGGAATGTTTAAAGGAAGGATAAGCTTTGCTCACATTTCACTGCTTTAAAATGAGTCAATTACTGTTAAGGTTTTCTTGCAGGTCATCCTGGTGTCCTGCTGAATAAGACACTGCTTTAGAGTAATCTGTTTTAATATGTTTACCACCATTGCTTGGGCTCGAGCTTTTTAACTGCAGGGCCATATTGTCAAAGTGTTTAATAAATTCAAATGAGAACGAAACAACTTGAGTATGACCTTGAATAATATTACTACTGTTGTTTAATTCTGTTAAAAAAAAAAAACATTCACAAATTAGTTAATTAAATGAGAGAGTTAATTAAAGACTGGAGTAAATGCTTTAACAATATGCTCCACAGTTTGGTTCTGTACTGTAAAAAAAATAAAAATAAATAAAGAATGAAGTCATGACAGCCTTGAATATAATGCCATATTGAAACATGAATAATACGTATAATTGAAAAGACTATAAAACATAATTTATGGCAACATGTTTCCTTTGTATACAATTTGAATGCTGTAATATCTGAAATAAACCTTGCAAAGACGCTGCCGCTTGGTTTTCATAAGTGTTTATAATTTAAAAACCTCAAGGAAGACACCACAGGATGCCTTTTAAAGGGATGTGTCTTTTTATTGCTTGGCATCTTTTCCAAGACACACAGTTTAGCTGAGTGGGATGCACACACAATCTTTAATATGGTAAGGCGCTCATGTTGCCTCTTTATAAACTCACAAAGACAATGTGTGACTGTTGGATCATCTGTCAATTCTATTTCATCTGCAAAAACAAAAGGGAATAAGTGGAATTTCCACAAACCTAACCACATAGTCATGACCATCCATAAGAGTGCATTAGTAATCTGAAAACGGAAAGGTCTATATGTATATGTTACCGATATATAAAATGTGTAATTTATCTCCACTTATCTCCATGTACCCATATTCTGATTGGTCAGTGTAATGAATGGTATTGCCAAAGCTGAATCTGTTAAATTACCGAATGACCAGTAGAGGCCTCCCAAGCTTTGCAAAATGTAACCTCGGTTGATAAGAAACGGCACCAATTAACACAGTCACAATAAAACAAGTATCTTGCTTGGTACAATATTTTTTTTTTTTAAACTGCACTGTGGCTAATACTGCTTCACAGAGTGTAGGGTTACACTAAAACAAGACATATGTGAAATAAGGGCCAGGTAGCGTTCAGTTTTCAAACCACTGTTAAAAACACAGAGAGAGCCATTATGTTGTGGCTGAAGCACTACTAGGCCTTTCTGTTGTTGTCACCTGTGTTAAATCCACCCTATCAACTTTAAGAATGCCTGTTCTTAACAGTGCACTGAATGTATTCATTGCCTTGATGTGTCATACAAGTGGTACTGTGTCACCATGTTTTCTTCCCAGGAGTCACTTAAGTGATTTCTATATCTGTTGTCATGGCGATGTAGCAATGCAGAGGAAAATGTGGGTTACCTCCAGCATTCACTACACCCAGTACTAAGAACTAAGATGTTATTAGCAGGCCTATAAAACACTAGTCTTTATCTAGGCCTTCTTTTTGTTCTCTGATTGTCAATAAAACTCTTTTTAAAAGCAACAAGGACATCTTAATGTCATCTGTCACAGTGTTAGTGAGATTAAGTTTGTTTAGGAACTTGTGCAGGACAAAAGCTGGTATTTGTTCTGTGGATACAAAAGCTTGTTTGCCATCAACGAGACTGAGAAAGAAGTGGGTCCACAGAATATTCAGGAAATATCAGCTCACTTGCAGGTGATGTTAAGAGGCTGTTTAACATATTATTACATGGGTAGAGAAATAATGATCATTTTACAAACAGCCTCCATATTTAGCTGTTTTTATGCAGCTTGTTCAAATGCAGCCTCTTTAACCAAACAGAAATAAAAGCTGTTGAGAACAGCGGTTCCGTTTCAAAACAAGTGTGACATGCACACCTGATAGTCCTTGAATGACGAATAAAGGAAGAAGAGAAAGGAGATTTTCATGACAATCCCTCACGAATATGAACTGCATTAACTCTGTAATGAGGTTGAATAGAAAGTACAGATTAATGAAGATGTCGGTGTTATTAAAATCAAATCCGGAGATTCACATGCTTTTCTTAATGATGAGCACCATGGCTATTGGAGGGGAAGATCAAGATTTTCTATTAATTTGGCACACTTCCCAGATTTCATTCAACCAGAACCTACCCATAGCAAACTCAAACCCAGCCAATTAATGGCATGTCTTGCTTTTCATTTCACACTGGCACTCATTTCGATGAAAATAAAATACCTTTATTTTTCTGTCAAAGACATAAAAAATATAGGCCTACGTTTCCATATTAAGAAAAAAATGTCTCTGTCTCTCTCTTTGACGTAAAGAAAAAATGGTGACAGTATACAGAATTGTTTCCCCACAATATCTGTCAGTGATTACATGGACAACTCATTAAAGATATTGCTGGAAAATATTACAATACGAAATCTAATTTAACTACACAAAATAGACATTTATTGAGATCAAAAGGCGACATACAAGGCATGTAAAAAATGAAATAAGGAAGATCATATGCCAGTGACTTTGATCGCAACGTGCTCTAAAAACAAGCAAAAAGATAATAAAGAGAAAGGAATCTGGATATCAAAAGGTCTTTCATATTTTAATAGAAGGGAAGAAGTGGGCAAAGCCAGAGTTTCCCAAGTTACTGGTGTAAAGCATGTCCACATTTCCACAAGTTTATATAACGCTCCCTTTACAATATTGTTCTGCCAAGAGCAGTTTAGAAACAGCTGGGATTATTTAGAAGTTTAACTCCGAGGCAGCATTTTCAAAAATGAATCTTCTGTTTTTTTTAACTACTCGGAGGGTCCTCCAATTCTATTTTTATATAAAACTGTTGTTCCCTTGTACAAAAAAGGATGATACAAGATGTTTGCTTTGAGGAAAGTCTTTGACATCCTCCTGTGACTGTTTTGATAGGTTGACATACATTTGGTTACAATTAACAAACCAAACAGTTTGCCATTATTATCTCTTGAAGTTTGTCCTGCCCCGCAAGGGAATGCTGTGTTTCCCATGTCCCCTACAGCAATCCTGCCTTTCCCATTAGAACTAAAACTGTTGATTTATTATATAATGTATTCTTTATTGTATTGTTGGATGTCAGTGTTCTTGGTAAATATAGGTTACAAGATTGGTTAATTGGAACTGGTTAAAGTACACATTTTTTATAGCGTAACTCTCCAAATACAGTATGTGTCTTTAATTCTAGAAAGCAATTTGTATTTCATTGTCATACACAGCGATATAGTAGTAAAGATATGTGTTTAATGCCAACTACCTGCGATGCATGCTGGAGACAAACAGGAGCACTGCAGCATATTATCAGCTGAAAAATACTCAACTGGTAATAATCAACTGCTCTAGAGGCCTGACGTGTGGTATAATTATACAAGTGCAAAGCAGTGGTGCTGAATGAATCATTTAAAATCTGTCAAGCTGAGGTTATCAGAAAAATAGTATCCAGTTGTTCAAGGTTTGGAAGTATAAAAATGTAAAACCCAGCTGCCTTGTCCAACTGCTGCCATGGCTTGTGCAGTATCTCCTGCACTTCACTGTAGCAACAGTAAAGACTCTCTGACTTCGCCTAAGAGCTCGGAGCCACATTGCAAAGTCATAGTGCTTAATGGCTAGTGGTTCAGAGTTTCCAAAATTACAGACCTGTGGATAGATCAACTAGACAGTAAAAGGCACAGTACACCATGATAGAGGCTGTGTGGTCCAGTGGTTAAAGAAAAGGGCTTGTAACCAGGAGGTCCCGGGTTCAAATCCCCGCTCAACCACTGACTTGTGTGACCTTGAGTAAGTCATTTAACCTCCTTGTGCTCCGTCTTTCGGGTGAGACGTAGTTGTAAGTGACTCTGCAGCTGATGCATAGTTCACACACCCTAGTCTCTGTAAGTCGCCTTGGATAAAGGCGTCTGCTAAATAAACTAATAATAATAATAATAGAGAACTAGAGATAACTGCATTGTACAGTACATGTACCTGGAGTGAATACAACAGCCTGCTTTAGGGTAAGCTTCTGTACTGCAAAGACCAGTAGTAGTATTGCTCTCTAATAAAATGTCATACCACTTAAATTGAGAAATCTGCAGAGGAAAAGAGGCAATGCTAACACACCCATACCAAACTGGGTCCCCTCTTCATTGAATGTTTCTGTTACTCAACACTTAACTTCAGTAGTTTGCAGCTTAGATAATATTTACTGAAACCAGTGCTGTTTCAGAAATAATTGGCAAAAGAACAGATAACTTATTATATTTGCTGTCAGTTTATTTCTAACTTGCCTTAAGCACAAGTACAGTGGAATTAAATCCATGTGTTTGGCTGCAATATTTGTGTTTAATTCAGCCAACCAACTTGCAGCCAACCAAATTAGTACTAAAGTTTTTTGTATGTTTTTTTTGTATTCCCAATCCTAAAGCTGCATAAAAAAGAACGCCTACTATGCATTTTTTATTGTCAAATGGCATACTCCACAGTTCATAACATTTAATGAAAGAAGTGTGCATTATTTTAAGTATTAATTGGTACGATCACTATAAGTACTGAAATGACCTGAAATGTTGAGATTGCAATTCTTGAAACATATAGTGTGTGTGTGTGTGTGTGTGTATGTGTGTGTGTGTGTGTGTGTGTGTGTGTATTGTAAGATATGTAAGATAGCAGGGAGGGGGGTTAAAATCCTCCCTGCGTAGCATTTGTGCGCAGGCACCTTTTTGGTTAGTTTGCTTTTGTTTGTTTAATTGTTTTATTGTTTGTTAATGGTTTTATTAGTAATGATCCCCTGCACCTGGCTATTATTGTAAATTAGAGCCAGGTGCAGTAGTAAAGAGCAGACAGTTGAATTGAGGCTGCTGAGTAGAAGGAGGCAGAAGAGTGGTGCTCGCTTCCGAGCAGTCTGAAAAAAGTGCTGTTTTAACACAGCACTTACTTTTCTTTCTTTTTTTTTTTCAGACTGCTGGAAGCAGAGCACCACTCTTCTGCCTCCTTCTACTCAGCAGCCTCGATTCAACTGTCTCTCTCTTAATACCTGCACCTGGCTCTAATTTACAATAATAGCCAGGCAGGGATCATTACTAATAAAACAATTAACAAACAAAAGCAAACTAACCAAAAGGTGCCTGCACACATATGCTACACAGGGAGGATTTTAACCCCTCTCCCTGCTATCTTACATATCTTACAGTATATATATATATATATATATATATATATATATATATATATATATATATATATACAGTATATATATAGTTAATACAAGCACCACGCATTTAACAAAAATGATATGAATATCTCTAAGGTAGAAATAGAAAACATGATCTCCTTTATAACTTACTAAATGTATTAAACAATCACTCGTAAATCTTGGATTATTGCAGAGTCCTTAATTAGCAGCCAAAGCAACTTATACCTCACTTAAAAATGTCAACAAGGCATTTTTATGTTCTTTTATTCTTGAGTTAAAATACTGTATTAATAGGCTTGGCATTTATACATTATGGATAGTCTAATCCATTCTGTGTTACTCATGCATCAGGCATTAGGAAATTGATTAAGTCAATCAGGCTTACTGGTAATTAAAGCTGTTAAACAAATCAAGTTAAAAACAAATCAGATCATTTTGATGTTTTTGAGAATTTAAGATAAAAGAAACAGATGTATTTGAATTCTAAGCCTTTTATGAATATGGAATTAATTTTGCAAACTATTGAACAGCTATTTTTGTTTTGTTTTGTTACATGGTACGTTGGCAGATCAAATAGCATAGAATACAACTTCTGATTCCATATTTTTTTAATTTATTTTAGTCATATTTCAGAAGATGCCTATTGCTATTTTAGAATGATATGCCTATGAATTGTATTGCCTCTTTATGTTAAAAAAATCCATAAGGTATGACTCATTCAATGAAGCCTGTTAATCTTGCAGAGAATTGAACTTGACTGATAGCACCATTAAAGATCTTTACCCAGAGCCAGATCCTGTGGTCTTGATGGGTCCAGCTGCTGATGACTCACTATTAGGCACTTGTAGAAAACTGCAGGAAAAAGAAAAAATAAATCAGAAGGGAACAGGAATAAAGCAAACCGACCAAGCATCACCTTTAATGCACATCAGAACAATGGCTTGACTACAGAAGCACAACAGCGACTGATCCTCTCAACCCTTGTTTTTGCTACACATGATTCTTGGGACCACCATGAAATATACAAGTCACTTAAGACCAGGCGCAGTAATCAACTGGAAATGTGGAGTAATACAAGAAATATTTTTTTTTTTTCTAAGCAGCCACTTGAGCAAGAAATAACATCAGAGAATTGAATCTCTGCTTCCGATTTTCCAAGGCCAGATGGCATTTTGTTTGTGGAACAACCATGCATTATGACTGCTAAAACCAGGCATGCAATTCCCTAAGAGAATACATTCTTCCTTTAAATGAAGTAGAAAAAAAAACTTATATCTTGTCATTTTAGTTATGCTTAATGCAGATAATCATATGCTGTTTTTAGAAACAACAAATGTTTTGACTAAAAGTCTTTCTCAATGTCTTTAATGTTGCAATGCCTTTTGATTCACATACTTGGTTATGTGGTCTCCACCTCCAAGTGGTAAAGTGTGGAGGATCTCTTTATGGTCCTATGAAGAGGAATATGTGCATGCTGATTTTGCACGTATTTGACATTACCTTGCAGAGGTGTGAATGGCTCTAGTTACAGTAGGGTATATGCTTAGGTTTTCTTGTATATTATAAGGAGCATTCTGCAATAAAATGACTACTTATTAATCAGATTAATTATTTAGAGACCCTGGGCAAGTCAATACTGTCCACCCCTCTATTGTAATGGATATTGGTACTAGCTAGCTCCCCCTCTGTTAATGAGGTGTTTAATCTCAATTAGGGTATCCTAAGTGAATCACTTCTCAAAAAGTAAAGTAGTGGTGTGATACCCTTAGAAAACTTTAGTGTGCATTGACTGTAATTTTGCAATAATTGTACTTAGCTTTTCAACAATTTAGTATACTGTAGTCTTTAATTAGATACTATACTCGTAGAAACGTTTCATGGTGCCCAACCTCATTTTGGTTTGAAATAAATGTAATACATGCTTGTATTTTCTTACCTCAGTGAACTAAAAAAATGTTGTTTTGAAGGTTTCTCCTGACACATGGTCTGGGGCTGTCACTGCCTGTCAAACGATCACAAAATCAAATATTCTGAAGCGATTGTGCAGGTAATATTCAGCAAACTGCACATGTCACCGAAGATAGTCTCCAGAGGCAAAACCAACTGCAACCTGGTTGGACAACTCTATAAATGCAATCCCAAGACTCTTGTCATCCAGGCAGTCTAATTTACTGCAACAGGACTCAAAGGGATTTAACAGGGGAGAAATGACATGACAAACAATTATATTCTAACACTATTTATAACTATGACCTTTCAGATTATTGTTAAACTGACACATCACTGTAATCCCAAGGATGATTCCATGGATTTAGAGTTAGATCATGCACAGCTTGCAGGCAGAATAGACGGGGAAAAAATCCAAAAAGGAAGTGACATTCAACAAAATAGAGTGTCTCAGGGACAAATTCTGCCAAGATGAGCTCAATTTATCAATGTCAATAACGCTGGTGAAAACAGAACTCGAAGACATGCATATTAATTGAAAATAATCAGATTAAATCAGTACAGTTTGACATTTGCGAAATGGGCACTTTATCTTTTGGATAGAGTGAGATTGCTTGTACATCACAAATTCTCTAATCTGAGAACACATCTTAATTGCATGTTATCACCTTCTGATTGCTTCTACATTATATTAAATAGTCTAGTAATTACTAGACTGATCTTGGTGTAAATAGCTGGAGGCTACAGCTCCTGTAGTAGAAGGATTGGGTGTCGTAATGGCCTGGTTATAGTTTATTGCCTTGGTCGATAGATACTAATCCTGGCGTTATATATATATATATATATATATATATATATATATATATATATATATATATATATATATATATATGGTTAAAAGGTCGTTTTCATTTAAGTTATTCCTGTCATTTTAACCCTAACCCTGGCTTTCTAATATACTTCAGAGACAGACAGAAGCTTTCTCCCTACTGCTATCACTAATATACTGCTTGAGGACTGAAACAGTAACGCTCTTGGCATCAACACAATGCTCAGGTGGAACCCAATAATAGATGTGCTATTAGACAGCTGGAGGTATTCTGTACAGCTGACTCTGAGGACCGTGGAGAAAACGTATTGCTAAGAGCAGTTTGCCATCATGTGTTGGATTTGTAAGTTGTAGGTTGTAGATTGAATGTATGGTTTGATACGAGTGAGAGAGACTGTTTGTGGTGCTAGATTTTTCCATGGCACAAATAAAAGTGAGCTTAATTTATCCAGATGAAGGCCCATTGACGTTCTGTATACAGTATTGTACATCAGCAGTATATAATTAAAACGTATTTCAGTCATGGAGAAAGACTACAATAAACCCTTTACTTTCCAACTAATGCAAACAAAGACATTTACAGTTTCAACTCTAAAGAGCAAATATCCCACACAGCATTAACTGTTGAATTCCTGGGACACCAGATGAACTAAATATATGTTTTTATTTTATTTTTTTTAGAGGAAAACACATTCTAAAACAGGGATTCCCCAGAAATTTGCCATTTTATCTACAGTTGTGCAGGATTGTCTTTATTTAGTGAGTAATCTCTTGAATACATTTTTTCACTTTGTGAGAATTCAATTACACTTGTATTCCTGATAGCAAAATCTGTATGCCTAAATTGTATGATGTTATGAAGTTAAACAAGCTAAACTAGTCTGCAAATGGTAATTTAAGCAGGTATCCTAAATCTTATAAGGCATGGGTTTTCAAACTTTTTTTGAAACTGTACCCCTGCTGTCTGCAGTTTTCAGCTCAGTACCCCTTTAAAATTTTCCATCAACTGAATGGTACTACAGCTGCAATAAAAGGCAGAATATTCTGATTAACACATTTCTTTATTCCCGTTTATTTAATATATAATTTATATCACAACAGTTTGGGACTGACAAGGCGCTGGTTTAGGACAGAATACCAAACAGTAGGTCTAATTCTTAAAACTTTTAATTACACGTCTGGATGTACAGAATTAAATTATAGTATTTGGGATTCTCTGTGGAAACACTCATATTTGCTTTCTATTCAGCAAAGTTATTATAAATAATTAAGGTGACCAGATTTTTAAGTCCTTAAACTGGGACAGTATGGAAATATTGTGAATAACTTCCAACATCAAAGCTACTGGGAAGATTTCTGTTTTTTATTTTCACTTTGGCAATGTTTGATCTAATATCATATTGAAAGTGAATGGAGAGATGGTTATATTCAGAGTGGAATATTTTACTTTCAAAAACTTTTTTTTGTGAATAAATGATCTTATTGTCTTTGTAATTTCATGTCTACACAACAAGTATAGTTATTACATTACACAGTAGCAATTCAGTAATATCAAATTCCAAGATTCTATTTTATTGCTGATTACTGCTGCAAATCTAGTCCTTTTTCTGTCTAAGAAACCACATCTTCTCTCTTTGATTTCCACTTTCCATCTCGCTCTATCTGTATGCTACCCTCCGGTGTCCAATCTGCAAATATGTTTTTTCTATTGCAGTTTCTGCTTGGATCATTAGTGTGCCGTGATTAATAGATACTAGGATTTTTTTAGCCACTTTCTACTATTAAACTATTACTATTAAGGTGATGAAATGTGTTAAATATCCTCTTTTGACTGAGTGCAATGAATGAACCCCACTAATCAGCATTTCTGAGTTTTGTTTAGAAGCTGCCCTGATTGCAGAAACTGGAATTTCCCTCTGAAGTAGTTATTAAGTCTGGTAAATTGTAAACCACGTAGGCAAACCCTTTAAGTTTCTCTGAATAGTTGTATTTTCAAATTCCCCCTTTAACATGCTGTAAGCTGATGGGCATCACTTAAAAAGCAAAGGAACCTGTTAAAAATGTGTTAGATTAAATTTCCTGCCTATTCGCTTTCTCATTATCATTGATTGGTACTGAAAAACTGCACAGTCAAGGCAGGAAATGTCATCATACAATTAACTTGTTTTTAACAGGTTCCTTGCTGTTTTAAATGATACCTGCTGGCTTAAAACATGTTAAAAAGGAAATTTGGAAATAAAACTCTTTGGAGAAACTTAAAGGGATCCCCAGTAATTCGAGCCCTGTCATTTGCCTCTTTTCCTGAAGGACATTTTATCAATGTGTTGTTTTTGTCACCAGGAGAACTGAAACTGTTGTATTTCATTATTGCTAAAAACAACACAACATGTATACTTAAAGGAATAAAAAACATGTTCTGAAACTTGTAAAATAGTTTTACAATATGAATTTCACAAAATGTGAAAATAACTAGTTTGTGCAGTAATACTGCCGTACGTGCAGTAGTGACTACACGCAGTTAAGGCTAGGCGCCTCTCGGTGCGTCAGTGCCCTCGGTGCTTAGATGCTCCATACCTCGGTGCTAGCTCCCCAGCATGTCAATAACACCTGCACTGGGTGCCCTGATTCTTCGGTGCACCAGTACAGTATTCTTCCTCACTCAGTGTCCTCGGTGCTTCTGCACCTTTGGTGCCTGAGTGCTTCAATACACAGGTCTTCACCCTCCGCTGTTTAAACAACACCAAAATTAATGAGCCGCACAGAATGCTCTCCATAGGCAGAATCACCAGACCCCTGCTTCACCCACCCACCAGCGTGGAAATCCACTCAATCGAAATCACACATGCGTACTGGTGGAAAGTACAGACGTGATAGATCCAGTGTTTTTTTTCCATCTTTGTTTCACTTTGAGCTGCTAAACAAAATTGAAATATTTTTCATTTTTAATTGCAATTCTGAGTCATCCTGTGTATCCACTATGACCCTTAGAAGTACCCCCAGGGTACGCGTACCTCCGGTTGAAAACCCCTGTATAAGGAATGTGCTACATTCATGCACAGTTTAACTTTATTTGCATTTGAATGTAAAAAACAAACAAACAAAAAAAGCATACAAATACCAAATCTAGTGTCCATATAAATCATAAATTAATATGGATTATTACACTAAAAATACAAAATGGAAAGCCTAAGAAATTAAAAAAAAAACAGAATATAAAAAACTTCAACGTATGATTAGAATATTAATTAGACCCATCCATGACTAATGGATAATAACAATGTCGACGGGCTGAATAGAATCCGTGACCTGTAACAGGGCTATTCATGTGCTTCAGTCTGCCGAATTTCATTCTTTTAGGAGAGAACACAGAACTTTTTCACAGTCATCCTAAATGTCCCAATTGTACTTTTGCAAAGTATTGTAGTGCATGTCTCTAAAACACATACTTTTTATACAAGTGAAAGTTAACATTCACAGCTCATTTGGGCCATTTTCTTGAATAGACTAATTTAGATACCACACCTGTAAAAGTTTCACATAACCACTGTGTATACCTTATTATCTATTGCAAGCATTCAACATATGATTTGGATAAGAATTATATTTCCAGACTCGAAACAGGGCACAGAAAACCAAACCAAAAACAACCCAATAACAATAACAATAAAAAGTGTTAGGTGAGCAGTGATGCTAGAGGATGGCAAGTGTGCTCGTCTGAATTGACCTAAAAACAAAACACTTCAAAAGCAATATTCGGTATCTTATAAAATAATAATGATGCTGCTTTAAATAATAGTAATGGTCCAGGCTGAAAAATAGTTGCTTGAGATTTGATGCTGCTGTGCAGCATCTTAAGCAATTTGCAGGATATTACTGCAACAAAGCAACGCAATGTAAGAAAAGTGTATTGAAATCTGTTAGCTAAAGTTACCTTATTGTAGCTTTGTGGGAAAAGCATCACAGTTATATTACGATCATTTGCATTAAGATTTCTATGTCATTTTGCTTGTATTAATTTGATTGATTTTCGAGAATTTTTTGTAACTTAAGAAAAAAAAAATCTAAGAAAAACATACACTGTAGAAAATAAAGTCCAAAACAATTACTTACAGTGCAAATTATTATCGTAATCTTGAACACTAAAGATTTTGAAAATAAACGATATTTTCATCTGGCATGCAGTAATTGGTTAATCAGTTTAATTTGGGAAATATCCTTGGGCTACTATTATAATGCCAGTATATTGTCCTGAAGAAACCCCAGCACTATTAGCAGACCACAGCAATTGAACAATAACACAATGAGTATAGAACAAATACTTCACAGTGGTCCTGAAATAACATTACACTAGTGTGGCTACGGTACCATGATATGGAATTACCATTTGGGTTCATAGGATTGTGATTATTTGGTTAAAAAAAAAAGGATCACAGTACAGCAGTATCTTACAAAGACAGAAATAATATTTCTAATATGATTAGACTATGTGGTTCTAAGCAGTATGTACACTGGTAATGGTATAATTGGAAATAAAATAGCTTGTTTTTAATGCAAAATCCACCAATACATCTACAAATAACACATTAAGTGGATTATTGTCATATGGTGCTGCTCTGACAAATGTATTTTCATATATTTTATTTTAAAATTAGGAATCAGTACTGGATAGATACAATTCTAGTTCCAGCTACTGATACACTGTTAAAATGCTGTCAAATCAGGGGGGTTACAATTAAACATAAAGTTTTTTTGCTGCTTAAATGGGACACAACTCCGGGTGACAGTTCTTTCCAATGCTATCTATGTTGTATAATTTGGATGTCACTTTGTTTAATTGGGATACAGTATTTTCAAATGATGACCTGAAGCTTTGAAGGTCCTCCAGGTTCCCTGGAAGGCAGTGCTTTAACCCCCCAGCCCTTCCAGGTTTTTCTGGAGGTACAGTCTTTTTGGAACCGACTGGCCTCGCGCACGGTTCGGGCATTGAGAGGTTATGTGGATAGGACGAGGGAGCTGCGTCAGTCTGACCAGCTATTCATCTATCATGGTGAAAGGACCCTGGGTCAAGCCCTTTCAAAGCAGCGACTGTCCCAATGGATTTTGGACACAGTCTTGACTGCATATACCAATGCCGGTCTACCTCCACCTGGGAGGGTAGCTGCGCACTCTACCAGAGGAGTGGCTACATCATGGACCCTATTTAGAGGAGCTTCATTGACTTAATTGACCAACAAACCTTGCGCATCACTCACATTCTCGGGTTCAATGCAAAAGAGAAAGTGATCTCCGCGGAGTGACTGCTTATTCCCTCGGTAGGCGGGAGCGAGGACGTCGCTCCCCTGAGGGGCCTATCTGCAGCTCTGACATAAAATGCTCAGTAAATACCAGACCTGTGGCAGGCATATCCCAATAGTATTGTTGTTGGTCGTCTTCTCTTTCAGGGAACCGGGGTTACATCCGTAACCTTATGTTTCTCAGGCTGCTGTTGCAAAGAAAGTCGGCGTGTCAACATCGCGATTAATTTTGTTTAGGAATAAAAAAAAACATGGACTCATATTTTAAATAATGTATTTCACATTTAATCATAATGTGATTTCATTATTTTTCTTTTCATTAAGAATCAAAAAAGTGTGACTCAGCCGCTTTTCAGGATATTTTTTCTTCTCAAGAGGCGTCCCGATAATGTGGCGCCGACTGTATCTGAAAATTTTAAGAAAAAAAATAAATTTACAATATAACACTGTAAAACTGTTTAATAAGCAAACAGAGGGGTCTACAACTGATAGGGAACACAGAATATACCACATTAACAAAGGAGGGGTTCAGTAAAAATCAACATAAGTGTTTAATAACAGGGCATGTGGATTTAGAAGAAGAAAATTAATGATCATTTATTCCAAAGTCAGGGCTTTAAGAAGAGGAACGTACAAGGACGGATTGAGCAACTGTTAGTAATTTACTGATGCAATCTGGATAGGGCCCAGTAACCAGCTAAAACAATTATTTGTGTTAATGCAGTAATGTATGATGTGCATTTGATTTCTGTGCTGCTCTTTTTTTTTCTTTTTTAGGAAAAGCAACACCCACAAGGGAGTTTGTATTTAACATTAAATAAAAGCTTTTTATGGAGCAATGAGAGAAAACATACCAGCAGAATTGTGTATATATATATATATATAAATAATTTATTTTTAATTAACTATAAATGATCACGCATTACTTTAACAGGATGATCCAGTGTGCATACCATCGACCTTTCAGGTCCCAAGTGAGCTTTTTAATCATTGTTCAAAAGGATCGATCCCTCTGGACAATTGTTTTTTCAAGATCAGTTTTATTTACCTTGTCTAACCCACAGGGGTCAGCAGTATCCGTATCTGCCCCACTGAGACCATGGCGATCTGTGAGAATACGAGTCACAGCACCAATGTCACAGGTGAAGGCAGGCCTTCACCTCTGACCCTGTAAGTCCCTAGCTAGTATAACCACAGTGCCAAAGGCACTTAGAAAACAGATGGCCAAGCTCTAACTGCAAAAAACACCTACACCACAATATGTTTTCTGTAAAAGTGCTTTTGACTTTTTTTCTTGTTTTATATGCTTTAATTTAGAATATACAGCATTTTAAACTAAAATGTAGATAATAATAAAAAAATCTAACTTACTTCTGTATCTGATCCCATCCTGTGCATTATGTCACATGGCCTAATTGGAAATAGACCATTGAAGTTAAACTATTACTGTATAACATGTTCTTTGGAATACTTAAATTGAAGTATGAAATAAAAAAGGGTAAAATGGGACCATTCATAATATTGCTGGTGCTAACAAAATTGATTAGCACTTCTTGAAGGTCAAGCATATTTGGGAAAACAATATAGAAACTGCCCAATACAAATCACCATGCTGTCTTAAAAGATGTTAAATTTGGCCTCTTTCTTAATATCAACATTGCTCTACAGTCAAATCGTGCTGTGAGCTCAACGTGTCTTTATTATTCACTATAAAACTCATATTCTTCAGATAATCCTGTTAATTATGTACCGAGCATCAAACGAAACTTATCACTATTATAACACATTTATTTTCGAAAAAAAAATAAGGTATATAAATGATGGACATTGACGAAATGTTTTTGGTTTCTTTTTAATCACTCGATCGTTCATCCTTGACCATGACACGCTTGAGTGACTATGACTGAAGCACATGCACTTAATCACCTAATTAGTGAGACAGTTGATTGGACACTGGATATGGAGTGATTTCAGCTGTTGAATTGCAAGCTTGAATAAAAGCAATAAAGAAAATCACAGAAAAAACCCAATATGCGATGTCTGTCAAGACAACAGCGCCTTGGTGCAATCTTGGGTGCTCACAGCCAGCAATTTAAAATCTGGCGAGACGGTATAACCAGACACACTCTGTCAATGACAGGCCATGAACCGGGAGACCAAGAGTCACAACACCTGCCCAAGATCGACAGATCATTTTGCAGCATCTTCGTGATGTCAGTTGTTAATCAGCACAATAAAAAGTCATTTTTCGATCACATCAAGTGAGTTTTATCCAAATATAAGTGATAAGTTTGTTTTGATGCTCAAATATAAGTGATACGTTTCTTTTGATGCTCAGTATATATATTCACACCTGAATGATAAGATACCATTTGATACACGCAAACTCTTTCTAAAAACATCAGCTACATTTATTAAGCATTATTACATATCTGTATGCATTATTACAACATAGCAAGTGGTATAGTACTGACAACAACACAGTATTAACTACAATTGAACATAAATATCAAAGCATTGTACAGAACCTAATAAAGACAATTGTGACAAAAATCCCAAGATACATTTTTTACAAATATTCAATTAGGCTCTGAACATCTTAAAAGGCAAAAAATAGTCCAGGTCCTTAAATATCTGTAGGCAGGGAATTCCACAGTAGGGGCATAAAAATTCAAAGCCCTGCTGGCCTGAGACCTGTCTGCACTGCAGGGACCACATGCAGGCCGGATTCTGAACCCCTCAGGGGGTGACCAGGGGCGGATGCAGACACAAAGTCACTGGAATAACCCGCCCAAGGCACTTCACAAGCTGATTTACAAGCAGCAAGCTTTTAAAATCCAGTTTTGATAAACCAGCTCATTTGAATGAAGCCCTTTATCATAATCGCTGTGCATAAAAATAAATATATAAATAAATCATATTTTAAGTGCTTGCTAATAACCAAAGGGAATCGGTTATACAAGCAAAACAAAACAAAACCCAGGAAAGCTTGCAGTTGCTCTCTGGCTGTTTAGTTTGCACATGCCACTTGCTCTGTTCTTGTTATTCCTCATGACATTGCCACCACTTGTTTTTTTGGTAGCTCTTTCAGAGTTGAGATATTCTTTTGAACCCCTCTTGGATTTTAGAAAATGCTCAGGATGAATAAGAAACCAGGACTTCAAAGCATTCCCTGTCTTGTTTAATTCTCCTATCACCTGCTGTTTGCTACTTTTTGGAAGCATCACCAATTGCTTGGAAGCGGAACACTAACATGACAAATGTATTTTTGTATGGTATGCAGAATTAAAGTGAGCTAAACATATAGAATAAAGAGACACCCAACCAGCGAGCTGTAAGTTTCTGATGTGATAGAATTATCACTACAGTCAATGTGCTTTTAGCATGTATACTAATTGTGGTACTACTGAAATCCACAGAAGCTAAAACAGACCACAAGCAATTGGCTTCAACTAAGTACTTTAAGGAAAAGTATAACAATCTTTTCAATCACTTCTTACAGCAAACAAAGAAAAGCCAGATTCAGTTAATATTAATTATGTAATACTGCTTTTTTTATTCTTACAAAAAATGAATTAGATAATAATAATAATAATAATAATAATAATAATAATAATAATAATAATAATAATAATATGCACATAGTCTATATATGCATACAAATTGATTACATTTAAATTATTTAACTCTTATCAAAAATTTAACATTGACAGCAAAACAGTATATAACAAGCCATTAAGGTAATATTGTAATTAACACCAAAAATAAGATAGGTTAAATCCCTTTATGTTTGTATTAAACTAATACATTAATAAATACTTCTAAATAAATACATCAACAAATTTTCCTAGTTTCATGAGTTGCTTGTATGGTGCTTTTTAATCATTTGTAGCATAAGTTTACAAATGATACATTTCAAGCTGTGATATATGTCACCCCAGTGTGCAGAGTGAGTCATACGATCAGGAGCTCGCTGGGGTGATTCCCTGGCCATGCTGAGTTGTACAGGTTTGGCAAGCCTCCAGTTGACAGCAGGATGATATTGATGTTCAATCCTTTGGGTAGAAAAACTGGGGTAAAATTAATAAAGAGACAATTAAATAAATAAATAAATAAATAGTTATTAATAATAATAATAATAATAATAATAATAATAATAATAATAATAATAATAATAATAATGCTTAACAGCACCTGCTGCAGTAAAACTGTAACTGACAAAATACTACTTCAATTACAGGTGAAAAAAATAGTCCCGTTTTACTCTGCTTTGTATCAGCTTCCTGAAGTTGTTTTTCAAGTTATAAGAAACAGGTATCTTTGCTAAGTTTCTTTGCATGCAATCATTTTTGTACAGCTGTAGTAAACATTTCAGATTGTCTTTTAATGAATAACGTTGACTTAAATTGACATGGTATTCATATTTTTTGATGGAACGTTTAATGTTTTGCTGTAGCGATTTTTAAACCAAGTAAGAGCCTGCAAAGTTGAAAATTGTGATGTGTAATGCATGTTATCTAAATAAACCAAAAGGTGATTGTCCTTTAAACTCCAGTACCGGGAACCTTTCAAATCTGTGGAATAAAGAATAGCTTTTATTTCATACTAACCTAATCCATCTCAAATTATTAATGGGAGGGCCATGCATAACAATGCACAGTCATTTCCATTTGAGTTTCCTCTGCATGGTGTCAGTGATTGAAGAAATAACAATTTCCTATTCCAAAGGCTCTTTAAGTAACACACCCACTGGTACCATTATAAAACTGACTTTACAGTTAGCAGCAACTGCTGGCGAAAGCAGGACGAAACTACAAATCTCCTGCTGTTTCTTTTTTTTTTGTTCTTTTACCTTGTGCAGATTAGCAGTGCAGTTGTTTATATAATTGAAGGTGTGGTAGCAACTCCAGCCCCCTTGATAGAGGACTCTGTAAAGAGATTAGCCAGGTATGAAGTGCCTGTGTACCTGAATAGGCCAGCAAGAACCGTATTTACATATTGCCATTCAGAAGCAGCTGTACATCTGAGCAACATTTAAAGGGCCTATTCATCTACGTTAATGGGTCCATTGCACATCACATTGTGTTAGAAATGCAGTCTCTGGCTGTGAACTTCCTGTGCTGTGCAAGCTGCTTTGACTCTTTTCATTGCTTTGCTGTTAGCATTATTTCCTTGTGGAAATAAAAACAACCCTCAATACAAATATTATTGATAATGGCAATTGTGATATGCATTGCTACAATTAAGACTGTTAAATAAATGTAAAGAAGCAGTCATGAAATAAACAGCATATGCTATTATTAAAACACACACACACACACACACGCACACACACACACACACTGTAGGCTTGAACAGCATGTTACAGTTACATATGCACTTTATTTATAGTAATCAGAAGGTAGTCTCATTCTGGATTTAGATTTTCTACACTGAAATATATAACCAGCATTTTTTTTTTTTTTTTTTTTTTTAATACTTGTATGCACCACCTAAACAAATTTGAGCACATGATTACGACATAGCATTTTTAGAACAGGGGAAAAAATATGAGCAGATAATAGAAAGTATGCATGCAGGAATTGGATGAGAATTGGTCTAAATCACATGTCAAGTGATTATGTACCCAAGGAACTGTTTGTATTATAGAAATCAAGTTGATCATTTGTAGAAGAACAATGATAAAGCCAATCTGAAACCAGTTTTTGTAAAGATAATTCAGATTAATGGGCCGTGTACAGCCAGCTAACACACTAGCCGACATTATGCTCTTGGTAATCAGGCTGACATTATCGCCAGCACAAGTGACATCTCGTCATCAGAAATTTTCTTCATTGGCACCGAAAATGCCAGCCACATCACCTCTGACTGTGTGGCCCCCACATCTATTAACCTTATTGATTTGGAGCCCTGCTGTGCCTCACTGGAAAACTGCTCCCTGTTGAAAGATTGAAGTGGATCAATCCTGGGCTACGAACGAGAATTCAATTACAACATTGTATGGGCGCTTAATCTTCAAGTATTTACTACAGTAAACAAAAAAAGGGAAGTTCATTATTAAGAACGTTAATAGTTCAGTCATTTTTGTGTTTTTTTTGTTATTTCTTTTTTCTTTTTTTTTTTTAGATTATCAAATTTAAATAAATAAATAAAATGAATGCTTCGTAGACTTTGTGGCTGTATATGCCAAGGTAACAAATTCAAATGGACACTATTCAATGGTTCATCACGTTTTTATAGCATTTTTTTTTTATTTGTAAAGGAAATAGTCTTTAGCAATAACAGATTTTATTTGCATTTACTCAATGCTAAACCATCACATATCAATTTATACTGGAACACATTTTCATTTAATTTGCAAAACAGCTATTTAAAAAAAAAGGCTTTTTGTACAAATACTATTGGAGAAAGTAAGAGTTATCTGCGGATACCGCCTGGGTTATTACTTTGACAACAATTCCACATGTTCTGAATATTTAGCACATTATTTTTTATTTATTTATTTATTTATTTTTGTATAATTCTCTATTACTATTTCTGCTTAGAAAATTATTTACCAGGCTTACTAACTAACGTAAAGGGGATTGTTTCTGAAGCGGTCTTAGAAATGTCCACTACTGTGGCAACTGTGAGATAGTAAATGGAAAACCTCTATGCAAAGTTACAGTGGGGACTGAAAAAAACAGCTGCAGTACATACTGTACCCCTAATGGTCATTTTTCAAACTACTGTACTTCACTTCAGTGGTTGAAAAAGTACATTTTTGCTGAAAAAAAGGATAAGCGTGGTAAATAGTAATCTTGTCAGAAACAAGAGCATGATGGACAGGCTATTAAGCAGGTAAGATGTTCTGAAAACGTAGATAATGTACCCCTTTACGTTGTTGTTTTATACCCTAGATTCCAATTGGACTGTTCCCACGAGTGCAGAGCAAGACCAACTCATCCCAGAAAATCCAACAAAACAGTCTAGGCATCTTTACACAATCCCAAAGAATTAATCTGCTGCATTACCATGCATGTAAAACTGCACACAAACTCTGTGCCTCCTGTTTGTTATTTATCTCTCTATCACAAAGATTGTGAAATATTTCACTTTATAGAATGAATCAGGTCAGAATTATATTGGCTGTGTTCCAGGGAAAAACCCTAAACACCTTAAAATATGCCAGGAATCCCATTATATATATTACAGAATTGCTCTTTCTCTTAATATAAATGTTTTTTACATACTTACTTACTATTTGTACCTTATTCTATGCAGATTTATGCCATTGTTTTTCTGTGTTGTCAGATTATTACTTGAAATCCTGGATTTATCCTGGAAATCTGTCTGTGGTCCTGGAATCTATTGTAGATTTCTGTGTGGATGCCGCACATATGTCCATTGTGTGGAAAGATTTTTTGGTCAAATGGCATGTGAAAAACTTGTGAGCATGACTATTTTCTTAGGGCAATATTTAAACATAGTTATACTGCCGTCACACATTCACACAGGCATTTAACAAAGTTATTTACCTAAGTTGCTTTTAGGCGCAATCAAATGAACTTAGTGTTGTAAATGATTAGCTGAATGATTACTATTGTGTTCATGGACAGAATATTTGTATACTATTGTGTTTTTTTTTAGAAACCAAAATGATATCAGTGGAATGCCTTTACTATGATTCAAGTCAAAGACAAATTCTTGTATTTTTCAAGTACTTGGCAGGAAAGTTGGAGATCAGCAGTAGCACCGGACATTATATTTGTCTCAAGGCCTCTCTTTCCACCTTTTTAAACTAGCTAGATCAAACATGTAACTTCATAAAAAGGTGCTATGGTAATGCACTAAAGGGAAGATTTTGCTTTGTGGAAATATGGCAGTACCAGCATATTTCTCAATGCACATATACTGACTATCAGAGTAGCCGAGTAGGTAAGAATATGACCTTCAGCCAGGTCCTCTATATTTTTGCAGTCTGCTAGGAGAACAATACATTGCTGTACTGAAATTCATGCCTGAAATGCTAATTCTGGCTGCAAATTCATAATGTATTCCTAGGAATCCTAATGGTTTCCTTTCCCTGATAATAATTTACATCCCCCTTATTGTGCAGCCAGTGTCATCACTGTGTAGGTGCTTATTACTCCAGCGGAACCAATGAGTCCCAAATATTCCACTACAGAAACCCTGGCTAATGGCACTATCTGTCAGCCCATCCAGGCTTAGAGCTAATGCACTAAGCACAAAGAGGCCTGCACAGTGTCTTTCACTTCAGGTGGCTCCATGCATCTATTTCAAAGAATGTCTTTCTAAATATATATATATATATATATATATATATATATATATATATATATATATATATATATATATATATATATATATATATATATATATATATATATATATATATATATATATATATATATATATATATATATATGAAGTACCAGAAAATGATATATAGGAATGTCATTTTATTTTTCAGGGTGGAGGAAAATCTTCATGATCCAAAACTGAGGAGACCGGTCCTAATGTATAGTAAGACATGTTGTGTTGTCTTAGATATATCTGATGAGAAACCAAACGCATTCAGTCAGTTTAGATGGCTTAAACCTGAAGCCCTATATATGTTCATTCCCAAATGAATTATACAAACAGATACAAAAGATATCTTGCTTAAAACATCTTGCTAACACACAAAACAAAGTAAAGACTACTGACATTTTTTATGTAAAATGTAGAACATGTTTTTGTGAACATTAATGATTAAACTTCCTGTGTTTGTTTACTGCTGAGTCCCGTGAATTAAAACATCATTTTTATGAATTCTCTAGAAAAAAGACAGTAGCAGCTCCTACAAATATATTGTTTTTTAAAGTGAAGGTTCAGGAGATGTATGTTAAATATCACATCTTTTTAATCAGCTAGATGGATATCAGTTCTGATGTCTAGCCTTTTGCAAAACTAGAATTAGCTACTTAATTAAAGCACACCTAAGTTATTTCATACTATGCTGCTTGCCAACATATCGAAACTGCATAATCTTGGTTACAGTATAAATACTGTATCATTTTATATATAAAATATGTTTGTATAATTAATGAATATGTATGTTATTTTAATCAGTTTTAAAAGACACAGTACACATAACTGTAATTCAGTTAATCACTAAGTATACAGTCTCCCTAATTGCTAAAATAACAGTGTGAGAGAACAGCTCATTTGAACTGGCTTTGGCAGGATTGTCCCCAACATTGCAAACTACCCTGCTGTGTTAATCGTAACAAGCAAATGCAATACACAGTGAAGAAAGACAGGACTCCCTTCTACACAGAAAAGGAAATGGAAGATTGTACTGTACTTTATTAACTACAGTTCTAAAAGTTTGCCCCACACTTGGATCACATTTGTGTAGATGCTGGGGAGCTAGATTGCACATTCTTTTTTCATTAACTGTATTTTCTAGCACAAATTATGCAGTTATGTCCACTGTTGCTCTCAGATGGAACACATTATGCTGTGCTGATAGTTTCAACTTCGTAATTATTGCCAAGGCTGTTCTCTCAAGCAAGTTCAATCGAAAATCTTTTGAACTGTGGCCCAAACGAGTCATCTGTATAAATAATGAACTGTGGCTTTAAACTTTGGACGCATTTTCTTTGACCAGCTGAACCAACCTTTCCAATACAAGCAGTATTGCAAATCTGGAAGAAACTGCTGACTGAGTATTTTTTATTTTAATTTTAATTTTCTGAAGGTTGCTTGAGCAGGAACAATGGGGACAAAGAGCAATGTGCATTTATTTTATGTGGTAGAGGTATAAACATCATTGCCAACCCAATCTCTGGTCCTGTCTGGCACTCATCAGGCAGTGTCACTTGATCACAGCTGGAGAAAAAACTTACACCCAGGGCAAATCTGTAAACACCAACTTAATCTGCATGGGAAAAGTTACTGTCATCAGCTGTGACAGGAGAAGCCTTCAGGCCACATTCCAGCAGAAAGAGTTGCTTCAGATTTTTTTTTTTTAATTGCTGTCAAATTCAGACATTAAGCCATTATACATGTCAAAAACCTGCTACTGAGAAGTTATTTTCAATTTCACAAACCAGGAACCAGTGTGTGTTTTTACACACCAGCAATGTGTATGCATGCGATGATGACAAGAACATTTGTATTTTAATTGAGAGCACTATTCAGTATAAAACCTTCTTGTTACAACCACAAGGACATCTTTCTTTTTTATGATTTTTGTTTAAGAGTTTTCTAACAATATACAGATACAAGCTTTAATTAATCGATAAAAGGTATTTGAATGTAAGAATACAGTACAGGTTATTTGGGGGGCGTGGGGCTCACTAAATGTAACTACCACCTCTGTCATATGTTTAGTTGTGTGTTTTGAGTTTTCTTCATTTCATATCTTTAAAAACAAGCCGCATGAAATAGAAGTCACCAGAAAAGAGAAAAGTGACTCCCAGAAATTATACCACAATCAATATTCCTATCAGGTTCAATAGGCCTAATCTTATGCATATTTAATTGTTTTTGACTTCATGTTTTATAGTAGGCTTTTTGACAGTATGATGCAAATGTTACATTATATGTAGTATCATGCTAAAAAAGAAACACAGAGTACTATTCAAAACTTTTTTTTTTAAATAATTAAATCATTTAAAAAGGTATACAATTGGCAAAACACTACCGAGTACAAGAATTAACTGCTTCTTCCCACAATCTTTCCATTTCTTGTTTCGTACCTTTTATGATCTTATTAAACTAAAGTAACATTAGAACCTTTCTCGGTAACTGCTTTTCAATACTCAATTACACATTAGTAGCAACACAGTTGGCTACTGCCTGGTTAAAATACAGCATGACCACTTTTTTGTCTCAGTTTTCAAGACTGAAAAGGAGACCTGTCTCGAGTAAGGAGCTGCAGTGGTAGTAATTTAACAGACAGGCTACAACTCTGACAATGCAATAAATATGAGAGAGTGCACACTGATGGAGACTGTGGTGCAGGGCAAGAGAGAATGGCTGCAGTGCTGTTAGCCAGGCCCAAGGCATCCACTGTGTGGATGGACACACGTTGCAGACTTTTGTGATTAGACATAAAAGTATTGCAAAAACATTGATTTCATTGACAAACTGCTGTCATCATTTAATAAAGTAATTCTGTTAATTAAAATCATTTTGAATTGCTACACATGAAGGGATTAGGTCCCAGAAAGCAGCAACAACATTTCTTCTACAGCCTTGTCTTTGAAATATCTGCTTATTTCAAATAGAAGTAAACAAACAAACAAAATGCGTCCCATGCTTTCTCTACCTGCAGCTGAAAATCACTGAAATTCAATTTGTCCAAAACTCTGCAGCCAGAATTTTGTCTCGGTCCCGCTCAAGAGATCACATTACTCCTGTCTTGGAGGCCTTGCACTGGCTGCCAATCAGATTCAGAATTGATTTCAAAATTTTAATGCTGACATACAAGGCTCTTCATGGTCGAGCTCCGACTTCTCTGTCAGATCTTTTATCTTTATACACTCCCACTCGCAACCTCCGCTCTGCTGATCTCAGACTGCTGTGTGTCCCGCCTGCTCGCCTGTGCGCTCCATGGGTGACAGGGCCTTCTGTTGCTATGCCCCCAAATTATTCCACTAGAGATCAGGGACTCAGCTTCTTTGAGTGTTTTTAAAGCTAATTTAAAGACTTACTTTTTTAGAAAGGCGTTTTTATGATTTTTATGATTGTTTTATTTCCTTGTGCTTTTTTATGTATAATCTTTTTTTATTTATTGCTGTACTATTAATTGTGAAGTGCTCTGAGATGATTGCTTTTAAGGGCGCTATACAAAATAAAGATTATTATTATTATTATTATTATTATTATAAAAAAAAGATCTTCAACAGAAGAAAAGTTGGACCAGTGATAATATTGCTAGTCCTAAAAAGATGTAAGAAACTACATCAGTGAAGCATATCTCCATGTGAAGTTACAATGATATTTTGGGGGGGGGGGAAAGCATTTGATCTTTTGCTTATAGTGTCCCATCTCGTGTAATACAATAAGGCTATTATTATAAAATTCATGTTTTAATTGATAGACCATTAAAGGATAACATGGATGAAGATGATACTAATGGATATAATTGAGTATCTGGTTTGGCCCATGGTCCAGTTGGACAACAATCCTTTATTTGCAATTTACTAAATCTGCTTTTTATGCCAATTGCTCTTATCTCCCTTAGGAAATATTTCAAAGTAAAGTTGCCTAACAATGATGTGTTAAATGGAGAAACCCTAACCTGCCAATTATCACAATTATACTGTGAGACTTGCGGTACCTCCTCCCATTTTGCACCCTAAAATCACAATTTCATGGGTGAAACTCAAAGGCCCCCCATTGACATTAATAGGGTGATTTCTGTCTCACGTTTTTCTTCCTGAACTTTCTAGATGTTTCTGAGCTTGAGGTTGGACCGGCTGTAGGTGTCAGTCAGCATGTCATTGAAACTATTTAGTACTGAACAGAAAAGTGCATATTTACATAGCAGTAAAGGATAGTGCAGTATGAGGTGGGGGAATTCAAATCACAGCCATGCTGTATAATGGCAAACTGTACTCTGATGTGATTTTAATGTCAAATGTTTACACTTTAAATGATAATTCGGAACAGATAACTATATACACAGAATAGTCCAGAATACAAATAGAGATTGCAGAGCTCAAAAGCAATGTCATCACTGATAAGAATTTCCATGGGATTTAACTGGAACCATTTCTGTTTCAAGTCTATTACTACAACATGTTACACGTGTTACCTGACCCAGTAAATCGATCATTCAGATTTTGAAAAACGTATAATGCAGCCAGCTTCTAAGATTCAGTGTATGGCCTGGTGCTTCAAACCTGGACCCAGGCTCTGTTAAATTAATGAATGTTGCTCTCATCAACATTACAATGCCCCACACACCTTAGAAAAGTATACAGATTACAAAAACAAACAAAAAAAAACCTAACAACATATTTTGCAAAAGAACAACATAAATGCCTTTCCATTTCTCTCTGCAATGTCTGTTTCTTTTTATACTCATAAGTGTCCCACAGCTTTTAATTTCTGTGAACTTTAGGATGGCCTCAGCATTCCAGTGGTATCTATACCCAGAAAGAAATAAATGTCATTAGACTGGTGGCCTCTGTTGCCATAGTCTGTGATCCTTCAATCTCAGTTGCTCATTCCAGTATAATGGCAGTCTTACATGGCTCAGCTGGCTTCATCCAAAATGGGAAATGTCTCCACCAATGAGTGACTGGCCTTAAGGCACGAACTGACAGGGTAGTACTATCAAAATTAATTTACCAAAGTGATTTTGCTGGGCTTTACTGAGTGGTCACCTCAGTGGGACACTGGGTCTGTAAGCTAAGTGCACCTCCCAGAATGCATTACTCACAGCTATTTACAACCAATGGAGCAGCTTAAAAACATAACCTTTCTATTACATTCTGTGATAGATTTTTCACCTCCTGACATGCTTTAAAATAACTACATCCAGTGTGCCTGCTAAAGAAAAACAAATTTATTCTATGTGATCAATCTTTAGAATTGTTTCGTATGGCATGAAAAACAATGACAATTTCCTGTCTGTATTGTGGGGATTTGTTCGTATTTCCTAAAGAATGCGCAATTGTATGTTGCTTAAATACAACATACAATTAAAATAATTATTTTAATATTGTTACATTTCAATATTGAATCCAGAATACAGGACTATTGAGAAGTCACACTACCAGGACCTGGGGTTGACCAGGTGGACCAGTCGCCTTCAAGACATACATAATAGAATCCTATACCTTTTCCTTATGGACTGCCCTGAACATACTTATACATTTGAGGCTGCTATTATATGTTAACTGAACCGTAGATGTTTACAACATTTGCTATTGATGACACCTTGTTTTGTTCTAGTTTGTGCAGAAACTCATGTGTACTCCCACCATGCCCAGGATTGATTGTGTCATTTTGACAGTATGATGCAAATGTTATGTTATGTTATACTGCTATGGTATATGGATACAAAACAAATTAGGTGGTGTGTTAATCACATTGTAAACTGGTTTTACCTTTAAACTGGTATTGTTTAGATGTAGTGCTTTATAGAATTAAGGCTATTAGCACATTAGATTATCAGCTCCTTTAATGGGTCCTTAGTAGGCATTAATTACACGTAGAAAGCAGTACAACACGAAAGATTAGATAATGTCTGAAGTCTTTCATAAATATTATTTGTTTAAACACTGATAAACCCATGCTGTTTAATTCTCCTGTTGCTATTGATTAAAAAAGGGGACCAGCTGGACAGCCATTTCCCACTGGGTAATGGTCAGTGGGTAATGGTCAATGGCTTATTGAGGGAGCTCAAACGAATGTTATTCTAAGTTTGCCTGGCTGTACCTTATGTATCTTTTATTTTCTCAAGGTAGATGCACCTCATATTTTAAATGATATTATCATGATTCATTTATTTACAATAACCCAAATACATTTTTTTTTGTCTTTGGACTTTTGTAGACTCACAAGGTTCCTTAATTTAAATATGTATCTTTTCTAAAAAGCTATTTATCTTTCTGGACTCTTAAGCATTACTGAAAGCATACATTTCTTCCCTGTACGAAAATATGCTTTAAGATTGTTGTAGTATTTTCGAATATAGGAATATGCAGCATTTTGATATAGAAATGTGTTCCACAGAGGGCCAAATTAAACTATCCCAGTGGCAACCATTTAGACAGTCTCAGTTTATATCATTAAAAAGGCACCATATTATTGAGTGTGTGTATCAGATCATCAGGTAATACAATCTCTAGAGCCCTGTAATGGCAATGTTTCAGAAAAACAACAGACAGAACATCTCATGCTAGCAGTCAGTAAGCACAAGTAAAGCGTTCCATCATTTCCATTCGCAGTTTCCCTTTTTGAGAAGAATACCGGGAGGGAAGCAGTATCCTGTCAGCTTGCTGTGTCTGCGCAGGTTTTCACTAAGAGCACACACAAATTAACTAGTTGATTTTACAAGAGTAATCCACTATCAAATGAACAGCATTCAAGCATTACTATATACAGTGCCTATAGAAAGTCTACACCCCCTTGAACTTTTTTCACATTTTGTTGTGTCAGTGCCTCAGAGTTTCATGCATTTAAATGAGGATTTTTTCCACTTATCTACACAGAGTTTTTATTGAGAAAGAAATTATATATTAATTATATATTAAAAATACAAAACTGAAAGATCATAATTGGATAAGTCTCCACCCCCCTGAGTTAATACTTGGTGGAAGCACCTTTGGCAGCAATTACAGCTGCGAGTCTGTTGGGATAGGTCTCTACCAACTTTGCACACCTAGATTTGACCATTCTTCTTAACAAAACTGTTCAAGCTCTGTCAAGTTTCTTCGGGAGCGTTGATGGACAGCAATCTTCAAGTCATGCCACAAATTTTCGATTGGATTTAGGTTGGGGCTCTGACTGGGCCACTCAAGGACATTTACCTTTTTGTTCCTTAGCCACTCCAGTGTAGCTTTGGCTGTGTGCTTTGGGTCGTTGTCCTGCTGAAAGGTGAACTTCCGTCCCAGTTTCAGCCCTCTTTGCAGGGGGCAGCAGGTTTTCCTCAAGGACTTCTCTGTACTTTGCACCATTCATTTTCCCTTCTATCCTGACAAGTGCCCCAGTCCCTGCCGATGAGAAACATCCCCATAACATGATGCTGCCACCACCATGCTTCACAGTAGGGATGGTGTTCTTTGGGTGATGCGCTGTGTTGGGTTTGCCCCAAACATAACGCTTTGCATTTAGGCCAAAAAGTTCCATTTTAGTTTCGTCAGACCTCAAAACTTTTTGCCACATGGCTACAGAATCTCCTGAGTGTTTTTTTGCATACTTCAAACAGGATTCAAGGTGGGCTTTCTTGAGTAATGGCTTCCTTCTTGCCACCCTACCATACAGGCCAGATTTGTGGAGTGCTTGGGATATTGTTGTCACATGCACACTTTGACCAGTCTTGGCCATAAAAGCCTGTAGCTCTTGCAAATTTGCCATTGGCCTCTTGGTAGCCTCTCTGATCAGTCTCCTTCTTGCTCGGTCATCCAGTTTGGAGGGACGGCCTGATCTAGGCAGGGTCTTGGTGGTGCCATACACCTTCCACTTCTTAATAATCGTCTGGAATGTTCTCCAAGGGATATTCAAGGCCTTTGATATTTTTTTATAACTATCCCCTGATCTGTGCCTTTGAACAACTTTGTCCCGGAGTTCTTTTGAAAGCTCCTTGGCTCCTTGGTCCTACAAGAACTGCTGAATTTATCCTGAAATCATGTGAATCACTACAATTTAACACAGGTGGAGGCCACTTAACTTGGTGTGTGATTTTGAAGATGATTGGTTACACCTGAGCTAATTTACCATTGCTATTACAAAGGGGGTGGACACTTATCCAACCAAGCTATTTCAGTTTTTATTTTTAATTAATTTTCTACAAATTTCTAGAATATTTTTTTTATCTGGAAGTTGTGGGGTAGGATGTGTAGATACATGATTTTTTTTTTTTTTTAATGCATTTTAATTCCAGGCTATAAGGCAACAAAAGGTGAACATTTTGAAAGGGGGTGTAGACTTTCTATAGGCACTGTATATATATATATATATATATATATATATATATATATATATATATATATATATATATATATATATATATATATATATAAAAAGATACATAAAAGCATACCCTTTTATGTTGTGACATGAAATGCATATTAATAAACTGAAAATTAAATTTGATCATAATGGCTCCATCATTTAGAAGTAGAGATAGCCTAATTAGGACTCAGTCAGCTTGTTATGTTGAATACAATTAAATAACTAGGCAATCAATATACTGTGAACATGTGCTGGCTTAATAAAACCAAATCCAAATGTTAATTCAATTTTGTCAGCAGAAACGTGTTAGAGGAAGAGGTAATCCATGTATAAAAAGAGGATGTGAAGGGTTATTATGGGATGGTAATTCATTAATCATAGCTTTGTGAAGGAACCATTTTTATTTTGCAAAGAGCTTGCACAGAGTATTACTGTAGATGCTCATGAAAAGCTTGAGCGTGATGCAAACACATGTAGCAAACAACTGATTTTTACATTATAAAAATGTACATTTCTGTATTAAATCCTTTTTTAAGACACAGGACAGGCCCCAGGGAAACAAGTCATTTGGACCTCTGATATATTTTGCCTCTGATATATTTTAACTACTGTAGCAGAGGATTGTAAAGCAAATTAAAAGCAAAGTCAATTGTTGGTACAGCACAAGTAGGCATGGTAAATAATAGATAAGTATGGTAAAACCTTGTAAAATAACCCATCTGACCATAATAAAACATGGTTAATACATGGTATAAGAATGGCTTAGGAACTGTCACAATTACTGTGCCAATTTAATGTGGTCATTTTTTGTAAGGTTAAACAAATGTGTGTATAAGAAGTGAAAAGCTATTGATTTCAAGATTTGAAAATTTATTCTAGATTTAGTTCACCTTTTACTTCAAATGTCAAACAAGCAGTAATTGCCAATTAAGTGGTCATTATAGCAGGTAAGGCAAGGACACTGTACTTGATGGACAAAAACTCCACAGGAGTCAAGTCTTCAGCACTCTTCCTTCATAGCCATGTCAATGGCATCTTAATGGAGAAGATATGTCGCTGAAGCACTCGCCAAACCTCAAAGTCAATAAACGCGACAGCGAGTAAAAACCGCATCTGAAGGTGTTACAACAAACAGAATGGTCCTTAGTTCTAAACAGCAGGCCCTCCAGATCTCAATCATCAAAACTGCAACACAAATATATGCAAAGAAATGCACAACAAAGCCAAAGGCTTTTAAGCCCCCAATTGAGTTTCTAATAATGTCTCTTACAAAAAGATGCTATTCATGGTGTTCACAAAAAAGTTGAGGACATGTCCTCTACCAAATCCTCTTTTCTAGTTTAATCCACCTTTAGCACTTGTTTTTAAGGGTGTTTCATGTAAACTAATCCTAGGGCTTATTTTAAACACTATATAGCCAACTGGGCTATTCCTTGTTAAATAAAACCCATTCACCCTCTAGTGCTATAGGAAGACACCTGGAATAAAAAAATAATTAACTAAGTATGTGAAAAGGTTAAGCAGGTGTTGAAACAATTAATGATTTAACATTGTAATGGAAATAAAGTTCACTGAAAGCAGTAGTCAAAGATTTTGCATTTGAATGACTTTTTTGTTTTGTTGTTACTAAACCACACAAAATGACATAAGTTATAGAATGTACTTTTGAAAGTGATTTTTAAATTATTGGAACCGATCCTTCAAGATTATAAACTGAAGGCAAAGAAAATACTAAATGATGTTAAATAAAACGAATCAATTACTAAATAGATATTTTATTTTAATATTAAATGTAAACCCACAGAGAATACATGTGTACATGTAAACCCTGATATTGGTGTGATTCAGCTATTTGAAATGTGACAAGGTCAGAACCACCTGTCACATCAGCTTGTATAATATGACACCCTGTATACAATTCGATGTATATTTCTAGGTCAAAATGCACAATAAACAAAATGGAGTTCAGATTACACCTCCACATAAAAAACTGCTAACTCCGACCTTTATATGTTTATAATATCAATAGTAACTGCTATCCTTAACTGTAATCCATCAGTGAAAAAGTAACCCTAGTTGTTAGCCCTAAACTTGACAAAATAAACTGTTTCTAATCAAAAATTTCATATATCTGAGTCTATCATGCAAGTTGTGAAGTGTAATGCGTTGCAACCAAAGTGCTGTGATGAATAGATGCAACAACTTGTGAATCAGGGTCATGCTGGTATAATGCCAAAGCTCTGGAAACAGTGTAGTAAAAGAGAATGTCTAAGTTGCATTATCTCTTAACCACTTCAACACCATAACGCACATACGTCAAATGAAAACCCACTTACAGTACCATGCCGTACCTGCGTACGTCAAGTTTCCCATTCTATTCTATGATTGGTTTCATAGTCTAGAGTTTCAGGTTTCATTCTCCAAGGCAGTGCTAGTACTGTGGAATGTGCAATGAAAGTCGGGGGAGGGTCAGGTGACATTTGTATCCAATTGCGTGTCATGTAGCGATTCCAATCTAGCTGTGGGCATTTAGAAGACTATATATAGTGTTTTAAATTATTATTTTTTGTTTTATTATTAGTTTTACTTGTTTAGTTGTAGTTTATATTGTTTTTAACGAAAGCTAAACATGGCAACGTACGTGGTCTTTCTATAATGAGCAACGGGAGTGAAGTTGGTTCGGAGGATTTCGATACAAGCGACAGTGATGCTGACTTATCACTCAGTGATGATGATGAAGAGGATGTGGAGCCAAGAACAGTACAAACTGTACAAACAGAAGAGCATGCAGCTACTTTACAGGTAAGCCAGCTGCAAACGGGAAGCTGTTTGGTTTGAAATGGCAGTGCTGTGACGAAATACTATCAAAACACAGCACTGGGTACAGGCAATGCGGCAGCCAGATCCATCCTGCGCAAAGTAGCTCTGTACACGCATTTGTGACTATCCCTCCAACACAAGGGAAGCAGAGACCGTAAAAAAGGTACAGGGTCTGCTACGAAAATGAAAACCAAAGAAAAGACACAAGAAAAATGTGCAGTGGTTACAAAGGCAACCCCAGGTTCTGTTGTATTGAACATTTCAATAAATGGCACAGAGCAAGTTGATAATGGCACACATTTTGATGTTGTTTGATTTTTATTTGATAATTACTGTTTACTGATTATTATTGTTATTAGCAGCGTTTTTGTTTTCATTGTTAAAGAAAACAAAAAAACAAACAAACAAATGTGTTTTTATCTCTATATTGAATATGGGTATGTAGTACACAGGAGCATAAAGGGTTAATGAAAAACACAGTTTAGGTCACTTATTTGTGTTTTATTCATCATATGTTAACATTTTATAGCAATTACAGGTTTGAAAACATTATTATTATTATTTTCAAAGTCTGGTACCAGGGAAGGGGTTTCATTTTTAGATCTGGAGTTGAAGTGATTAAGCAAACCCTCAAGCCTGGAGTTAGACAGCGTGCCGATCACTACACACCACATCACTGCGTGTCCCGGGAGAACCCTTCCCTGAGGCATTCTTGGAGAACAGATAAGATGGTTTCATTCCTGAAAGGCAAGAATTAATAATGGAAGAAAAGAAGGAAAAAACAAAGAGCAAAAGTTTGGTCCTAGTGTTGGCAATGAAACGCAATCCTTACCATAAGCAGATGAGTAAAAGAACAAAAGCGGAAGAAAGTGGAATTCGTTTAAAAAACTCTGAATAGCCTTGTGAAAGATTTGACCGGAGATCATACTGAAGTGAAGCTGTGACCAGTTCTCCTTGTTCCAAATCATATCTGAACCGAGGATCGAGATGGTTCCAATGTTCTAGTAACAGCTGAAAAATAACAGAATCCCTGATATGATGCCATTCTTTTAATGTTAGAAAATCATAATGGAAAAAATAAACTTGAATGACAGACATTTCTCCATTTAATGTACACTAATTTCAACCCAGCTCCATTTGTAGTCAGGGCTACACAAATGAAATTACTCAATTAATATCTAAATCGGATCCGGATTGTATTTGATAAGGTTGACTCAGTTACTTACAAAAGTACATTCATTTTATCTGGAGCTAGTAGTAAAGTCACTGACGATTTCTTTGTGAAGCTACCTGTCAGTATCTAAACTATTTTCTTTGGGGATAAGGAGCCAAACATTGACATGAAGCGACATCTCTTCAGGGGACCTTGTCTCTTCAAAGTTCCCCGTCGAGAAAGAATGTTTCCCAGCCTGTACTAGGGACACACAGCAATGTGGAGGATCTGGGAAACAGGAAGAACTGATGAGGAATGATTGACAGCCTTCATGGTTACCACAATAACTGTATTTGGACTTTGTTTGGGGTTCTTATTCATGTGAAGGAATCTGTAAATGATCCTCAAAAGAGAAGTGCTGTGTGGGCCAAAAAGACAGAGAGAAGAAGGTCTATCCAGGAATTCAGATCTACTATCAATGTGTTAAACCCTGGACCCCATTGTATGTGTGTAATGCATAGATGTTTGCAACACTGACTATTCCCAGTCAGATATCAGAACCCCACTCAGTGCTGTGCTCTGAGTACCTAACCATCCTTTTCAGAAGGAGTAAGCTTCCCAACATAGAAACGTTTCCTGAAGCTTTAAAACAAAGCTTTACTGTCAAATTTAAACCACTGTCAGTCACTTAACTAAATCTTTGGTTAGTTAGTTCAATAAATAGATACATAGACATAAGAAATTAAAATGTTACAGATTTTGACTTGAAAATGCTATCATGATTTTGAGAACTTAATACCAAGACAGACCTGAGGTGCACTCAAGAGCAAAACACCGCTACACAGATATACTGTATTGAAAACAGTTTTGTTGTTCATTGAAACAAAATCTGATTTGAAAATCTGATTTTTGGACAATATTGAATAAAATTTGTATTGATTTTTACTTTTAGGAAAAAAATAAAACAAGGAAACATATTCAATAGATTTCACAATATTTCATTATCAGCTTGAATAAATTGTCTTAATTCCATCATTAATCAGGTCATCTATGCAAAAATAAATTGTAGCATAATTAATCTGGAATCCATTCATTTTGAATACATAACCACAATCCCTACAAAGATGGTGAACATTGTGTTTTATTGAGTAAAGATCTTGGAATTTCTACCACCAGATATCTAATTTTAGCACATAAATTTAATATAAAAATGATTAATTCATTTATAAATGAATTGGAAACTAGACCTTGTCCAGCATACAGCAGCACATAAACCAGACCTCACATCTGAACAGCAGATCAGCATGCTGGGAGCAATGACGAAGTGAGACAGCACAGCAGCATCACCCCAAACTTACTAACATAATTCAAGCTGAGAAAGGTTACGTTTTGATGATGAAATGAAGTGAAATTCATTTCTTGAGGACATAGGCCAGAGCAGGCACCTAATCAAAAAAGGTAAACGCCCAAAGTCAATTTCTAATGATAAGCAGAAAATACATCAAATAGAAAAAAACAGAAGAAGAAAAAATATATATAATTCAAATTAACAAGTCTGTACATATGTTTATAAATGATGAGCTCTTGAGGTCTTGGTACTGCATATTTGGTACATGCATTTCTGATTCACTGGATTAATGCATGTACTTACACTAAAACATTTAATAGAATTTCATTTTTGTGAATACCCACAAAATGTTCAGTTAATAATAATACAAATGAAATTAATTAATCATTTTTATATTAAATATTGTTAAAGTGTTTTTATACCTTAATTTATAGAGCTATGTGATTGTACTAAATGAAAAAAACAAATCATACACAATTATAATTATTATAACTGTACCAAACAATAAATGTACAACTGGTTAAAAGAAAAAAAAAATCATATTTGCACCAAGTCTAATTCTAATCTCTTTTCTTTAATGATTTTTTAAGCAGTCAAAGTCATTAAAGTCTTCAGATTGTCTTGTCTTTTTTAAATAAATGTTTTCAGTTTAAATGCTAACCTCCAAACAGAGAAGACTCTATTGGGCAACCAAACAGGAAGCAAATGGAGACTCAGCCTGTAAAAATTAGACTATAGATATATGGGTAACACTTTACATTAAGTGCCTCTGATTACTATGTATTTACATAGTAGTTACTTAGCAAATACATGTGTACTTGCACATAATTACAGTGTTATTATGCATAGTTATAATGTATTTCATGTGTAAATCTTTTTTCAGATTATATGTAAGTACACAATTCTATCAGCAAAGGGTTAGGGTAACGGTTAGGGTTAGGGTTAGGGATATGGTTTATATTTAGGGCTAAGGTTAGGGTTATATTGTGCAAAACTATTTATTACACAAAAAATGTATCGATTTATCTCTGTATAGAGAAGTGCACAGTTTGTGGCTTCAGTTTACCCAAGCTGCTGCTGCTTGGCAAGGTAATTGAGATTTAGTTGCACTTACAATATACAGTATGGTATAACAAATAAACTACTACACAGAAAGGGCAGATTGTTAAAAATGTAAAAACAGTACAATTTCTGACTAGAGAATAGCCAAGATTTTTTTTTAGAAGTTAATGCTGTAGGATTTATTGCAAATGTAACTAAAATAGAACTCTGGGTAGCAAATATTATACAGTTTTCATGGAGCATTGAAATATATGATTTACTGTATAATTCTTGTTGCCAAAACTGTTTCTGTTTCTTAAAAAACCTCATGGATGACATAATACCCATTGATGCAAAGTATATCCTATTAAAAACATGACACAGGCTGTCACAGCACTCAAGATAAACAAGCAAAGATATTAAAATTACTCATTGCACTCTTTCAGGCAACATGAAAGACACAACGGTAGAAAAATATATATATAAAAGGTAAAACATATGTCTGCAGTTTTGTAATTAATGCTGCTTAAGTGCAGCGAGTTTGTTTTGTTGGCATGTCACTTGCACACTCTCTCTCTTGATCAATGAAATACATCATGTACATGAGAGTCTTTTTGTCTGGTGTCATAAAGATTCTGTTTCTGAACTGCAGCTGAATAGGTTTAGCCAGCTGTCATGCGAATGAATGCATTTCATTTCAAATTAATTTATCTGATCTTAATTCTATTATTATTATTATTATTTTTTAATTAATTATTGAAACGCTTCGGGCAACAATCTACAGCAAACAAATAAACACTAGGTGTTCCAGATCATTTGTAAGGGATCCCAAATGTTTAATAGAAACATTGTTAATTTTTATGGAAGGTTTAATATAATTAGATATTTCAGCCCACACATCGAAACAGCCGAAGCTATAGTTGATTAGCTGTCAGTGTACTTGTCATGTGGACTTAAAAGAGGACGTATTAAAGGTACTGATGTCTTTCAATTCACAGCAAACATTACAGAAGAAATGACTATTAACCACATGTAATATAAATTCATCAGACCTTGATTAAGTTTAATATCCTAAACTAAAAAAAAGCATAAAAGAGTGTTTTTACATGACCCATACAAAACAAAAAACTGAGTTTAGTATAGTAGTAAGAATAACCGTATTACCACTACTATTGCTAATAGTGACAATAAAATTTACTGGCCTTTAAAAGGTATCTTTTTTTTTTAAATTTACATACTACTAAAGGCTGTAAAGTATGAAACCACAGGGGCTATTTTATAATACAGCCGTTTTTAATGCAAACCAGCTTGAGATAACCGGGCACATCAGTGCCAGCATGTAATCGTTTCTTATTCTTAAATATACTAAACGTTGCATAGTAATTTCATCCATGTTAACAAATGTTTAAAAAAAGGGAAATTCTGACACATAGAATTGGAAATAATTGTAAAAATCTACTACTCTGGGCTGTTTAGCCTTAGTAAGTGGCTAGTTTTAAATATAGATAGCTGTAAATTTAAAAAAAAAACTGCTACATTTAAAATATGAAGTTAGTCCTTATGGAATGAATACAATACTCTCCACCAACAATACTATTGTTCTGACAAGACACTTTTTTTTGATGTATGTCTGCTGGACTCATTTATTTCAATTTATTTAGATGTCATTTTTACGTGCTGGAAATGATTCATGGTTTAGACATAGCATGCAAACCCCCATTACATTTAGTCATAGTTTCCTTACTGAATGAGCTTTAATGTCAATGCATTTGTCATAAAGTGGAGTGGACTTGAGACCAAGGGAGGTGACAGGAATGACGCAGATGACCAAGATGTGACAATGAGTAGTGAAGTTTTATTACACACAAAAGTTCCAGTGCCTGGACAGTGTAAACAGTTCAGTTTTAGTGTGCCAACGTAATTTCCCAAGATGCACACAAAAATAAAAACAGGTTGTATAGCAAAACTGCACTCACAGAACAATGTCAAGCTCAGTCCACTTTCACAGTCTTTAACTGAAGCACGTTATATACTCACAACAGCAAAAAAAAATAAGCAGCTCACATAGCTCTTAATAAGAGCTCTTTGGTATAGAGATCAGCAATGAGCGACTGAAAGACTTAAACTCTCTCCCCAGACTGAACACAGGATGGAATTTTAAAGCCGTCACCCTCATTAAACTCCATCTTTCAGGAGAAACCACCACTACATACAACAGGTAGCTATGAAATCATGACTTTAAAAAAAACAACACAACAATACAATACATGGCCATAAAAAAACATTTCTGTTTCTTATTTAACAGAGAGTTCTCATACAATATCATACAATATAACGTATATCAGGGTAGTGATACCTCATTAACAGAACAAATCTATAATGTTAAAAACTTCCCCATTGACTAACATTGGGCGTGCTTCGGTGTAGAAAGCTGAGTGTGTGCGGTGTGCGCGTCCCTACTATCAACACATCCACGTAACCATCAGCATCCATCAGCATGAGTACACGCCAGCAAAAAAACTCTCTGCTCTCCCCCAGGTAAGTATTAAATATAGATTAATGAGAACATAACTAATAAGAAAATAATGTTACTGTTTGAATAGCTAAACAAACTCTCTCTTTGAAAACAGATGCGTGCACTCATCTCTTCTCTAGAAGAAAGCAGATTGCCATCACTATTGTTAAAAACATAATGTGACATTTTCTTTTATTTTCCTTTCAGTGCAACCCAGCAGAGAAGAAACCAAGTGGAAACGCAACGACCACACAAGTAAGTTTAAACATATTCTTTTTTCCACAGTTATTTTAATTGCGATGAGGTCGGGCTAAACCGCATCATCACACACCCCACCCCTTAAGATTGTCCATCCTCAGGAAGTTGAGACAAAAAGTCTGCAATGATATTCTATCGTCCTGCCCAATACTTCACAGAGTACCGGAAGGGTTGCAAAGCCAGATACCACCTGGTAATGTTTGTGTTACTGTCCTTCATTTGATGTAGCCATTGCAAGGCTCTATGGTCAGTCTCTAAAACAAAGTCCTTACTAATCAAGTAATACTTAAGGGTATCTACAGCCCATTTGATAGCCAAGCATTCTTTTTCCACCGTGGAGTACTTGACCTCCCTAGGAAACAATTTGCGATTGATGCACTGCACAGGTTTTCGGTCCTCCCTTTCACCCTGAAGTAACACAGCCCCTAACCCTATCCCAGAGGCATCAGTTTGCACTGTGAAGGGTTGTTCAAAATAAGGACTCTGTAAAACTGGCTCTTGACACATGCACTCCTTTAAAAGCTCTTTCACAGTGTTCAGTACTTACAATTTTATTCAGACTCGATTTCCTGGTTAAGTCTGTAAGAACAGCTGCTGCTTTGAAAATTCTGGAACATACCGACGATACCACCCCACGAAGCCCAGGAATGAACTGACCCGTTTCTTAGTGGTTGGCTGAGGGCATGTTCGGATGGCTTTGACCTTGGTCACCTGAGGTTTTATTAATCCTCCACCTAAGACATAGCCCAGATACTGGACGCTATCCTTAGCCAAGGTACATTTGCTGACGTTGACCACCAGCCCTGCTCGACTGATCCTCTTGAAGACGTCCTTTAAATACTGCAGGTGCTGCTCCCATGATGAGCTGTAAATAACAACATTATCAGTGTAGGCGGCTGTGTAACTTTCTGCCCCCCGCAGCACTTGGTCCATGACTCGCTGAAAAGTGGCGTCTGCTCCATGTAGCCCAAACGGCATTACAGTGAACTGATAAAGCCCACTTGGTACCTTGAATGCTGTTAACTCTTTAGCAGACTCTGTTAGAGGCACTTGCCAGTAACTTTTGCACAAATCCAGCGTGTGCAGGTATTTAGCTTTTCCCAGCTGCTCGATAAGTTCGTCAACCCTAGGCATTGGGTATAGATCGAAAGCTGAAATGGCATTCATCTTGGAAAAGTCCACACAAAATCATAAACTGCCATCCTTTCTTGGTACTAGAACAGTGTTACGGCTCAATCACCCCCATCCGCAACATCACCACCACCTCCTTCTTTAGAGCGGGTATGAGCTTTGCAGGAACTCTGCTACACGTTTGTCGAATTTGTCCTGGACTTAGCAGACGAATGTGGTGCTTAGCCAATTCAATCCGACCCGGTTCCTCCTGAAACAACCCCTCTGGAACAAATGGAGTAACTCTGTCAGTTGAGTCAGAGACAAATGAGTCATCTCAGGGTATGTTGATGGTCCCTGAGCAGTGGGAAACTGCTGTTGCTTCAGCTCCTCTTCCTCTGTAATGGAGTGGGCCCATCACTGGGTAGATACTGACTCATTTCTAGGCACCCATTCCTTTAACAGGTTGATGTGGTATACCTGAGTTTTCTTCCTTTTGTCTGGCATGACAAGTTCATAAGTGACTGGGCCCATTTCCCTTAAGACCTCATAGGGTCCTTGCCATTTAGCCAACAGTCCACTTTCTGATGTTGAGCAGCAACACTTTCTGTCCTGGAACATAAGATCTGGCACGTGAAGAGTGATTGTACCACGTTTTCTGCTGTCTCTGTGCTTGAACCATGTTCTCATGAACAAAAGTTGAGAGTTCAATTTTTGCCTAATTTTAAGCACATAGGATATAATATTCATGCATTGTTGTGCTTGCTGTCCTTCCCAGGCCTCCTTCAACACATCAAGGGGACCTCAAACTTGACGGCCATACAGCTCAAAAGGTGAATAACCCATCGATGCTTGTGGGACCTCTCTATAGGAAAACAAGAGATAAGGGAGCCAACAAACTCTCTCTTTGAAAACAGATGTGTGCACTCATCTCTTCTCTAGAAGAAAGCAGATTGCCATCACTATTGTTAAAAACATAATGTGACATTTTCTTTTATTTTCCTTTCAGCGCAACCCAGCAGAGAAGAAACCCAGCGGGAACGCAACGACCACACAAGTAAGTTTAAACATATTCTTTTTTCCACAGTAATTTGAATTGCCCAATCAGTATAAATGTTTTTAACAGAAAAAATGTCTGTGATGAGGTCAGGGCTAAACCGCATCATCAGAGCAGTGGTACTACATCAATACAATACCATTATAACATATCATCAGTACCAAAGTGAGACTGAATCATGACCACTATGGGATATATGTTCCATTGTATCACTGCCTGGTAATGATGTGGTTCCTTCATGGTAAAACATAGTATTATAGGGGCATACCAATGGTATTGTGTGTTAAACTTTTCTGTAAGTGTTGTTTCTTTTAAGCACTGGCTCTGGAAGTAAATCATCAGTTCATCACTATACGCTCTGCAGACTAATTATGACATAATTAGTCTAAATGCAACACAATTAAGAACGATGCATTGTGGATCTTCAAATGTCCCTGTATTTTCATTACTTTGCTGCCATGTTTTGTATTCAATTCACTATCATTTCAGTGACCTTTTGGCAGTGAAAAGATTCAAAGCAGGTTTACAGGTTTTTGACTTCACGAGATACTAAAGCTGATATAATTGATGGTTATGGGAAAATAACAACGGCAGCAAAAACCTCAGGTACTGACATAAAAACCCTAAAACAACATGAATGTAAAGTGTTTTCACAGTGCAGTATTACATTGTCTCCAGTGAAACGATTACTACTAACACGCAAACCACCCGTTATCAGTATTTCCAGTAGGGGGATTATTCCAATAAAGTATTTTTCTTGGTTTCTATTTTTCATGTAAACATTGTTCATACTCTGTCTATTTTTATTCTCCACTTGTTATTACTGACATCACATAATAAATCTATCGTATATCTTATATTGCATTGCTATGCGAACATGTTAGGAGTACCTGGAAAATATAAAACACACATTGACCCTAAATGTGCAGCTGTTAGTGTTATGTCGTGTAACATACAAAAATGTGAAATGTAAATCTGGTTCACAGTGTGTCTGAAACAAATATAAATCTGTGTTATCTTATTTTGAAAGCGGGAGCGAGTGTGAACAGCAATTTTACATTTGATTCATTGTCCTTTCACTTTTGCAGCCTCTATATTAATCCAGACCAGATTAAAATACACTCCAATTTTGATATAAGTCTCTCTGATATAAAGCTTCTAATCTTTGGTTACCAAATGCAGTAAATCCTATCAAAATCACCTTCAGTTTAACACTCACATTGTTATGAAATGCAAAATATGCAGCTTCCAAGTGCATTTTAATTGAGGGTAAAGTGTTCTAAAAATGATATCCAGCCTCATATGCAAAAGCAAAGAATAATTTAGATGGTGTCAAGCAGAACCTGCAAATCATAAAACCATTCAAGTGACTCACTGGCTCCCTCTTTGGCACTCCCTTTAGGCTGAGCTTGAGGTGCATTATCAGGCCTTCAGAAGTCAATGTCAACCTCAGAGGATTTGACTGATTAGGAGTTGAACATGTACGATCTCAACATTTATAAACTCATTTTCAGTCTTCTATCCCTCTGTAACTTTTTGGATTTTCCTTGTTCGAGGAACATTGCGATGTTTAGAATTGAAGCAGCAGTTGTAAACTTCGCCAGAGCCTACTCTAATGGTAACTCTTGGATCTATCAGAAGAATCATGTTGTTTCCCTTGCTTGAAGACATCAGCCTGCCTCCTTTCATCAATACAATTGGAACAGTTGAAAAATCAAGTAATTTACAAGCTCTACAGAGATTCATATCTGCCTGGAAGCACAGTGATGTGGTAATTGTCAAGAATCTAATGCAGCTCTGTGTTGCTTATTGCATAGAAGGTGTTTCAAAAAAGAATTAAATAAAGAATATATAACACATTCTTTTTTTATTTTTATAAATTTAGTCGTTGCCAATTATTTTTATTATTTTCTCCCAATTTAGAATGGCCAATTATTTTTTAAGCTCAGCTCACCGCTACCACCCCTGCGCTGACTCGGGAGGGCGAAGACGAACACACACTGTCCTCTGAAGCGTGTGCGTGTGGAATAGCCTGGACTTGAACTCTCGACGTCTAGACTATAGAGCGCATCCTGCACTCCACGCGGAGCACCTTTACTGGATGCGCCACTCGGGAGCCCCCTACACATTCTTATATCACATTGTTTTCTATCCTATATAAACATGTTTAATACGTTGAAGGTTGCTGCTGTTGGGGTTATGTTATCCTGTTGGTTACTGGTACATATGGATAGCCACAATTGACCTCTCTAGTCTCTTCATCTCCAGTGCAGTTTTACCAAGGAGTAACTGTGCACATATTACCACTTCAAATAAAATAATGCATCAATCTGGTTATGCAAGTACAATTGTTTAAACATTTGTATATATGTATATACTCATTTGCATTTTTTAACCAATTGGGGTGATTCTGGAGTAGAATATTGTTGCTTATTATAAATATGGGTGTTCTTTAGTAGGTGCTGAATATATTTTTAGCACAGAATCCGCAATTGGGAATAAGCCAAGAAAATCATGTATTTTCTTACGAAAAAAACACATTACTGGTTTAGTGGGGGTCTTGTCCTTCTTACCAGTACTTGTTAAATAACTCCAATGGGAATATGAATGATGCCCTGTTATATTTTATGAGGGATAATGAAAGAAAAGTAGGGTCTGTTACTACTTTAAGATGGTACAGCGATTTAGCCTTGAACTGAAGCAGTAATAGTCAATATATACAGATTCTGCATAGTGTAGGTAATGCAAATGAGTGACGAAAGACATAACCACCAACCTGATACTGACATCCTAGAAAACTAAGCGGATGGATTCTGTACATTAGTATGGGGTCTGGAAAAGAAGAATTTAGCTCACAATTAAGAAATGTGACTATTGAAAGATTTAAACAGTTTCATATTAGGTACTAATGTAGATGTGGCCTGGAGAAAGCCTGGGGCTTCTTTCACTCCAGGTTGCCATCAGTGGTGGAAAAGGAAAGGGTTGGGGGTAGATAACCTATAATCAAGAGGTGATTTACCTTGGCAAAGACTCTTGAGCTAAACGACTTATCTAGTATCTAGCCTCACAGTCCCATCATCCTTCAAAGAGGCCATTGACTCCAGTACAATACAAATCCTGCTGGATGTGGACCATCTGCATTCACATTGTTCAAGGCTTCCTACAGCAATACAGTTTCAGAATGGTCAGAAAATAAAGGATTTACCCCATTAGCAGAATTGACACAGTTTAGAAATGCATTCAATGATAACGTTGAAATAAAAGTATTTTTAAAAGTTGTCATAAAACTTATAAAAAGCGTATTTAATTATTTCTAGATTTAGCACCATCGAGTGTTATATATTTATGGATGAATGTTATGGCATTATATATGGAGTAAAATAATATTAAGCGCTGAACTAAACCCCCATTCATGACTCAACTTGAAGTGTAACCTGAACAGGATTTTGGTATTTACTCAAACAGGAAATGTTTTATTACAGTATATCTTGCAGCTGCCATTGACGGACAAATTACAATTTTATAACCTGGTTTTAAAAATACATCACATTTTTTTTTCTTCACTACATAGTTTTATGTTTCAAGCATGAAAACCACCTTAGTAATAGAATGTTTGCCAAGGCAGGAACAGCTGTGCTTTGCCAAGACAGTACTGTAGATTTCCTTAAGGTCTAACCAACTAGATGTGCTTGATTCTCATAAAGTGAGTGTATAAAAAGCTATATATTTCATACACTGTGTTGTAATAATAATCTCAAAAACAGCAAATTTAATATAGATTAGCAAATAGATTTATAAAGTGTAAAGCATGTTCTAAACTTGTCTGACTAATTAGTGGGAAAATAATTCTGATTTCAAACACATGAGCACAGTCTTCACCAGACATATCATTATAGTGTTGTTGCCTGAATTGTTCCAAGAGAAAAGTGCCGTTTTAAGAAAACAAATATTCTCATTTATTTTGATTTTACAAAACTCGAACGGTACCTACAGTGATCGATTGTGGAAACTTGATAAAGTGAAGTGTTTGTAATACCTGAAAAAGATGATGCTCTTATGATTTGGGGCTCTGCATTCTAGTAAATTGTTACTAACTACATTCTTTGAGTTCACTTTTTCCAATATTAAAGACTACCTCCCCACGCCAGAATGTTGTGACACACATCTAGGTAAGTGTATATTCCTTTGGTCTATAAAAAAAAAAGAAAATGTAACAGTTCATGAACTCTATGGAGTATGAGACGTGGCCATGCCAAAACTTTGAAAATAAAAACATTTAGTTTTTAAAGTATATTAATGTATATTCACATGGGGGAAAAGTGAAGATGAGTCCCCATAAGGAATTATATTGGTCACCTCAACAAGATGTGATGTGCAATGCCAAGTCATGGAAAAATAAAATGACCACTTCATAGCAGATCAAAAGAGGTCACATAGTAGTTCATTCTGTTCTATTGATAAGCTTTGATGACTTCTAACAGTCTTTTGATGTAGGTTCTATGAAGGCATTTTGGTCTTTAGATAAATTCGTTTCCAATGAAAGATTAAACACACCCTGTACCTAGTTATAATCCCTTCATCTCATTTTGCAGCTAGATTTTCTAATATTTGCATTATATGCAGTATATGCACTGCTGTGTGTATCAACATTCGGCAGTTCGCCCAATTTTTTTTTTTTAAATACAGCAGTAATCATAGTTATGATTAGCGAGACTTACTTAAAGCAGTAGACATGCCTATCAATGACAGACAATCCATTATATAGCAATCTTAGGTATAACTTTATAGCCATCTGCCAATAGCAGCCACAAAGATAAATGCCAAGAATCCATACATATGCTGTGTGGATTATAATATGGGAAATAAAGTTCACTTAACACTGAACCATACAATTCTGTTGTTTCCCACACAGATTACATATTGAGACAAGTTTACTGGTGTAAAGTAACACTTGTATTCAGGATAACCTTTGCAAGTTTAGCTCAAACAGGCTTAACAAATGCATTATGCATTAAAACATTGTTTTATCAATAAATGAAGCCATGTATTGATATATACCGTTTGGTCAAAAGGCTATTTAAGGGCCCAACCAAACATGTAAGTTAGTGTAGAAGAGGTAGAGGCATTGACGCAGTTTCCAGGGGAAACATATAAAAACCTCTTGGAAATGTGGAAAGGAATTCAGCTGAAGTAGCAAGGTCTGCGGGACATTCCCTGTAGCTATGGGGCTCATGTGAAGAATCACCAGGGTTCTTATCAAACAAAAGAAGGATGAGGTATTGCAATATTCTGCAAGGAGTCAGTGCTTCCAGACTTGTTTTAATGACTCTCATTTATAAATAAAATAAATAAATAAATGACACCCCACACAGACCTTTAACCCTGCCAACCTCAGAAAAGCCTTTTGAATCTGGGCTTTGTTGAGGCCCACGTTTAGTGTAGTCACAACGTCTTGACTGAGGTTCAAGGGGCCTCATTTATCAAGGTATATATGTATCCTAAATGTCAGGTCTAAATTATAACAGAGGTTGTGTACTATTACCTTAAACACATGCATAACCTGTATTTCACATTTAAACCTACATATTTCAGTGCACTCCTATATCCCTCACATCTGCAATGACTCCTGCTGGGGTGACTGTGCCTCAAGAGGCTAAAGTCAAGGTCTATTTAACAATGCAATACAACACACTCTGGCTCCAGTTTTCCTACTCTTAATTTATCACTCTGCCTAACCAGCAGTGCCAGGCTGGGATCTTCAGACATAGAGGGCGACAGTCCTAAAGGACAAGTGCATTTAGCAACCTTTTGCCCTCTTAAATCTTGATCCATTGTTATCCAGTGATGTAATGACAGCTCTTAGTCATTTGTCAGAACTTCATAATACACTACAGTGGTCAGGTCATCTGCTGAAAAATACTACAATATGAAAATGCTTTTTTCAGATTTTTTTTTTTCTCAGTCTGATTTTAAAGTTTAAATAATAGAAACATATACCCAGGTTATCATTAATATTATTTTTATTTAATTATAAGGGTTAAGGTACTTCCACACTTTGTTATGCAAAAGCATTTATACAATTATTCAATGCGAGCATAATATTTATCGTAAACTCAAACCACTTTTTATTATACTAGTGTAAGTAAAATATCCTCATTATATAACCTAAAAAAACCCTGGACCTTCAATCATTTGGTCACTTGGTATTCAACAAATCTTGGCAAAACAAAAAATCGGCAGCTTGTGACACCCTCATTATTAGTATGTTTATAATTTTGTCGTTGCCGTTCCTATTAAATCTGACAAGTCATGGAGCGATTAAAAATCGGAATGCTGCAGCAACAGTGTTAGAATTAGGATCAGTGACGGGTTTAACTGTCCCTGACAAGGAAAGCCTGGCGAATGACTCGTTTGCAGTCAGTAGGGAATCTTCAGCCTCACTGCCTACAACCAATGTGAGCTGACAGGTCTCTTAAATGTAAGCGTGTAGCGAGAGAGAGAGAGAGAGAGAGAGAGAGAGAGAGAGAGAGAGAGAGAGAGAGAGAGAGAGAGAGAGAGCTACTGAACAACACACCAACCACCTTGATTAGGAAGTATAACTTTACCATATGTTGTTTACTCATTCCATTCCTTAACAAATATTCATTTAGACAGTAAAATATTTGATGCCAATTTTTTTGTTACAATACAGTATGTGTCCTCTTGAAGGTCTTTTTATAGTGGTGTCACCGAAATGTTTTTATTTATTTTATTTTGTTTGGGGGGGGGGGGACACTTATAGAGATACTTTTAAATACTTTTGCTCTCATTTCAATATCTCCACTGACAGCATAGCTTCATACTAATGCAGCTGTTCAATATGATGTGTTAAGGAGTCACCAAATAATTTTCCTATTGTTTATTCCTCCATGGTTCTCCTTTACATGGTCCCTCAAGACAGATTTATAATCTCTTTTAAACTGTACTTTAAGCAGGTATTCAGGCAACAGGAACATCACAGTGTATTACACCAGAAGTAGCAGAAGTTGATTTAGACCAGAGCCATAGGATAGTTTGTTGTTTGTGACAACAACGTATTTAAACTGTAGTGTAAAGGATTTTTATGTGATTGATTTTACATTGTCTAGTGAGGTATACTATTAGATAGAAGTCCAAACCTATAGAGTATTGTAACACAGACAGTGAGTTATCACCTTTCCTCATTTTCAGCTAGATTGTCACATTGTGGTGTAATCTTTAGCACATGCTAGTGCATATCACAGAGTCTTATGGAAACTCCAGGGGATTTTGCACAACCAGCAGCATTCAGAGTCTATAGCCAGCCAGTATTAATGAGCTTGGAAGCTACATCTCAGTGTACAGAACAAGAGTCGGAGCAAGATCCAGGGAAGGGAACCATGCTGTGGAATTACAATGACTCTTAGATTTGTCTAGTCCATCTGCATAAAACATTCTGGCCATGTGGACAAAACAATCAGAACCCCTGACAAAAATAGAAAAAATCCGAGAGGTAGCTGCAAAGTGAAAAGGTAGAGATGGGGAAGTGGACAAACACAAAGAAAGGAAGACGTGGCTGTTTTATATCCGGCAAGCCAGTTGGGTAAGTGACGTCTGTTGGATTTTCTCAGGCTTTAGTTTTTAAACTTCAGTTGAAGAAACAGAAGCTCAATTTAGTTCAAAGTCGAACTATTAATTTGAAATCCCCTCCAATCCATAGGAATCCTAAAAAAACACAGCATAACAATATCAAACTTCATATAATGTATCAAACAGACATTAAAAAAATAAACCCTTAAATGAATATGATAATGAGATCAAGCTTTGTGAATAGTTCCCAATCTATAATAAAAAAAAAGACAAAAGTAATAAACAGAAATGAAAAAACACAGCGATTTCTAGTGTGGTTAGATTTATGTACCCATGTCTGGCTGCAGGATGAATGAAGATGGATGATTTATAAATTAAACGAACTTCCGCATTGGAAAACCAGACTTGGCAACCAAGCTGCAAAATAGACAGAAACTCAGACATGATCTGTTTGAAAACAAAAGCAAGACATTCCAAAAAGCAGAGTCGTTTCTATACTCCCCTGTGGATGGGAAGCCTGGGGAATCTTAATGTATAGAAAGAAAGATGCCGGGATTTGAAAACAGAGGGAACCATGACAGTTGACAACTGACAAGATATGGTAACCAACATGGTAGTCAAGCCACATCAAGAAATGGACAAAGACTCATAATAGAGTGTGTGAAGGTGACAATCATAGAGGATAGTGCTTGTCTCATTCATGCACCCAGCACAGATCCTTTAGACTATAAGCTCTTGAATTGCTTCCAGGGGGCAATGGGCAGACAGGAAAGACAGCAGAGCGATATAGAAGACAGACATGAGAAGAGAACATTTAGAAGGCAGCATATAAGACAAGCTCTTACAGAGTGTTTGTATAATTCCTAATGTGAAGATCCTCTAAAAGTGTTGAGAAATAAGAAAGCAACCTTTGTATAGTCCACCTGTGTGACTCATTCACATCATACCTGCAATGTCAAACAAATTCCATAGGAATGGTATCACAATGCAGTGTTAAATGGTTGTTAGAGTCTATAACATTATCAGTGCAACTGAAAAAAATGCTATTGATTTGAAAAACTAGTTATTTTTAAGTATTATTTGAGTTTGTGGGCAAAAATTGTTACCATTCATTTGATTACAGAGCTTAACCACAAAGCCTCTATTCCCAGTTTCTGTAAATAATTGTATTTTTTTTTTTTTACACTGCTGCAGTTGCAGTTTGACAGCATAAATATTGTTTTAATAACGCATACTAATACAAATATCTTTAAAAGTATAGTTGCCCCATTTTCTTGGTAAGCTATCCTTTCTTTAATGGACCACTGGAGTTCTCTAAAGCATTGAGCTAGGGGGTGGTACCTTCATCCCATCAGAGAATTTAGTATTTTGCATTCTTATAGCTTTCAGTGTTAAAGTTTTTAATTACATTTTAGTCAAGGCTTAAAATCTGATTAATTTCAGGACTTTGAATTGGTTGCTTGAAAGACTGCTTAGTGTCACCCTCCTTCTGATAGATATAATATGTATTAGTTTATAAGCAGATGATTTTAAATTCATTTTCAAAATCTATATATAAATCATTCTAGACACCCATCAAAGACATGCCGGCCTGTAATAACAAGTGTTGCTGCGCATTCTGATAACTTGATTTTGCCTGTCCCATATTGTACATTGAAACAAGATTATAACAAGAACCAACTGAGTTTAATGAGACCAAACAGCATATCCTGTGACGGCATACATTTAAATATTTTATATTTTGTAAGAATTTTTGATGAAAGAGAAATAAGCATCTTAATTTGATAAAACTGTACAGTATGGAGTTAATTTGCACTTGGAAAAGGAGGGTTTTAATTAACGAAAGAGTATATAACTCACCTTGAAACAGAAATTTAACAGACTGTGGCTGTGATGGCGACGATACAGAGAGAGAGTACACAAGACCAGACTTAATTTGTTAAAGACAACCTAGTACCTAGGTGTATTCACTTTAACTATTTGTAACTATTTGTAACCTTTTTGAACATTTGTTGTATTGCTAAAATGATATACCGTTATTTGCATGCAGTGTAATGTTAGTACTGTACCAAGAAATTATCAATGCAATTGTAGTCTGTCTGAACTCTAGATATGTGCATTATATGACAGCTGACCTCTACTGTAGATTGTATTTGAATTATAGAAATAAAAACCTAATTGTAAATAATGAAATCTTGGTATAGAAAACGGCATGTTAGATATTGCAATAAAGTTTCCTTTGGTGATTGCAGATTTTTGCAATGCATCCTTGACTCTTAACACCTGTGTCTAATCCACACAAGAACGAAGAACAGGCGTACAAGGACACACAGATCCACTAGGAATGTGATTGAGATCATTGACATGGATTTTGCCTAAACGTATTTGTAATGTTGTCAGACTCCCCCCACACTTTATGTACAATATACACTTTCACCTTCACAAGTTTGTATGCATATAAAACGTTCTTATAATACTGTAAGTGTTCAGTGGCTACTTCTAATCATGTTGAGTTTATTTATCACAGAGGCAAGCAAAGAGTACCAGAGAAAATGCATGATTAAAGGAATTCAACAAACGATTAATTACAAATATATTGTGTATTCGGTTAGAGTTCCATCATAATTTTAAAAACTTAATAAATATATAATGATGTATTACATACATGTATAATAACTAACAACTACAAACACAAATGACACTTCATACATATTTATTTATAGCCTACAATCGTACATACTAAAAGACATAAGAAAATAAATTCCTACCAAGATTACATAGATGGCTTACCGCCCCCCACCCCATCCAAAAATATATTTTTTTTCCTTTTAAACAAAAAAAGATTGCAAAATGCACATTAAAAGAGTTGTATATAGTAAGCTTTGGGGTTTAAGTTTTTTGTGTTTTTTAATCCGTGCAGTCCGATTTGTGTATGTAAGTATAAATGTATGTGTGCAAGATTTTATTGTATTGTTTTTAAACCCGACACCGCCTTATTTTGGACAAACATGTCCGGTTTAGTGAGGGGTTACTGTATGATTATGAAAAGCTTTTTGGGGGTGAAGGTTGGGGCCCCATTATAGAATCTGATAGGATTAAACTGCCTTTAATTTTTTTTATATATATAACAGTATTAAAATAGGTAAAATGAAGACGGAACAGAATGCATTGTACAAGTGATGTTTACATTTAACAAAAACAATGTTATTTTGATTCTTGCACCCTTGCATGTATAGACGTTATTCTTCAGGCTCCCTCTGCTGCAGCAAACCACAACTCAACTCCCGCTATTTTATTTGAAAAAATATTGCACAACTCTCGCTAGAGATCTCGCTAAGATGATGCAAATAATATTTAAATTAGTATATAGCAGCTCTCTTCATTAACATATTTTTTCTTAGTACATACGACAAAATGTGCACTTTGCGAATTGTTGTGACGAAAATGCAAACTGCGGTATGTTTGCACTGAGACTGGCCTATCTTAGTACATCTACCCCTAAAGCTCTTTTTACTATACCATAAGTTCAATACAATAACGCTGTTTTTTGAAAGTCCTGCCCTAAAAGTCTTATATTGTATAAAAGCATTATATAAAAGACTAATGGGATATTGGTTACAAATCACTATTCTTGCCCCCAGAACTAGACTGCCATTCCACATGCAGAGATACTCTGCTTTTTCTAAATTAATCATTGTATATAATTTAAGGAGTGATATCCAAGGCTTTTAAGCCATGTCACAACCTATTTTTAGAAACATTATCACTGGTCTTCTTTTTCTTTTGTGTAAGTTTTTATTTATTTATTTATTTATTCTAATTCTTTAAATCTGGGGTTTGCCGATTTAATGACTGCTGTTGCTTCTTGTGTTGGCCATGGCCATGTGATCTGCATGTTCTGAATTGAAGTAAACAAAAAAAAGCAAGCAAAGAACCAACATATTTTCTTCACAGTGAAATAGGGATCAGAGACTGGCTTCAATTTTGCCGTTTTGCAAAAAAGTGAGTAATCTCTGAATGCGTATGCTTTAGCTAGTACAAAATACAGAATGGGGGTAGACTCTAATTAAAAGAATAAAATCTGATGTTTCTGCATCTGTCCAATCATATTACAACTTTTCAAGATTTCTTACTCAGAGGACGAGTGAAGATTAAAGGACTTGCTAATATGGCTAAATTAAGTACTCACCCTGAAATGACTGCATCCTGTGCACATTTAACAACAAATTAGTTCACTTAATATTGACAGTGGAAAATTGATCCTTCACTAAACAAATAGCTTGAAGTAGTCATTAGTTCTTTTGTCTAAAATTAGGTTAACCAGTTCTGTAGTGAGCATCAGCCTTTGAAACAGTAATTCAAGTTACACTTGTAGCACCTACAACAGTTAATCTAACAATTTCTGATCTGATGTATAAGGAAGCCAGTCATCTAAAATGTGCATTACAAATACAACCAATTAGAAATGGTTACCTGCTACCCAATTTGGTCCCAAGCTTGATCTTATGTTTTTATGCAAGTGTATTTTGATTTATAATTGTTGCTCTTACCCTGTGTTTACTCTTTCATGGGTGCTAATCAAACCAACTCCTCACTCCAATTTGATCACAGCCTTACTGATTTCTGGTTGCTTTATTACACATTTATATAAAAAAGGACAAGGACCAGCAGAGCACAGCTTTTTCATTCTTCTGTTAATGGCCTGGCGAGGACATACTTTTACAAACTGCCTAAGACTATCCCATTACTGTTGTCCATGCTCCGTCTGAATTGTTGTTTGTCGTTCACATCACTTGCTTGGCAGTTGGTGGTGGTAATATGGCCAAAAGTTTTGCATCATCTAGAATTTTAGGATTTAGACAATTAAAAAAAAAATATATATATATATATATATATATATATATATATATATATATATATATATATATATATATATATATATATTTTATTTAAGCCATAATAATAGTACAGTATTTTATATTTCCAAATGTCACATTTTTTATTTTTTGTCAGTATATGGAAAACTACAAAGTGGTATGTAATTCAATATGTTGCAGATTTCATTCGACTTTATGAAGCAAAATTCTGTAGAGTGGTGCAAAACTTTTGGCTATAGCTCTATATTGTGAAAATCTAATCTTTGCTTTGTCTGACACATTGTTCATTGTCCAGATATTATCAACGTTGTTAAACTTTTTTCTTCTTTTCCAATTTCAGTTATAGAGGCAATCCCCTTCTGAAATGTCTTCCAGCTGATGTCAAGAGCTCCACTTGTTGGGTAATAGTTGATAGATGTTTTGACTAAATCATTGTCTCTGTCAGCTTGGATGACAGAGCTGTCTCTTCTAGCAGGACAGACAAAATGGTAAAGGTTTCTGGTTAAAATCTGACGTCCATATTAATGAGTTTTAATTACTTTGTACCCTAATTCTATCATTTTGTTATAGGGCAGCTTAAGTTGTAATATACAGTACAACCCCCTGATGACCTAGTGGAGGCGCTGCATCACCTGGGTGTATTAGCTACCACTACTGGTCAGGCTGTCCCATTGAAAACTTCCTAGGCTTGCCCTGGCCTCCAAGCCTCCTGCCTCCAACTTGGTAACATACATTGATTAGCAATGGGCTTGACAGCAGAAATCTCTACATCGGTGACAAATTTGAGAGATTATAACTTTCTAATCATATTTGCTACTTACACAATATGATGACAATTCCACAATTAAGTTTCTTACCTTGTTTATTTTCTTGTAGCCAATTGTGTGTCATTCTCACAAGGAACTTGAGCCAGGTATTGGAGTTATTTAAGGAAACATCTGATACCAGCCTAACAAAAAAATCTCTGATTTTTTGACTGAGGGACACATTTTAAGGAAAGTGCAAAGGAATACTTTCTGACAAGCAAAAAACAGCCTTATTTGGAGGAAGTTTCAAGTTAAATGATTAAATCATCTTTTCAGTTTTCTTATAGTTTCTTACTTGTTTTATGCTGTTAAAAGTGTTTTAATTATCTGTGAAAATTTCCCTAGAAAAGACACATGTGGAATCAATTATCAGCCAGACGAAAAAAAAAATCTAAAAAAAACGTTCTACACTGCCTTCTTTAGGTATAATTTAAAACCAATTCTAGTACCTCAAGACCTTGGTTATATCGGCTCATTCAGTTCTGTAGAATCTGCTGTAAATCTCAATCATGGCTCAGAGGGAGCCATTTGCTTTTGCAGCTTGTTATAGAAACAATACTATAAACATTAACATAGGAGTTAGCCCTTTTATGACTAATGATTCATTTGTTAGGAAACAACGAAAAAGTTAGAAAACAGTGTTTTTGGGCTTCATACTTAAGATGCACCTTTTCCTAAATCTGACTCAAACAGAAGAGCCCTGCTTGAAAATGCCAATCACTTGCCAATCCTTTAATGTTATCAATATTATACCAATATATTTTTATCCAAGCTGAGTAAAGAGAGAGACCCTCGATTCAGTACTCATATACACACAAATAAACATCTTCATATCTGCAAAGCACTTGCATGGTTACAAGGAGCTTGGATTAGTTTGCTGCCAGGTTACTTCTGATATCAGGGAAGATCTGTTGCTATATGTAATAGGTATGTTTACATGTACAACTATGGCCAAAAGTCTTGCATCTCCCTATAAAATTAACAAATTTTGCTTCATAGTCGAATAAAACCTGCTAAATAAATTTAACATGAAATACTGTACTACTATTATGACTTCCGGTAGACTTTTGTGATATCACTTTGTAGTTTCTTTGATTATATGATGTTAAATAAAAGCTCTGAAGCATGTTCCTATAGTTTTTTGGTTTTGTTTTGTTTTAATTATGTCTCAATCCTAAAATTCTTGGTGATGGAAAGCTTTTGGCCATAGTTGTATGTGTATATGGAGTTCTTACTGCTGACCAGTTCTGCGTCAGCAATCATTAGGCGTGGGTGGAAGGCTGGTGTTATTTATCAAACATGTCCCTACTGCCCCTGAACAGACAATGTAATAAATGAAACAGCCAAAAAGCAAGTCATTTCCTGAGGTGCTTCTTGAGGCGTGCTTTGAAATTTGTCCCAACTCCTCCTGAATTTAACAACATACAATATATTTCCACATAATAGTATTTTTCTCATTGGTTTTCTCAAAATCTCAAATGCTGTAATACACACACATTAAAGATGCCTGTTACAAAAAAGACAATTTAGGGGCAAACCTGGGAATAAATAACTACATTTTATATTCATTATAGTAATGAATTTCATTAGTAACAGTTAACACAGATTTGCATAAATTGGACCATGAAGCCAACATTACCAGCAGAAACTAAGTAAAATGAGAACTTCATTAAGACAACTGCATGTGCGCATCATAAAAATCTTATTAAAAATGGCTCCCTAGATTGCCATATTAGTTTCTTTATTAGGTAATTTCTACAAACCATAATAGAATGTGTCTTTTACCCTCCAGTGCATAGTAAACTCACTTATCTTCTTCTATAAATTATATTTGAGCCACTTTGGGTATATATAAACTAGTAATAATTGTTTTATAATAATCCAGTTTTATCTGTATTAATATAAAAGCGACAACAACAACAATAATAATAACTAGAACTGCCAGTCATTTTTACGGCTTCCAAGCTCAGTACCAGTTGGATATTTTGGCAAGCTGTAGCATTGCAGCACAAGTGTCAGCAACAGATCAGTTTCATGGAGCAGTTTCAATTCAAAATACTGCATTAGTTCATTATTTCACAATGGTTTATAACTTTAAACACCATAGTAACCATGACCATATCTACCCACTGTAAGGAGTTATAAGCTAATTTTACATTAAGGAGAGGTCAAAGGCCACGATCAAGGTAATTTTTGAATAGAACATATATGGTTTCCTAAATGTGTTGTATAGTAACCATAACCCTATGTGCATGGTAAGGAGTTATAAGCTAGTTTTACATTTGACCTTAGAGAGGTCAAAGGTCACAGGCAAGGTGATTTTTAGAATAGAGCATATATGGGTTCCTATCTGTGCTCTATAGTAACCATTAACCTATATACATTCTGTAAGGCGTTATAAGCTAATTTTACATTTTAACTTAAGGAGAGGTTAAAGGTCAAAGGTCACAGGTAAGGTCATTTTTGGATAGAGCACATATGGTTTCCTATGTGTTCCATAGTAACCATTAACCTATCTGCGCGTTGTAAGGAGTTATAAGCTAGTTTTACATTTGACCGAAGATTTTGAAAGGTTTTTAAAGAAATGCGTCAGGTGGCATATTGGTTTACTCACAAACAGCAATTGTATTGACACAGAGATGATGCTTGTCATCTTTGGAGTTAAGAGTTAAGAGCTATCAAGTTAAGAATTAGTTGGTTAAATGATTTGCAAACAGAAGCAGTTTGATGTTTGGGGCATGTTTTGGCGAATTTGGTGGCAGCCATTGTGGTAGTAAAATTTATCACAGCAACTTCTGCTTCGCAAACTTGAAGCAGGTTTGGTTGCTGATGACATATACAAAGTTTCAGATCAATCGGTTCACCGGATCCCAAGAAGATTTTGAAAGGTTTTTCCAAAAAATGCGCCAGGCCGCCATCTTGGTTGAAGCAGGAGTGCAGGTTTTTTTTGCATCTGAAATGTAATCTACACAGCATGATACCTGCTAAGTTTCATGTTGATTGGTTACACTGCATGCGAACAGGAGCAGTTTAAAATTTTGGGAGGAAAAACGACAATAATAAAAAATAAATAAATAAATAAATAAATAATACAAATTAAATAAATAAATAAATACAATCTTTACAATAACAATAGACTTCCCAAGCCAGCTAATAATAATAATAATAATAATAATAATAATAATAATAATAATAATAATAATAATAATAATAATATTATTAGAAAAATGCTTATTGTACTGTCTTGAGGTATTTTCCATCTCTAAAACGTATTGGTTTTAGGTATAGGATTAAAAAAAGAAATCATCCGGCAAGTTGAAAGATGCTAAAGTCAACTTGTGTTGTTGGAAATAGGACTCTTGTGAGGTAAGATGTTTGTAGTCGGCAAGGAGACAAAGCAGAGGGCGTATACATTGAGAATGCCAATAAATGCATGATAAATTATTAAAGTGTGATTAGAAATATTGCTATTTTTCACAGCTGTCACAGTAAAATAAAGGCATCAGCACATTGAACTAGTTACTGCTTTTTTATAATTGAGACTTTAGCTTCTAGCTGTGCCCCACAGCTTTTCATTAATCACCAAGCCTGAAGTTCAAGAACAATGACAGCTTAGAAGACATTAAATGAGCAAAGTGATTTTCAGGTAGAACAGGAATGGCCTTTCTAGTTATACAATGCTATGAAAGAAACTAATTGTTTTCACAGGTCCCGCAAAAAACTTGATACATACAGTACCTTTAATCCGCTGTTTAAATAATGTCATTCGGTTTTAAACTATGTTACTTTTGATAACTAAAGAAATAGTAAAGGAATACCAAACATCAAATGCTGCCTTTTTAATTCTATAATAGTAGTAACAATAACACAAGTCAAAAAAGTTTGACTGGTACAGCTGTTCTCATGGCAAGTTTGGAAGAGATCTAGAAAAGAACCCCTGATCATAGCACCTTTGTAACCACTTACAGTATATATATTTCAATATATTTATTTTAGTTTTGCATCTTTTGTTCGTGTGCAGATGTTATGAGAAAGGTTTTTAAATAATTAAATGGAAACTCATTTGGAAAGAAAGAAGTCAAAAAAGCATTCAGTAAAGTGAAAGGAGTTCCCTTTCAATTTGAAGATGACCAACAACCATACTTTTGTGATATGCCTGCCACAGGTCAGGTATTCACTGAGCATTTTATATCAAAGCCCCTGCTTGGAGTGACATCCTCGGTCCCGCCCACCGAGTGAATAAGTAGTCACTCTGCGGAGATCACGTTCTCTTTTGCTTCTCACAATCAGGTAGGTAAGGTAGGTATAACTAACCTTTCCACGGCTGTGAGTGAGTCTTTCGTTTTTCTGGAGTTCCCTTGCAATTACTGCTTGCAATTTTATTGCCTGTAAATTTTTGCAGGAAGTCAGCTTGCCACTTCTACAGAATCAGAAACTCAGCCTCTGAAGACTGAGCTTAAACATTGCACGACGGCGCTATTGTTTTAATTATTTCTTTCAACAGCTACATCGCTTGTGATTGTAGTCTGCTTTAGTAAACTTACAGCTTCTTGCTGTTTTGGTTTTTTTCCTCTGCTATTTGCAGCTTTAAATTCACGTTCCTATTCGCCCGGCACACAGGAAATATCTCCGCTTCACTTTTCAAGGAAGCGTCTTCCAGTTTTCCGTGCTGCCATTCGGCCTCTCTGGCTGGCCTCCCTTACAATGCGAGCCTATCTGTCAGACGACAGAGTGGCTGCCATTCAAAATTGCCTATCTCTGTTTCAACAGGGGGCGATGGTACTTTTGGTGTTGTGTTAGAAGTTGCTGGGTCTGATGGTCATGGCTTCATCAGCCCTCCAGCTGGGGTTAATCCATATGTGCCCACTTCAGGCATGGCTCAATGCATTCCGGCTACATTCCAAACGTGACACACACTGTCGGCTGACCATAGAAGCCCTGCGCTGGTGGAGGCAAGCCTCTAACATGTGCGAGAGTGTAAAGACGGGGGTAATCCACTGCCATCAGGTGGTGATGACGTATGCATCCAACTCAAGTTGGGGTGCAGTCTGTGCCGGCAAGGGGTCTGCGGGTCCTGGTCAGACCGTTGGACATCCCTGCACAAAAATGTGCTACAGTTGTGAGCAGTTCCTCGCTCTTGTACACATTCCTGCCAATACCGTTGCTCCCAGCTTTCCTGGAGAAAGTACGGAGAGAAGAGGTGACAGTTCTCCTGGTGGCCCCCAGATAGCCCAGGAGAATCTGTTTTTCAAAACTTTGCCAGCTGCTGCAAGGCCAGCCCTGTGAAATTCCGCTGCACATGGATCTCCTCAGTCAGGCGAGAGACACTCTCTGGCACACAGTACTGGACAGGCTTAAACCACTTAAACCAGTCAGTGGAACTAGAGGCTTTCCATCCCCCTCCCGTTTCTTTGGAGGAGGATCAGAGATTAAATTCCCTCTGCCGGTTCGGGCATTGAGAGGTTATGTGGATAGGACGAGAGCGCTGCGTCATTCTGACCAGCTCTTCATCTGTCATGGTGAATCGACCCTGGGTCAAGCCCTCTTGAATCAGCGACTGTCCCATTGGATTGTGGACACAGTTTCGACTGCGTATACTAATGGTGGTTTACCTCCACCTGGATGGGTGGCCGCGCACTCTACCAGAGGAGTGGTTACGTCATAGGCCCTTTTTAAAGGTGCCTCATTGACTGATATTTATACTGCGGCTAGCTGGGCTACTCTGCATACATTCACCAGGTTCTACCGTCTTAATGTGGTAGATCCCTCTATGCCTTGATTAGGCACAAGGGTCCTTGAGGTTGTACACTCACACCACAAAACTTAGTCTGCGATAGTGAGATGTCCCTCATCTGCTGTCTCCACTCACGCTCCCTCAAGACAGCTTTGATATACTTTCCCAAAAGTATTGTTGTTGGTCGTCTTCGAATTGAAAGGGAACATTAGGTCATAGATGTAACCCTGGTTCCCTGAAAGAGAAGATGACCAACAAACCTTGCGAGGTCGCATTACTCGCGTTCGCGGGTTTAAAACAAAAGAGAACATAATCTCCGCGGAGTGACTACTTATTCCCTCGATGGGCAAGACCGAAGATGTCACTCCATGGAGGGGCCTATCGGCAACTTTGATATAAAATACTCAATGAATACCTGACCTGTGGCAGGCATATCCCAAAAGTATTGGTTGTTGATCTTCTTCTCTTTCAGGGAACCAGGGTTACATCTGTAACCTATGTTACATAATTACTCCAGTTGACATAAGCCATTGATTTCCCTGCAAGTTTAACCTTATTAAAATATTGCCCAGTAATTGCATTGTTTATCTATGGTAAAATTTCAGGAGTAGTGCACCTGGATATAATATATTGACAGGACTTTGTAAGAAATGTTAATAGGTTTCTGATTCTGTGTTTCAACTTCTAAATTGTTGCATGTTAAAATGTGTTTTGAGCAATATAACAAATGATCAGTTTGTATCGAAGTTCATTAATTATGTCATCTAATTGGATTGAGGCAGGTGCAAAATACCTCAGATGAAGTGGTCACTGGCAGGAAGGCCTAAGCTCAAGTTTTTCTATTAGAAAACAGCATGTCTCTAGACTCTTGGAATTACTTTGTACTTATTGATTAATGACCATAATTTATTACAGTGCAGAGGATCGTACATTGAGGTAAATGTGCGATTAATCAATTTTCCATCAAATTATGAACAACAGCACAGTTGCCACAGTGAAACTGCCAAGTGCATTTTTCTCATGGCTTATAAGTATGTAGGCACATACTTTAGGAAGTTAATAACTGTCTTTCACTGGTTTAATGCTTCCTGCCACTCTGATAAATGGCATGTCTAGAAATTGGAATATAACTAGCAGTGATGAAAAGAGCACCATATTCATGTTTCTGAGCTACCCTTCTAAAATAATAAAACACCCTTTAACACATCTGAAAACAATTTATTAACCCAGAATGGAATACTGCCTTGAGCTTTGAATACATCATTGTTAAGTCAACAATATTATATTAAGCTGATAACTGATACTGGGTAAGGAGATCCTTCGGCGACAGTAGGATAGATTTCAGCATTCTGAACCGCATTCATTTTTATTATTTTTGCAAAACAGCCGAGCAGTATATGGCTTGTTAAATCCAGTTTTACGCTGTAATAGTGTTCATAAATTTTGAATACAATATCCTTAACGGTTTTTATTGCAGTAACTAGACATAGGCCTATTCTATTATGAGTTGTCTAGCAATTTTAACATGTTAAAAATCTACTGATGTCACTATAGATGTATTTCTTATCATTGCAGTCCTCCAGTTCCTTGCATTGTATAAGACTTTGTGTGATTGTTGTCAAGCCGTGATTTCAAAGAGAAGGACACAAGAAAATAAATGAAATACACAAAGAACAAAGTACATTGTACAAAGATTTTAACCCTCCCCCACGACACCTTTTTAAAACATGGTTATCAAAATGTTATTTTTGCATTTAAACTTACACATAATTGTTCTTTTTTTTAACATTATAATGATGATATGCCAAAGCAACAAAGAATCAAATAACTAAGCACACTACATGATAAAACTGTAACCTAGTTTAGCCCTGTTATTCTGGTGTTATGAGAGATTAAATAGGGCCTTGAGACAAGCAAATATCATGTCCCAAAGAACAATCCCAAAGAAACAGGGAGAAGCATGTAAACCTTAATGAAAGCACAACCCTTGCCTGTTAGACACTGCTGCAGAATTCCCATTGGGAACCACTGTCGCTGTTTACAGTTGCATATCTGAACAGACAAACTCATATTTTTTTGAGATTATGTTGTGATTTCTTCAGTGTGCAAGGTGCCATACTGCATAATACTTTGTAACCTGACTTTAAGAAGCAGTCACGTCTGAGACAAGGTAGATTGAAGAATTCAAATGTTAAATAATGAAGTAAAATATTGATTGGATTTTTAAAAAAAAAAAGATTATTTTAAATGATCACCGATGTAGATGGAGCATGCTAAGCACAAAATAATACATGGTTTTCTGCATTATGTATCAGCAAGCAGAATATCATTTATTACTCCCGAGACTGACAGTCTAGACTTTTTGTTTCCATAGTTTTCATAGTTCTTGATGACAATGCAAATGCAAGTCTTGAATTCATTATATATTGTTGCAATCAGTTTTCGTCAGTTTTCCTCTGCCAACAAAAACAAGATTATGTAAATACCTTGTAAATGCCTACAGTATGTTTATTCACACTGTCAGTATATGCTATGTGAATGTAGGTTGATTATGAAATTTGACAGTATATAAAATGTTAGAATGTAACTATAAATAGTGTGTCTGTAAATATATGTATAAAAATGGCATGCAACATTTCTTTATAGCTTCTTGTGGAGACGGTATAGACATGTTTTCACGTATTTGTCTATTGAAGTCAATATTAGGTTGACATGCAAAATTATCATTGAGTTCCCAAAGCCTGGATTCAGACGCGTCCAACACCTTGCATTACATGGTGATCAAGAGTAGTAATACAACAACTATAGTATTGCATATTATAAAAACTCATATGCGAAGATAACTCCTGGTAAATCATTTTTAAAAAAAGCCCAACACAATTTTCAGAGATTATAATAATATAATAATGTTCCAATAGAAAAACCTAGCAAGAACTCTATTAAATACAGTTTTGTTAAGTGCAATTAGCGGGTTGTCAAAGTCTGTATAAAGTGGATATTATGACCCACAAATGTCTGTCAATATGATGCTATAATCCCAATAATAATAATAATAATAATAATAATAATAATAATAATAATAATAATAATAATAATAATAATAATATAATAAAGCTCTTATCCAGATACAAAAAACATTTAAGTAAACGAACAAACAAACAACAAACAACCAAACAAACAAACACATTTCTCCCCATTTTTACGCCAACATCAAACAGGGTGCTAATCAAATCGACAGTTACCGATTTACTGAAACGACTGCAACAACTCTTAATGAGACAAAGCATTAACAATCTTCTGACTAGCCCCATTCGAAACCACAGACTCCTTGTTAGCACCGAATGAGGTGTTCAATCAAGGGAGTGGGAATTGAAAGTACCAGGGCACAGTTTTGAGTGGTGATTACAAGGGCATAAGTGTGAGTGCTGAAGCAACAGCCTTCTACCCTGCAGGAAGCCAAGAAGCCTTCAAGCCTGCATTTTGTAAATCAGTCTTAATGATTACAGTGACCAAAAGCAAAGAACGGATGCAACAATTATTTTTGCTATTCATTCTTTTTTTTTATGTGCTCTTATGAACCCGTGTTTGTTTGCACATTGCTCCAAGTATACTGTATGATGCTATGATAAATTAACTAGCCAACAATATAATACTTTGGTAATTACAGCCATATTAAAACACTTTTTTTTTTTCTTTTAATAGCCTGTTTTATGTACTATAGTTAGTATACACAAATGTATTGCAACTTTAACCTATGATGATGCTGTTGTATTTGGTGTTGCTGTGGAGGTACATGGCTTGTTATGTTGTTTTTCAAAAATCTCTTACTAGAATCACTGGTTTACTAGATCACAGAAATGTGATACTATTGTGGGGGGGCCTTTTTGATATATTTGTTGGTAACACAGGAAATAACTAAGTCAGCTCCTGTTTATTGTATTGTATTGCATTGCATTGGTAATTATTTAAAATACAATATTTTTTGTTAAAGCAAAAGCACAAGTACTTAAAAAAGTACCATTATTAAAAATTTAAAGACAATTTTGATTTAAAAAAAGGTGGGTAATAAAGATGTATAACGACACTTTAATAATCACAGAGCATTCCTATTTGTGATATGTGTTCTGAATCATCTATTGATTACAGTAATATGTTTATTTTATTTTGTTTATTTCTTATAATAGAAGCACAAACATCGGCCTTTTAAGTTTCACACATAACTGTAAAACGCTCAATGGTGGCACTCATTAAATTCAATGACAAATATTTTGACATGCAGTCTTTCTGAATGTCTTAAAGGACATTTACAAATAGCTCACATCTTTCTGGTTGTCAATAATGTTCACAGATGTTATATAATTTACTTGAATGGACATTCTAACTAAAGGGAAGTAAAATACAGTTTTGTATAGCCCCTTTCAATCATTTCTTGCTGATAGAATTTTTTGATATATCATTGAATGTATCTAAACATTATTAATCTTCTGGAAAACAAAGAATAGATAGTTACCAAAGCCTATTTTAGTCGCTTAAGTGAAAAAGTAATTATTAGCAATAAGTTTAAATGTTAAAACACATTGTACAGTAAAAGCAGGAGCATTTAACAAGTGTTTAACATGTGTTATACTAATAAGCACAAGAGGGCAGTGTTAAAGCCAGGTTGCTGTTCTCTTGCGGACAGCTAGCTTCCCACCTGAAACAACAGGCCTGATATTAACTGTGCAATAGCAGTGCTTTGTGATTGGCAACCACTATGGAGCCAAGATAACCCCATTCCAACTGCAAAATCAAGGACACAGAGATGCCCTGTCTTTGTGTCAAATCGCCGCCCTCGAAACAATGGTTCATATTGCATGAAAATCTTGTGCAAATGAGGCAGGATAGGAGTGAGTGACAATCTCATAAGACCGTACAGCAGGGTCTCCCTTTCATGTGAAAAAAAAAAAAAATTGTTAATCTTTTCAAAACGTACTGGCAAATCCTTTATGAGAAAAAAAGGTCTCCCCATTGTGCTACCCAAAATAAACAAATGCAAATGTTTAGCGCACGTGCCAAAAATACTTTATGAAAAGGGTGCATCTTTTTCTGTTTAATTCATTCATTTTATTATAGTGCAAATTTTGTTTGATAAAATTTATAGGCATCTGTCCTGAGTTTAAAAGTGTCTGAACTGTAAAATATTTTAAAATATGAGGCATGAATATAAGGAGAGTTAAATTTAGTTCTCTTGATAAAGGTCACAAAGAAATGTTTTCAAAGTTTCAGTTTTATAACAATCTGATATATTTTTCATGCCGTTTACCAATTTCAATCTTCAGACCCCTCTCTGGTTATTGAAATAAAACATGTTGATGAAGATGTAGGCTAATGATGCTTAAAGCAAAGAATCTGGGGCACTGATCCCTAGATGAAATTATATATGAGCTTCATCATACTGAAAAATATCTTTTGAGAATGTAGTCTTTGCAGTTTCTGTTAAGCAGCCAAAACATGTCATCCTGTGATTACCAATGTAAACATAGTAAATCAAGTTGATTCAGAGTTAGAAAAAAGAAGTGACTTTTCAGTGGTATGTTACTTTCAAAGTAGTGCCTTAAATTGGCCCTGTGCTTCAAAGGGAGGGGATTACAGACTTTATCCAGTAATTAATATGGTTGAAACAAGAGTGACAGCACCTGAGGACTGGGCAACATGGCCAGTAGCCTGCTGTGGACTGAGTCTCTTCCCACAATGCAACTGGAAAAATCCCAACAACCAAACAATACAGTTCTCCTTTGGCATTCAAAATACAGTGTAATCCTTTACACGCTAAAAACTTCCAGTCATTGTAATTTACCCGAAAAAATTATTAATGTCTTTTGGTCTTTGACCTGCTTTATCCACCTAGATCATTTTAATCTCACACCAACTGTTCAGCAAAAAGACATGTAGTTAAAGGGGAAACGGTTATTTTGCGTTCTTACACAGATCTGGTAACAGCCCCTCTGAGCCTCCCCACCCAACAGGGTCTAAGGTTCAGAAAAGCAATGCTAGCAGACCAGATGTTTGGCCAAGAAGTATGGCGCAAGCTGCAATGGCAACAGAAAACAATCCAAAACGAAATTATTGTATCTATACGTTGAGTTCAATAATTAAAAGAAAAAACTCCAAATAATAATTGCTATATGAACTTTATTATAAGTATAGATCTTTTCTTTGCAGAAAAGTAGCGATTTATTAAATGAATGTTTCTCAAATGAATACTGGTGACCACTGAATACTGGATAAGAACGATGCAACAATCAAAAGGGAAAATGATATTTGTTAATAAATGTAGAATTGAGTTCACAAACTGTGTCATGGAGAAAATGCAACAGTATGTTTGTTGGCTGGGCTAACCCTATTGGAGTCACCCATTCATTTCAGAATGTTAACAGTTGTTTTTTTAGAATTTTCCACTCGCTTTGAAGAATACACCCCACTGGGTGTCCAAGCTTTAACTACACAGAACGGTACATCTATGCCTTGCTATTTTTATCTCCTGTGGGAGAATGCTCTTGTTGTTGTTTTTTTTCTTGGGACAATAGAAATAATGTTAGCTATTAAATTACTAAAATCCATTTATAACCATAACTGTGTCAAGCAAGAAGGGAAACTAATAATAATAATAAAAAAAAAAACTTAAATGCATGCAATAAACATAATTAAACACATTTGTGTTTGATCTTAATTTAAAACAGCAGTAACTAAAATAGTTTACTTAAAATAGTTTCTATACAGTATACATATATAATACATAACATAAAGTTTAATTTTATTATGACAATTACATTTCAGAGCAAATATTGCTTCGTGATCTTTACTTCAAACCATTTTCCTCTTCATTTTTGCTTGTAGTATTATGGTAGGCATGGCACTAGTTAAATGCAAGAAATCATGGGAAGGGTTATCATTTGTATGTTTTCCCTTTTTTATTGATTTTTACAAAACCAATGCCTCTAAAACAAAGTGTGAACATTGTTATTTTTATTACATTGCATTGGTGATGCCAAAATATTACTTATAACATTTTTATACATTATACTTTCTTTTAAAATGATGCTTGAATAAAGAGCTAGAGCTATATATATATATATATCAAGCTGTTTCTGATTGTAGAAATATACAACTATATATATATATATATATATATATATATATATATATATATATATATATATATATATATTGTTGTATATTTCTACATAAATCATATTTAAATAAAAATATTATATAACAGCAATTACATTGTAATGTAATTGATTGTTCTAAAGATGAATACATTAACTTTATTGTAGTGGTTAAATATACAACCCTGACAGACTTCTCTTAAGATAAGTATAGTAGTAAATTATTTCTTACTAACACTGAACATTATTTCCAAGTCTGACCTATTAGTTATTGGAGTTACATGTACATTTTCAGGCTGAGGGAAAACCACAACATTTGATATATTTATAATTACCATTTAAATACTGTTTTAATTGTTTTAATCTGTATTAAAATAAACTAGATCTTATTATTAGTGGCAAGTTTTTCATGAACTGCAGCTCAATGTATGTAAAGAAAGTATTAGAATGACTGTATCTCTTTCAGCCTGCCTGGTGTTTACCATCTATTGATTCACATGAAATTTATGGTGTATTTCACTTCACTCCCCCGCTGTGGTCTTCATCAGGACTGTACTGACAGGTCACTAGGAGACCAGAAATCAAGGGCAGATGCCCACTGATAGCTGCAGACATGTCTTAGCTTCTGAATGACATACATTGCTTTTCTGACAATTAACAGACTGCATACAAAATATTAAATGACAAACTGCGCACATTCTGTTGTTTTAGCATTGCGTTCTATAAAATATCATGGGGATTCAATCTTTTTACAATATGGTGAAGCCTGCTAATGAATTGATCAAAAACACCATCTGCTCCACCTTTCGGATAAGCAATAGCTCTTTTAATTCAACGAGCCTTGTTATTTTGTTCCAAAGTATGTTTTTAAACATTCAAAATATTTTTGAGTCATATTTGATCCAGTAATTACATTCTGTTATTCAATATTGTAGAAAGAAATAAGCAAACAAGTATTTTAGTATACATTCTAAAACATGTGTTTAAATTAACACAAAATATGTTTGATTCTGTAAATGTCTTAGCAAAGACAATTTTGTTGCGTTTCATTTTAACAAACAATGTGTTGTCTTTTTTTGTGTTGTGAATAAAGAAAACCTGAAAGAGAAACAGCAGAAAGCGAGTTCAGAAAGTCATCAACGCTACACTAACTTGCTTTCTGGAAGGGGGGAATTCACAGGTTAACTACCATTACAAGACCCTAAGGGCAAAGATCTATCATGCCCTGACTGTTTCAAACGGTTTGTACTGGATTCAGCATCTATCACAATCAGACGTGCTGCACATTCAACAATAGGGCAGAAAACAATAATTTTCAATTACGAAACCTGAGGGAGAATTGTGGACTTGATTTATGGAGCACGACTAATTATCGGGCAGCTTGCTTAATGAAAACCAAGCTCCTACTTATTTAGGAGCTTAAGTCTTCATTGTCTTTCATTACATTGATACTAACAGTAACAAAGCTGGTTTTACATTTTATATATCATAGAATGGTTAATGATAATAAAGGAGAAAACCAAAAAAACCCTTTAACCTCATTAATTTGTCAGTATCAACAGTAAGGGTAAACAGACCAAAAAATATTCAGTATAATGGAACTCTACACTAGACCGGTTACAAACATATATTATATACAAGTAAAAAATATTACTGACAAAACCAGCTTAGTTTTTGTTTTTAATTCTAGGATTTGCTTTTATCTTAACACCTAGTTTCAAAATGGGATTGACAACCATAGTAACTTGATGTACAAGCTGTTTCTGATTTCTTTAGGATTTTAAACATGTATATGCTACGGAATATTCCTTCATTAAAGAATAGCTTTGTCGCTTGTCTGCCAGCATAAGACTGTCATTCAGAAAGCCAATTTCATTGGCTGTGTGCTGAATGTGTATTAGCAATAGAGCACAGATTAAAAGGCATTACGTTCTGTTATCTAACTAGTCCCAAAGTAAAGCCCAGTAATCAGGGTTTAAATGGGACTGCAAATCATTAAGATATTCACATTTAACCTTTTTTTGAAAAATGGAAGTTCAATTATAGTTTGAGTATTAGCATGATTGGGGAGCATAGAAAGAGGACATGAGCCTGGGCTCTTCTTGCGAACAATCTGGGTTTCCACATTTCCACTTTAAATGATACTACTAGATTAATTAATATGTTTGTTCAATTTCATTTTATACCTTTCATTTTATACTTTTTGAAAAACAAGTAAAAGGGACATTTTCTGAAAATCTGAGTATTTGCACAGTCCTACTATCTACTGGATATATTTTTGTCAAGCTAATACTTTGCTTGGATTAGAAACAAACTGTAACACTCTGCACACCAGGCATGGCAGGACAAGAACATGGAAGAAGATAATATTAGTTGGAAAGGACCACTGTATTCCTTTTAGGAACCATGTACAAATTTGTGATGAATAACCATTTAAAATGGGGCTGCTCAAATGCAAACCTCCAAGCTTTAGAAAATGGCACTTTTAAAAGAGATACCAGACATGATGTCATGATAGTATGTGACCATTTCACATGGATCTACCAAGTTTCCACTTGCTATTCGAATCTGAAATTATTCAATGCACACTGGAAATAGTTGTTTTGTTGTTTGTGTTGCATAATTGGTGTCTGAGCTTGAAAGAAAGTTCAGTTGATGGTTATTAAATACAGATACATATGAAAGAAAGATGAAAGGTATCATATCCAAAATGCAAAGCTGTTATATAATTATTATGCTAATAGTATTTGGATAGTGTACGTCTGAAATGTGTGGATTAAAATAAATAAGCTGCAATAAAAATTCATATTTTTGCATGTAATATGTAACAAGCACTCTAATAGAAAATGTTTAGAAACAAATCAGCACTGCTAACACACAGCCCATACAGTCCTGCAAATACTAAATGAAACAGGTCACCTTGAGGACGATGGCCTTTGAACCTGTAGGATTTGCTTTACTTTAAAATCCACCTGGCACGCCAAAAAGAACTTTGTAAAAATGAAAAACAAAAACCAATGACATGTGCTTTGTATAAATAACTGCACTGTATATTTGCCAACACAGGCTCCAAGATCAGCTGAAAATGCCATGTGTCTTCATGCTATTGTGGGATAAATGAAGAGCTTTCCTTTGGCCAATTCGGCCGAGCTCTTGAGCACACTTTGTTTCCCTAAGAGAAGAAAGCAGAGTAGTAAACCATTTTTTTGCAGAATGTCATTCTGCCACAACAGTTTATGAAAGAAACATCTGTGACAGGAATCTCTAATGCTTCTTTCAAAGCAAAGCTTGACAGTAAAAGAAGCTTGGTTAAAAGTGGCAAATCAATCCCCTCCATTCCTTCTGCTCCATGCCATCTCATTTGCTATGTATCACATGCAAACTTTGAAGTATTTTCCTCACATATGCTAGGAGGCTGTGACAGTGATGCGGTGGCTCACTTCCAAAGTTCAGCTGAATAAACAGAGGGGCCATTTGCTGGGCAGGTTGGCATGCTTGGAAATGTTTGTCTTTCAGTGCATGCACCCTGCACCAAAAGGGAAGTGACTTGCCTAACTTACAACCATAAGCAGAAAGATAGCTAGTGCTGGAGCTGTTCTGAATGCCTTGTTGTGTGAACATATCTGGAACATCTGAACAACATACAGACAGAATGCTTTGAAGTTATAAGAAGCCAGTGCCTTGGTCTTAATAATAATAATAATAATAATAATAATAATAATAATAATAATAATAATAATAATAATAATAAAATGTTTAAATTTGTGGGACAGTAAGCAACCTGGCATTCTGTGATCTTAATAGGCTTCTAGGAATATATGGTATTGAAAGATCATTTAAATACGATGGTGCAAGGCCATTTAATGCCTTATAAGTTAAAAGCAACACATTCAAATCTATCCTGAATTGGACCAGAAGCCAGTGCAGAGATGCTAGCACAGGAGAAATGTGATCTCATCTCTTAATCACGATTAAAATTCTAGCTGCAGCATTTTGTATAAGTTGCAATCGAGATATAACATGGCTATGAATACCACAGAATAGGGCATTACAATAATCAATTATAGAAGATACAAAAACATGCATCAATCTCTTAGTATCTGAGTAGGAAAGAATGCTTTTCAATTTGGCAATATTTCTTTGATGATAAAAAATACATTTTAGTAATATTCCTGATGGGTGTTTCAAAAGAAAGATTTGAGTCGAAGATCACACCTAAATTTCTAATTTTGTCTAAGTTCATAAGAAAAGCCACCAAGCAGTACTACTGTGTTGCTTCTGAGATCCCAGAATCATCACTTCTGTTTTATCTGAGTTAAGCATTAAAAAGTTTTCAAACATAATTTTTTTTTATGTTAAAAAGACAGGTGCTCAAAATGTTTACAGCCAATGTGTCCCACTGTTTCATGGATAACTATAGCTGTGTATCAGCGTAACAACAAAAATGAGCCCCAGCTACAAATGATATTGCCCAGAGGCAGCATATACAAAGAAACAGAGTTGGGCCAAGAATTGAATCCTGTGTGGACCCCGCATGTAACCTTTGACAAAAAGAGATCTCCTCCTCTATTTTAACAAATTGCATCAGATTCGAGAGATAGGATCAACACCAAGACAGAACACAACCTGACAATCCTACCAGATTTTCAAGGCGATTAATTAAAACAGAATGATCAATAGTGTCAAACGCAGCTAGGCAACTGCTCTTTCTAAAACTTTAGACAGAAATGGAAGATTTGAAATAGTCCTGTAGTTAAGAACACTGTGAAAGATTTCTTGAGCAGTGGTTTTACTATTGCAGTCTTGCAGGAACATTACCTGATAAAAGGGATCAATTAACAATATTTAATGCTGTGCTATTTATTTTGGAGAATACTTCTTTAGAAAGTGGAGTAGGGATAGGCTCTAAGGCACGTGTAGTGGATTTCATCTTCTTAACTATATTAGCCAGATCCATTTGACTAATCAAAGAAAAATGCTAAAAAAATGTAGATTGGTGTAGCATAGTTTGATGACACAAGTGAAATATACTTTATTTTTTAGCCTCAGAAAAAAGCAATTGTGCATACATTCACAAGAATACCTCAAATAGAAATGTTAGCTGATTACTGGTAATGGTACCTTGTGAATATCAACCAATTAGAACATTTGATCATTTTAATATTATTTTTATTATTTTTAAAAAAAAACAGGTATGGTTTATCCTCTGAGAGTTTGTTTGTTGCTTATGCAAATTGCAGTTTTGAAATACACACATGTACATGGTCTGCATGCACCACAACAGATACCACCAAGCAAGACAGGCACAATATTTACATTTCCTTTCTAAATGTTGAAAGGTTTTCACCCACAGAGAGCTGAATTAGAATGGGTAGATAATAAGAGATTAAAAGGTTAAGGGACAGGGGGAAAAGAAATGCAAATCCAGGCCTCAGGGCTTCATGTTAAAATACATTTCCATGAAGCAGTAAAGCAGTCAACACTTCTTTTTCATTGCCCAAGTACCACCTGCATGACAATTAACCTCACTACAACCTTGAGGTCCCTGATTAGTGATGGGCTATTGTTTACCTCCCATTAGCACAGTCCCTGTTCTGCCCTCTTCTCACTCAAATGTACTGATCAAATCCGTCCCTAAAGGCTTCAGCTCAGGGACCTACCTCCTTAGCAAGCAATGACCTGTAATGCTAGCAGAATGCTAACTGTAAGCCTAATCACAACTGTACTTTTTTTTTTAAACAGTGTAACTAGATTGTGTGCTCAATTTTTATCACATTCTATTTTTCTTAATTATTGGAACTTCTTAAATGCAGTGCTAATCAAGGTTTTATCCACTTAAAAGGTCAACGTATGGTTATAAGAAAAAAATAAATCTACTTATTTTCATTAGACACATTTACAGACTTCACAAGACTGGAGAAAGGGAAAGGGGAGACATTTTAATATCCTATCGTATTAGCATGTGATATTTGTATTTTTCACACTGTGCATTCCCATCATGGCATGATTAGCCCGGTGAAATGAGAATAATTATTTGCAGACCCTTCCATCTTGTGAATGGGAACAGTGGGGGGGGGGGGGGCTTTGAGGGAGGTGGTCTGTGGAGAATGAAGACGTGAGCAATGTGAAGGCAGTAGACCTGGAGAAAAGAAAAAAAAAGAAACAGAACAGGAAGCTTAAACACACAGCAAAGATAGGAGCATTCCCACTGTGAATGTGCAGCTGCTGTTTAATACACTGTGATCTCCCATTAGATCCTGATGGCTTCTCTTCTTGCTGGGTTCCACAAGGGCCACTAGCTGGCCTGACGACCTGGGGCGTCTGATCCAGTGCTGAGGTGCGTAGGTTTGGGCAATGCTGGTGTACAGGCTGAGTGAGTTTGCCAGCAGTACAGAAGCCCCTCCCAGGATAAGTTAGATAGCATTGAAACAAACACATGCTGCACTGAGGATGCCAGGAATCTGCCTCTGTCTCTGCACTCTGATGAGGTGAACGAGACTTTCAAACAGCCAGTGTTTACTGGCCCAAGAACAGTTACTAGGATATCACAGCCGAAATCTAACAGCAAGCGAGAGAGAGAGAGAGAGAGAGAGAGAGAGAGAGAGAGAGAGAGAGAGAGAGAGAGAGAGAGAAGAGGCCAGATGTGGCCTGTGCGAGTCAGAAAATACCTAGAGAAATAAAAGAATAATATTAAAGGCAACAAATAAAAACAAAATGTTTTTTTCTACATCCCAAAATCTAAACCTAAAACACAAGTCTATAATAAGTCTCTTTTCATTGTATCAGCTACAGTAGATTCATGCATGTACTGTATGTTTCCAGTTCAGTGCCTTACAATGGAAAGAAATGCCATATTATCAAACAGGATCAATTACCTTATAAACTCTAAGCATAAAGATTTTGTAGAAGTAGTAGTAGTCATAGTGTATTTAAAATCGTATTTGACTTCTGATAGAAAAAAAAGCGGAAATAATTTGAATGCAGTAGTATGGTACACAAATACCGAAAGGCTTTTTCTTTCAATCCTTATCGTCAGGTTACAGACTATATACATACGCAGAAAGGTGAAACATCTGGGTCTGGCAGCTAAAGAAAAGGGTGAAAAAAATACAACATTAATACAGCACAAGTGTGTTGAGATCAAATTACGAGTGTACCATGGCAACAGTCAGTATGAAGCAGAGAAAATGTAGTGTGGTAGGAGTTAATGACCTGTAGTAAGCAAATCAGATGGGAGTGATCACTTCTTGCACGCTAATGCCAATTGATTCCACTTACAGTAGAAATACTATCAGGTATCAGTAGAAATACTATCAGAGTATTACAAGAAGATATACAAATGAATTAATTAATGTAGCAGATGCCCACATTAAGTGGATTAAGCTAATAGGCTACAGATTTTAAATATGTGTAGGTTAATGCTAGGCAGAGATTTGTTGAGAAATATAGTGTCTGAGGTGAGTACAGCATGCAAGGCAAGAAAACTGAGCTTGTCGGCTGTTTTGCTGTTGCATTGCTTGTCTGCTAAATAAACAAATAAAATGATAATACAGTACATGCATGTGGATTTTTATTAGAGGATAGATTAAACTTTGTGCCCATTGAGGAAATAAGACTAGCTATAAACTATAAAGTAGCTATAAACATTGAGAATAAAGAGGAATTATATACACTTTCTTCTTCAAAAAGGAATCACATTACCACTGTGTTTGCAAAACAATGTACACTTAAGCAATAACAACAACGGCACTTTGCTGGAGTTTGTGAATATGAGAGCCCCACACTCCTTTGGGCTTACCTTATACCCACTCAGTACAGTTTGGATAAAAAAGATGTCACAAAGCCTCCCCTTTACAGCAATGAAATGCCACCCACTTAATTCATGATTCGATTAACCTTTGACTCAGAGCAGAACAGGACTTTATTTTATGAATATCCAGGACCTTGAACAGGAAAGTCCAAAACACTTGTCATGTAACAGCTATAACTAAATGACTGGCATCTCTAGTATACAAACATTGACTTCAATTGTATCCACTGGGCAGTCTATTATCCCCTTATACACTTGCTTAATTATACAACTTTTGAGGATAACCCAGAATTATTATTTACTTATCTTACTCCTTTACAAAAAGACAAGCACAAATATAATACAGGTCAATCCTATTTAAATAAGTTTTATTTGTGTAAACTGCAGATATTTTTTGTTTTTCTATAAATTTGCAGAGTTTCTCTATAAAAAAGTCACTCATGTCACATACAAAAATCTGAAAGTGTTACAAGTCCTGGTAGCTCAAATACATCAGAGAAGCCCAAATACTGTACAATGAATGTTGCTTTTACGTTGCTATCTGACATTGAGGGTTGGGGGAAGTTGTTCGAAGCTGTATTCAAGCATTTACCAACAATGTTATTTAAATTTCCTATATAAACCACAATATTTGGTTTAAGGATATTGAATACTTGTGGAACACCAGCTGTATTATCACACAGGAAGTATTTAAACAGTTTCTTTTCCCGTCCGCCTCAACCAATCTGGCTCTTTGATAGTCATGTGTTAGGAATAGCCATGGGGTTTCTAGTCTAGCATGTTTGTTCATAATCACAAAAGATTTAACTCTTAAGTAACCACAATGTGGGGTGTAATTCAAACATTTGTAGAGAGAACATGTGTGTGTTTATGGCAGTCCACCTACATACCCATAAAACTCTCTTGTAATTAAAACTATAGTGTTTGGGAAATCTGAGCCTTAATATACAAAGAAACAACTGTCTTTAAATGACATTGGGCTTTTTTCAAAGACCTTTCTTTAATTGACAAGCAGTGCTTTAATCCCACAGGCAAATCATAGGTTAACTTTAATTATATATATATATATGTGCAAAATTAATTGATTAAAAGATCGAGTTAAAAATTAGGCAGTATAAGGAGTTTATTATAAAAGGAAATGCAAGTGAGACAAGGTTGCCATGTACAGGCTCTAGTAAACTAGCGGGTAATCCCTCTCCTGCAGAGTGGCTTCCCCAGAGGCCTAATACAGTGCCAAAGCCTCTTACGCATATTGAGACAAAGCCTACTTCAGCTCTCCCTGCCTATGCACTTTTCCTGTTAACTTCCAATAGCACAGCTTCTGTTATTTGTATTCCCTTCTGTAAGTCGCAAACAAGGCTTTTAAACAAAGACTCTAGTTCTAAATGCAAATGATAGCTTACTTTATGTTACATCGACTTTTCTTCCTCTATTTGGGCTGGTTTCCTGTAACAGCTTACTCAACAGCTCTTAGATTTTAGGAGGTGCTGCCCACCACCTGTCTGATTTTAATTTGACTATGATTTTTAGCTTATGGTTCTGTTCTGTTCTGTGAATGCTGCACAACTAGGTTTGTCATACTTTTAAATAATAAAAATACACACACACATATATAACAGTGTGGAAATGTATTAGAACATCTGAAGATGTATAATTTATATCCTGAATTCACAGGCTCACTGCCAATTGAGACACTACCAGTGAAATCACATACATCCATTTGCCGTGGTTTGGAATTGCGTCTCACTTTGAGACAATTAGGGTACAATCTCAAAGTTAATTACTCCAAATCGTTATTATCGCAATTATTTCAGAAAGGAAAAGGCCATATAATTAAGCGACCAACCAGAAATAAACCACACTTTTAATGTAGCAGTCTTTAGTTGTTTCTTATTCTCTTTAAAATCATAAATCAGTGATTTTTCCTTTCAGAAAAACATGCTAATGATGATTTGGAGAAAATATCTTTAATAATCCAACCCAATGACTCCTATTCATAAAGTTTTAGTTACTTAAATGATGTTAAGGAATTAAGTTTAAAATTCACTAAACTTCTCTAGACATGTCCAGAATTCTCTAGTATTTTATTAATATAAAAACAGACATTGGAAAGTCTTTTTTTAAATAGCGCATGAGTTAAAGCTTTCTCAATAGGGCCCTGTATTATGTGACCACAGTTTGGGACATCTTTCGGTATCACTTCAAATCTACGTCCCCTGACCTAGTCTGTATGTTAGCTATTGCAGCACCTTTGCTTGAGAGAGAACACTTTCAACTACTTTATTAACAAACCTGGCCCTTTAATCGGGTCTTTAAAAAAAGGTATGTTACTTTTCATCATTGAAGAAGAGCGATTTCACAAATTTTTTTTATTTTCTTGTTTTCTAAACTGCTGGTTTAAGACAGAATACCAAACAGCAGGCTGCATTCCTAAAACTTAATTACATGTCTGGATGCACAGAACTAAAAGACATAAGCATATTTAGGAATGTCTTTGGTATGTCTTGTATTGAGTTTTTGTTCTGCAAAATCATTATAAATAATATAAAACAGTCTGCACTGTAAATGTTTATCACCTTACCATTTGCTTCCCACCTCAGCATAATTGTGTGCCTTTTAAAATGCTTACAGTATTAAAGACATTAACCTCAAGATAAAACTATAATAACTAACAATGATCATTTTTATTAAAGCCAGCATAATAATGATCCAAAGGGACTATAACTTTCTGTCGCTTTTCACTTTCTATAGACTCTTGTGTTTTCTTCCTTCGTTTTTATTTCGCAAGTAAGAAATGCATCTATTTCAGACACCGACAGCATATTAAACCAGGCGCGGTAATAAATAAAACATACACCGTCAAAGTATGATTACTAATTATGTTTACCGGAGCATTTGTACTTGTAAAAAATGCAGAAACATTTCTGAAAACAGCAAAGATCAAGAGCGTCTCTCCTCAGACACACTCTCCAGACGCCTGCTTCACCTATCAGAGTGGACTCCACTCAATCGCAATCGCAAGTGCAGGATGTGGACCTGCTAGATTCTACGTGGGGTTTCTTTTTCACCTGCAGTTCACTTTGAGCTGCTAAACAAAAATGAAATAATTATACACAGTTGTTTAGAGAATATATAATACCGTTAAAAAAATTAATTCAAGATAGTTATCTTCCCTTACTTTCATTTTTATTTGTGCATTTCTGAGTCGTCCTGCGAACCCCCTGTGACCCTTAACCCTAGGGGACGGGGAATGACCATATTTGGTCATAAATGTGAACGCTTTCTGTTTAAGCGCTTGTAGTTTTGGAACCTTAAATCAGAAATTAAAACCCAAGTATTTTGCATATCTCATTTTTATTCAGCGGTAGGTTGATTAAACATAAATGATTTAATAAGCATATATTTCTGGTTACTGATGTTGGTTATGAATACCGGTTGGCTCAAAAGGATGAGTGGGGCTGATCCTCAATCAATGTGATCTGTGCCAGTGACGGCTTAATGGCGTTAGAAAAATAAAACGCAGTGAGTTGCCTGGCTTGATATCCGTTATTATGGGCAGATTAAAATGCCGCTAATTTGCGAATCGTTTTTTCTTCTGATAATTAGCACAAAATCCTTTATCTACAATGAATGTGAAAAATATGAAATGTCTTCCCCTGCCTGGGTTTGTGTTGTATCACCATTCACTCTAATGATCCTACTCTCCATTTATTTGTGACATTGCATTTCTAGTCAACAGATTGTACATCATCCTTTAAAATCGATCTTGTGGGTGACTCATCTCCCCGTTCTTATGCAAGATTCAAATTGCTAAATACTGAATAAATAACAAAAGCACCAGTAAATTGAACCCATATTTTGAAATATGCATATTTGAGCAAAATGTTTAATTATTGTTACATTTTAGTAATACTAAAAATACATTTAACAAAAATGAACAGACCATATATCATAGTGCAGCCCAGAGCATTGCACTGCAGGGTAATTCTATTATCACATGGACTTGGAACAACAAACAAAAACAAAACAAAACAAAAAAAAAACGAGATGTCTTCACTGTCCTTGTGGCACAGCAAGATCTGCAGTCCCTTGCCCTCGCTGCTCTTCTCCACATTTCCATCAATCTCCCTGCATTTCTACCATCTAAACTCCCCACTTGTCAACTCTTCCAGTTTGCAACAATGACCATTCCTAACCCACTCACTCCGTAGTGACAAACCCAAATATAGTGATGCCGTGACAAACCCTTTATAACGTAACCAGGATCTAGTCAATGGATCTAAGCATTGGTGGATTTAAACACCGCCATTGTTTGGTTTATTTTTCTCTTTAAAGTAAAATGGCAGGTTTGATTCTAATTGAAAATTTAAACAGTGACAATATTTAGATCACAGCCACTGTTTTGATCAATGTAACAGACTGCACCATGTATTCAGGCATATATTTGCCTTGTTTCTATGTCCCTGTGATAAAGAGTCTGGGTTTCAAAGGAACTTAATCCACATAGTATGAGATATAGTATGAGTATGACGTTTAATCAGCATACACTATGCCATACATAATGTGAGGGTCGTAAGGTGCTTGTTGCAAGATGCCATGGGAAAGTTAATAAAAAATGTATAGAGGGCAGGGTTAATTAAATTAGTACACACAGTAATCATCAGGATTCAGTTGTGGTCAGTCTTATTCAGTCTTGGCAGTGTGCGACACCCAGTCAGGAAATCATTTGTGACGACTGACCAAAACTGAGCACAACTGATTGTGGATTTTCTGAGAATCCGGGTCAGTGTGAGTCGGGCTGTGTGCGGCAGGCTTATGTTGCAGGGGGGAATTGGCTTGCACAGAACTGTTTTCAAGCTGTCTGCAGTTGATGTTCAGTGTCATTTTCTGTGCAGGGGAGAACAGGGCACGTTGAGCCATAATGTACTTTGATCTCCTGTTATTTTATAAGAAAAGTATCACACTTATATCAGGCACATATGGTTACATTGTAGTGTCTCTAACTATATTGTACCTATGATATTGTAATTATGTGAAAGTACACATGTATTTACTAAGTAACTATGATGTAAATACACCGTAATTAGAGGCACAATGGAAAGTGTTACTACACATATAATTCGGCATTTACCACAACTCCGTCTGGGGAATTCAGTTTTGGGTCTGTAAAACTCCCTCGCTGAGATGCAGGGGTGATTTATACCTAAACCAATGCATAAAAACTGCACCGACTCGTTCACTTCAGTACTTTCTACTTAAAAGATTTTCACTTTTCACATCTGTTCTTGAATAATATTTAAATGCATCTTCCTTGATCTGATAGTCTTTAATGCTCTCTCCTGTATGGCCATTATAACAGCTTCAGCTGAGCTTTGCCGATTTCTCAGTAACTGCATACATCCTCAGGCCTGAAGATGAACCATCTCACATAAATAGGTATATACAATTGCCCACTGATCTTGATATTTCTGAAGGAGCTAATATCAGTCTGATCCTCAAGAATGAAGTGAATCAGGAACAAGATTACACGATTCCCTTGTTAGAATTTACCATTGGCCACCTTCTTTTAGTGGTCCTTCTAAACCACATGTCTTACTTAAGATCTATTCATCAGGGCTTAAAGGAAACTTAATAAGATTAGTGAACTCTTTTAACAAAAAGTCTTTCATATTAAACAACGTATTTGTCCATTTCTATTGCACACTTTTAGCACTATTGTGTATTTCACAGATTCAGCCAATTATATTTTGAGACAGTACCTGCTTTGTAACAGACCCTCTCTTTTGTTACCTGTCCTCATCTCTACACTCGGTCATTTAGCAGACTCTAGTGACTAAGGGCCCTCCTTAAAACAAGGTTTAGGGATTTGTTACTTCTGTCTTTATACTATAATTATATATTTTTTTGTCTGAGGCTTTTTGTAAGGCAATTTTTCTGTTTTTATAATAAATCAGTCAATCAACATAAATATCATAATGATATATTCACAATGGGTTTTGTAAGTATGCACCAGTCCCTATCCTCTAGCAGGTTTTAGAGCAGGTGCTCCATATCTTGGCAGGCACATATTGGCAGACTTTCAGTGTGACTTGAGCGTCCTACTCTGGCATGTACGCTTGCTCAGGACTGTCCCTCTGGTTTGCAGTGTTGATTTATCAGTATTGGCCAAATAACATGCATACGCCTCAGTGAAATGGCCCAGTTTTACACATTTACAGTTGAATTGTATTTCTTTGTATGAATAATTATGTGCCTTTTATTTCAAATATATAAAAACACACATTTACAATAACCATTTTTCTTTTGTTTGGTAATGTAGACCATAGATTTTATTCCTAAAACCAGATGCCACAATTTGTATGCCTAGAGAAATATGGATGTTTTGTACATAGGAGGCTGGGTTAGGGTTAGGGTTAGGTTTAGGGTTAAGGGTTTAGGGTTAAGGTGGTTAAAGAAAAGGGCTTGTAACCAAGAGGTCCCTGGTTCAAATCCTGGCTCAGCCACTGACTCACTGTGTGTGACCCTGAGCAAGTCACTTAACCTCCTTGTGTTCCGTCTTTCGACTGAGAAGTTATTGAAGGTGACTCTACAGCTGATGCATAGTTCACACACCCTAGTCTTTGTAAGTCGCCTTGCAAAAAGACATCTGCTAAATAAACAAATAATAATATGGTTACAATAATTTTGTGTTTACTTTCATCCCACTTACATGCATTCAATGGGTCATTCATATTCCAACCCACCCCTCACATTTCTCCATTTTTATTTTATAGCTACCCCACCTAATAATTTATGGTACATTTGTATTTATTTATCAAGTAACATCTGCACTGTAGAAAGAATTCCATTATTGCCTGTTGTGTGTGCAGATAAATGCCATTTATTTACCTGCTCCATATGCTTCTTGAAGTTTACTGCTGTGTGCCATGCATGGTAAAAGCCGTAAACCACAGTGAAAACTTGGTAAAACACAGGCATGTATGGTAAAGCATGGTGAAAAAGGGAATGTAAACATATTTATAAGCAAATTTACCATGGGCTTCTTTGGTATGGTTAAGCATGTTTGTATCTGGCCTTTTTCAAGTTTGATACCAGTTGAACTACTATGTAAAATACTGGTATCAATGTAATGATTTGAATCCACAGACATTTCCTTTGCACAAGCATTTCTTGGTATTCATGTAACCTACACATTTAATTAAACAACCCACAGCACCACAAAATGAACCAATACACGGTATACTTTCATATACCCCTCGTACATATACAAGAAGGGTAATAGACTGAGTAAATAAATACTCAGTAGTACTGGAATGGCAATTAAAGTTATTTATTTTCCTTAGTGTGTTTAAAAATAAAGTTCACAAACACATGGCAACTATTTCTCCAGAGATCTAAACAGTTATTCATGTATTCATTTTGTCCCAGTAATTTCTTTTATATATATAATTTCAGTGTAAAAATATTTTCTTTTTGAGGATTCTATGCAAATGTAACAAAATGGGAGTTAATAACACATATATAATGTCCTTTACATTTAAAACAATGAATACAATGTTTAATGAAAGTTCCATTCCAGTATATACAGGTATGTAATAACTGTTCTCTATTCAATTGCTGTACATGTTTCATAAACTAAGGAACATACAGAGTGTGTTAGCAAAGGTGTCTTTTGAGAATTCCTTAAAAGAAATCTATACTAACAGAGCCTTTTCATTTATATGTATTTATGTATTTTTTAGGACAATTTATATTCAGGCACCAGCACAAAAGCATAGAAAACCTACATCCGATGTGGAAGGATCTTTCCTCTTATAAAATATGATACCAGGTGAGTTGTTGTTTCGCTACTGGGTGCCAGCTTAGATTCAGCTAATTTGCTTTTCAAGTAGCTAGAGAAAATCCCTGCACAGCAGCATGACAATTATATCCAGGTGCAAGAATTTAATTCAACAAATTCTAGGCGGATCCTTCCATTCTGCTCTGTGGGCCTCATTCTCATCTGTGACCATAGGAACAGATGCCCTTGAAAAAAATCACTATAAAACATGTGACTAAAGACCTTGACAAAAGTTGAAGCTTTTCCAGAACTTGAAAGTCATAAACCATGTTCTGTCTGTTATGATCATTCAAATGGCAGTACAAGCGCTTCTGTGGATATTCCTTGGAAATTGATAATAATGATGAGTGTAAATCCAAGCCAATTTTAAAAAAAAAAAGAATAGAAGGCAACAAAATATTTCTCCAAATGAATTGGTAATTGTTGGTAATTATAATTATTACTGCTATTAATATATAAATCACTAAATGTTTTTTCCACTTTTTTGCTCTTTATTTCCTCTAATCTATTATCAGGTAAATTGCAGTAGTTATGACAATAGTTTTCCCATAAACTGCATGTGTACGTACAGTGTTATTACAAAAGACACTATTTTGAATTCTGTAATTAAACTTATTGTTGCATTGTAACTACACAACCATACACGTAATTACTGTGTTACTACAGCGTAGTTAAGGAGTAGTTTGAGACCCTTAATGAAAGGTTTTACTGTGCTTTTCAAAAGCCAATATAAGGATAGCAGCATAATTAAAATGTAATCCCTGGGTAACTTTTATAGCATTATGATAATTGTATTCCTGTCACAAATAATGACTTTTCTTTAACAATTGCTCTATATCTGCAGTAGCTTTATCCAGTACATTACACAATACAACAGTCATTCAAGTGATCAAATAATGACACAATAATAAAAGATGGTTTACAGTAGTTAGAAGCAATCTTTTCTATCAAACATTGATTAAGATGTGCTGGCTAGATCCTTGAGTCCAGATTACATCTCTATTGCAAATTTAATGTGTGCTTCTGTAAGGTCAGCTGGCATGGTGTATAATTGATGCAAACCACACTGGTAAACATGGCATACTTATCTATAATTGCTAAAATATTTTCAGATGTGCATAAATTAGTTGAGCATAATTAGCATTTACAGTTAATTATCAGTTTGGCAAGGCTTTAAGGTGCCATGTATTATTAAAAACATACTCCTGCTGTCAATCTCTAGAAAAGACTCATGTTGCAGTGGCATAAAACAAATTTATATTAGTGAAATCAGATTATCTTCTGGATAGCTCACACTGACGAGTCCTGGAAAGATGATAATGTTTATAACTTAAACCATGAAAAGACACTCTCCTGTGCTTCCCAGCTATTCGTTCACTGGGTTTACTCTTATGGAAATAGAATAGCATGCTGCCTGTTACTGTAAAAAAAAATAACAAAATAAAGCTCCTGACATGTTCATTTCTCAAAATATGTTGGGATTTTCAGAATCTGAGTCTGTGTCCATAATTTCTTCACAACTGGATGAAGGGTTCGCAAGAAATAGCTACAAGTGTAGGTATGACATACTGCACGGAAGCACAGATGCATCCACTATATAACCTTTGTTAGGGATACACAATCCCCATGAGGGATGATAACTTGGATGCTGTATTTATCATTCATAGAAAAATAAATTCACAAATCCATATGTGCCAATGAGATCTAGAGTATGGCAGATATCAATCGATGTATATTTAATAGGTCCCAAATCTCATCAATATGAAGCCCGCTTTGAGACAAGGCAACTTCTGTTGGGACAAGAGAGGGTGTAACAATCCCTATGGACACTGCCTTCTATCCTACTCCTGGTAAGTAGCAATCCACAGTATAGGCAACCAAACCAGCCAACACCAGTTATTGTGGTTCACCATTCCCTGAAGGAGAGGCACTGCTCTCCAACAAAGAGGAGGCTTCATTTATGTGTGTGATCAGGCATCATTGATGTGCATGATCAAGCTCCAGACAGCTGAAGAGTATCTAGATGAGTCCCAGATTTAACTACTGGTAGTACTACAGTCAATACATTATGATACAGTTCCCCTTACTGAAATGTCCTGTATAAATAAAATAAATAAATAATAATAACGGTTCCACATGCTTTTCCCATACATCTCCTGTGCTTTGGAACACATCTCTGCTGTTTGGTTTAACATACTTGCCTTTGGATGTATATATTTTTTTGCTTTTACAAAGGAAATGAATCCTTAATAATACTGGGACAACAATGCATTAAAAAATGACTGAGTTTTAATTGAATTCCCTTCACTTTTGAATGTCTCTCTCTCTATAGCAGTTTTGAAAATGCTGCTTTTCATGTGATGTTACATGCTTTTCATATGATGCAAGAATGTTTAGATTTGCCAGTACAACATTTTGAGTACTGTTGCACTGGCAATACCCAAAATTGCCAAAAAGTCTGGTCTAGAATTCAAAGTAGCAGCAGTTTTTCTCTAACCTTTACCCTAACTTGGCAAAAGTTAATAAATAGTTGTTGAATCCTAGTACCAACGTACATGTTTCTAGGGCCAGCATGCGGCTTATTGAAAAACTAAATCTATGGGTAATTGTGGCGGAGTGTCCCGCCCCTATGTATTTATTTATTAATATTTGTATTTGTTTGCGGCACGGATAAAGGCGCCGCGTCTTTTGTTATTATTTATAATTTAAAAACCCTGTGAGGATGCGTGACTGATCAGCTACTGATTATTTAACTAGCTGACAGTCACACATCCTTACCAAACGCGTGCAGACTGTGGCCGAGGGGTAATAATTAACAGCTAGTTAACCCCTCGGCCAGAGTATAAGAACCTGCAGCTGTCCGTGCTGCGGGGTTGGAGTGTAGAGTCTAGAGAGGAGAGTACGGGAGAGCAGAGAGAGAGCGAGGAGAATATAAAAAGAACAATTGCTATATTTAAAAATATGCTTGTTCCTGTTTGTTTGGCCATCGCGCCTTTTTGTTTTGTGTTTTGTTATTGTTTAAATCTTTTGTTTTTGGTTTGTTTATTTAATAAATCCAGCTGAGTGCCGTAGCATTCAGCTTCACCCGCCCATCCATTGTTTTGATTCAGTTACTTCCTGGTCCGTGACGTCACCACACCTCACCACTGCAAGCCATCCTGTCACAGTAATCAATAAGTATTTATTATTATTAATCAACAACAACAATAGTTACACCTTTTCTATTTTAACAATTTGTTTTAACTTTTTAGGGGTCAAACAAGTCTCCAGAAGTTTTGTCGGAGTAAATTCCAGACACTATAAATATTGTAATCACATCTTGTATCTACTGGCAAGCATTATAGAGATCAGCTTTAGCTGGACACAGCTGCTTTGCTTTATCACTGTTCACATTGTATTTTAAATGAATACTCTTAAATTTAATCTGGACAAAAAGTATATGGAAATTGCATCTCTATATGCATTTATAGCTGTTAAATGTATAGAAATGTGGATAATTAAATCTTGTGAGCCGTGCATAATTTAATTCATTCACCAACAACAACAGGGTACCTTCGTGCTTACTGTGGGTTGTACACTAGGCATTATTTAATTTAAGGACCTCCTCTGTTACATAATGGCTGTTCTTTTTAAAAAACAACAAAGTACAGACTTTTTACATTATGGCATTTCTGACAAAGATTAATGACTCGCAACCACGGGCTCATATGTCTATGAGCAAAGTTGTCTTTCATCTATGTAAGTCAATACGTTTTTTAAGAACAAAATGGATATAAAATCAAATAAATGATATACGTCAATGTGAAAAACACCACAAAATATGTTACTGATTCTCAGTGACAATAATTATTTTTGAATGCTGGTGTTGTGCTGGATGCCTATTAAAGATGCAGGGCTGTTATAGTGGAGATGGTGGCTCAGAGTGGAATGAAACAGACTTGTTATAAGTTTTGGGGAAATCCAGCCTGGGCTGTAAGGTGTGCCCTTGTGTGCTACCGTCCCTGTGTATGGGGTTAAAATTACATGTACGTGCGCTGCAATTATTAGAGTATGCTTTGTAATAATCATCATATATTAAGGCTTCTAAATGATATACGCAACAGTATGTACATGAAACATTGAAATCCACCTCTAACATTCGAATGGGAAACATTATAGTTGGATGCATGTATTTTTAGAAAGAAAACTGTGAAACTATAAATGTATCTACTCCAAACATAGCTACACTTCAATTAATTTCTATTTGAAAAGTCACATTTTAGGTTTGAATGCCAGTTGTCAATCTGGTAATTGCAGAATTTTTGGCAGTTTGTGACACACACTTTTGTTTTGTACTGCATATCATTTGGTAGGCCTGTATTTTCCCAAGGCAAGATCATTTAATAATATACATAGCCTACTTGTAATTCTGAAAAATTTTGAAGGATATGTAAAAACACAGAAAGGCGATCTGTGAAGTGAAGTTAAATATCATATCAATGCCATCTTGTAATTTAAACATCTCATTTGATGTTAAGCAATTAATGAACCAAATCACAGAAAAATAATCGTACATCACATAATTCTAACAAAATATAACCATATTGTTTACTGGCGAGAAACATTTTTAAATTACTTACAGATGTCCATAGTAACCACTTGTCCAAGTTTATTATAGTTTCCATGAAAAGACTAATATGTTCAATCTTAATTAGATTAACTGTGCTCTTGATGCATTTGCTTTTTAATAGATTATGATACTCCAGTTGCCTAAATCATCTGGAAAAGAAATCCTTTCACATTGAATGTGGTGGGAGGAATTGACTCAGTCTTGTGGCCATGTAAACCAGATATGCAATGTTTATGAGGATTAAACTCACATAGCAAAAAGTAAATGACAGACCTACATACAGTGTTAAAATGATTCTTGCTTCAAATGGATATATAGCAGCCTTCTCTTCCCTACATGCAGGGGTTCATTTGTAAACAAAAAGTTACTGGCTCTTATAATTAAGGAATAGGGGTAACATTTGTTTCCATACCTAATATGTTGACCTTGCTTTACAGTAACTGCCACATAAGCTTCATGTTCTCATCTGCTTGTGGATCAGGGTTTCGTGCCTTATTGTTGGTGTCGGTATCTGCACGCCAACCTTTTGCCTGGTAATGTGTATAACATAATCTTGAACAATGCAAGTGACAGGCTGACGAATCCAATGAACAGGATCGATGACACTGTTGTGATTGTTTTTATGTCACATCGTTACTTTTATCATTCAATTCATGGAACAGGAAAACATTTTGTTTTTTTATTATTATTATTGTACATGTTATGTATATGCAGAAACAAAAATGTTTGTTTGTTTTTCCCCCTGTGGCAAAGTGCCCCCCTCCCCCGTGTATTATATGTTACGTGTTGTGTGTAAATGTTGGTGTATAGTCATCGGTACACGGGATATAAACGGGTCTGTGTTTCACGTGTGATTTAAAAATGTAGATTTGTATTTAAGCACGAGGAGGGCACAAATCACTTCACGTGCTGGTTAAAATGTAATGTGTGGTCACGGGAGTGCACTTAATTAATTCACGTGCAGTTGTACCGAGATTCCAATTGAATGATTGACTAGCAATCGAGTCTCGGTACAACTGCATAAAAACAGCATGTTTTCACTCACTCGGGGTTGGGTGTTCGGTGAGTGGAGAACGGGTGTGGAGAAGGAGAAACTTAAAAAGTAAAAAGTAAAACGTAAAACTAAGTCTATGATTTCACTCACCGTGTTTCGTTTGTCTGTCCGTCCACTGTTTTGTTTACTGTTTAGTGCGTTTTGTTTATATATTTATTTTGGCGAAAGTGCCGTGTTTTGTGTTCTGTTACAACCGTTTATTTTCTGTCTGTTTATTTATTAAATGCTGAGCGAAAGCATTCGCTCAACTACACCAAACTCCACCTCTCTCTGTTGTTTTTGTTCCTGCTTCTGCCGTGACGTCACCGCCCAGTCATCCTGTCACACGTGGTGTCAGAACCGGGAAAACAGCGCCTCCAGGACTCAGGCCAGAGCGGGAACCGCAGTTTTTTTTTTTTTTTTTTTTTTTTGAAAAATAAAAGGGGAAAAAATGGAAGGCTGGAACTGGAGAGATGGCTGCCAGGATCTGGAGGTCCTCCTTGGTGGTCTAGGAGGACCAAGGCTGGTGCCTTGCCTGTGGGGGAGTTCGGCACCCAGTGGTGCGCTGCCCCTACCAAGAGGGAGAGGAGGAACTGGCCCAGGAGAGGAAGGTGAGGAGGAGGCAGAGAAGGGGAAAGGGGAAGAGGAAGGCGGAGTGTCCACCGCCCAAGTCTCCACCAGCAGAGGAAGAATGCCTGCTGGTTTTGCCTCCACAGCCTGAGTGGGAGGAGCCCGAACGTCCCACGCCTGAGTGGGAGGAGCCCGAACGTCCCACGCCTGAGTGGGAGGAGCCCGAACGTCCCACGCCTGAGTGGGAGGAGCCCGAACGTCCTACGCCTGAGTGGGAGGAGCCCGAACGTCCTACGCCTGAGTGGGAGGAGCCCGAACGTCCTACGCCTGAGTGGGAGGAGTCGGTGCGTTCACAGCCCAAAAAGGGGAAGGTAGAGCGTCCACAGCCCCAGTCTCCACTAGAGAGGGTGAATTCCTGCTGGTTCCACCTCCATTGCCATGGGAGGACTGCTTGCAGCTCCCACCTCCACCAGCAGAGGGTGAATTCCTGCTGGTCCTGCCTCCGCCACTTCCACCGCCAGGAGCAGAGCAGCAGGAGCTGCCTCTGCCTCCTCCACCAGCAGAGGGTGAATGCCTGCTGGGTCCCTGTCCACCAGCAGAGGGTGAATGCCTGCTGGGTCCCTGTCCACCAGCAGAGGGTGAATGCCTGCTGGGTCCCTGTCCACCAGCAGAGGGTGAATGCCTGCTGGGTCCCTGTCCACCAGCAGAGGGTGAAGGCCTGCTGGGTCCCCCACCAGCAGAGGGAAAATGCCTGCTGGTCTCCCCTTCCGAGGCAGAGCCGCACCAGTCCCCTACAAGAGAGGGAGGGCTGCACCAGTCCCCTGAAACAAGGGTAGACTACACGCCGCTCCCACCTCCGCCGCCAGGAGACTACACGCCGCTCCCACCTCCACCGGCAGGAGCAGAGCAGCAGGAGCTGCCTCTGCCTCCGCCACCTCCATCGGCAGGAGCAGAGCAGCAGGAGCTGCCTCTGCCTCTGCCACCTCCATCGGCAGGAGCAGAGCAGCAGGAGCTGCCTCTGCCTCCGCCACCTCCATCGGCAGGAGCAGAGCAGCAGGAGCTGCCTCTGCCTCCGCCAACCCCACCAGCAGAGGAGGAATGCCTGCTGGTATCACTTCCCCACCAGCAGAGGATGAATGCCTGCTGGTATCACTTCCCCACCAGCAGAGGATGAATGCCTGCTGGTATCACTTCCCCACCGTCACGAGGAGAGGAGCAGGAGCTGCCTCTCCTGTCACCAGAAGGACCAGGACTAGATGCTGGCGGTCCTCAGCAGCCCTTGCATAGGCTGCTGAGGGAAGCACGGGAAGAACCGCCCGGCCGCAGAGGCCGAAGAAGGCCAACACCCGCACCCCAGCTTGTCCTGACTGCCTGCCTCGCCGCCCAAGGATGCCTGCCTCGCCGCCCAAGGATGCCTGCCTCGCCGCCCAAGGATGCCTGCCTCGCGTCGCCGGGGTTGCCAGCCGCCCGCGATCGCCGGGGTTGCCAGCCGCTCCGCGACGCCCGGGTTGCCAGCCGCCCGCATCGCCGGGGTTGCCAGCCGCTCCGCGATCGCCCGGGCTGCCTGTCGCTCCGCATCGCCTGGGCTGCCTTTTGCTCCACACAGGGTGCAGGGTGCGAGGGAGAAGTGGAGCTCCGCTGCCGCCTCTATGGCCAGGGGCTCCCTCCCGAAGTTCGCCTCCCGAGGGTCCGCTGCTGCTGCCGCCGCCTCCCGAGGGTCCGCTGCTGCTGCCGCCGCCTCCCGAGGGTCCGCTGCTGCTGCCGCCGCCTGGGGTCGCCAGGGATCCTGCTTCGCCTGGGGTCGCCGGGGCTTCTGCTTTGCCTCGGTCGCTACACTGTGGCGGAGCTCCATGAAGGGAGCTGCCGCCATGAAGAAAGGGGAGAGGTCAGGAGACCAGCTCCCCAGCCGCATTTCCGTGGCAGGAAACACGGTGGCCGGAGCCCCACGGAGGGGAGCTGGCGGCCACAAAGAAGGGGGGAAGGTCAGGAGACCAGCTCCCCGCAGCAGTTTCGCTGCCAGAAATTGGGTGGCCGGAGCCCCACGGAGGGGAACTGCCGGCCATGAAGAAGGAGGGGAGGTCAGGAGACCAGCTTCCCAGCTGCACTTTCGCGCAGGAGATAGTGTGGCTGAAGCCCGGAAGAGGGAGCTGCCAGCCACGAAGAATTGGGGGTGCCAGACATTCCACCATGGCCACCCCCAGAAACAACTTGCTTCCCCTCTTCCGGGACTTTGGGACTGATGGGGAGGTGGCCATTGAGGCCATGTGTGCTTTGCACAAGGGGGTATATGTGGCAAAGTGCCCCCTGTGTATTATATGTTACGTGTTGTGTGTAAATGTTGGTGTATAGTCATCGGTACACGGGATATAAACGGGTCTGTGTTTCACGGTGATTTAAAATGTAGATTTGTATTTAGGCACGAGGAGGGCACAAATCACTTCACGTGCTGGTTAAAATGTAATGTGTGGTCACGGAGTGCACTTAATTAATTCACGTGCAGTTGTACCGAGATTCCAATTGAATGATTGACTAGCAATCGAGTCTCGCACAACTGCATAAAACAGCATGTTTTCACTCACTCGGGGTTGGGTGTTCGTGAGTGGAGAACGGGTGTGGAGAAGGAGAAACTTAAAAGTAAAAAGTAAAACGTAAAACTAAGTCTATGATTTCACTCACCGTGTTTCGTTTGTCTGTCCGTCCACTGTTTTGTTTACTGTTTAGTGCGTTTTGTTTATATATTTATTTTGGCGAAAGTGCCGTGTTTTGTGTTCTGTTACAACCGTTTATTTTCTGTCTGTTTATTTATTAAATGCTGAGCGAAAGCATTCGCTCAACTACACCAAACTCCACCTCTCTCTGTTGTTTTTGTTCCTGCTTCTGCCGTGACGTCACCGCCCAGTCATCCTGTCACACCCCCATACGGTTCATCTTTGCAAACTAAGTAATTCTCGCCTTTCAGAAAAAAAGGTACTGGATCTGGGAACCCCTGCCTATACAATTATAATTGTCTTTAAAAAGAGGAGCTCATTTTGGAGAAAATGTTGTAAAAAACAAACATAAACTGAGACCTGAGAAAACTCTCTCACCAGACATCCATTTTCCAAGCATGGGTAAACTCAGCTGAAGAAACATGTGTACAGGAACATTTTGCAGTCATCCTTTTTGTTTATGTATTTCAGTTATATCATAATATGACATGTTATATATTTTTAACAATGTGTACATTAAACTACATGTAGATCACAAAATGTGTTAAACACCAATATTTTTACTTTGGAAATGATAATATTGCAAATAAGCGGTAAGAAAATGTATCTAATAACTGTTTAATAATGTGTTTATAAACTAATTTTACTTTATTACAATACCTCAATGGATTAGTGGAAATACCCTAAACAGATGTAACTTTTTTAAAGTAAATGCCACATGGGTATCTGGCTTAAACTACATTGGTCTGGATTGAGTTCAACTCTTAAGATCTCATGCCAGTTATGAACCTAGTTTATGATACTCTTTGGATGTTATTTAAGGCATTCAGTTTTGGCTCACGCTTCTGGCAGTCACAGAAAGGGGAGACACAAAACAGATTACCTAAAGTTTTATTTATTCAATATGTATACTCTGCTTATTCCCCGACATTAATATCTGTATTATAAATTTGTATTTCGCTTTTCTCACGCTATGATAGGAGTGTAGTGACACAGGTGTTAACAGGGAAGAATGATCTTATTTCATGTTTATAGCTCTACTGTGAACAAACATAAACTGCTTCTTTTTTGGTTTGTTTATTATTAAGCTATGTTGTCTTTTACAGCTTGCTGTAAATGCATTCTGAGATATTGAAAAGGTTACCTGAGAACACCAGCGGTTGGAGAATTGGGTTGGGTCTGACCCAGATGAACCAAGCCTCTCAGTTGTGATTCAAGCATGACAGACCTCATAATAAATCATATAGGACAGTGCATGCTTGTCACAATGGCCCCTCTTTCTTTCAGATTTTAACAGAATATTACCGATTGGCTCTGGCAAGGACTTGATGCCTCACAGATTGCAAGCAGCAGAGGCAGAGCTATATACCATAAGAATCATGTATGGGTCTGGGTAATTAATAAACTCTAAGGTATACATGATTTAAATAAGGAGATGTGTTTATCTTAACAAATGTGACTTTATAACATTAAAACAAACTGTAATGAGTTGGCATCTCAGCCCATTAAACCAAATGGAAAGGTAAGGGCCTCAAATCATACAAACGTTTTACCATTCAACTAAAGAGCAAGCTCTACAGTCAAGGGGTAAGTAGGTATACCATTCACCATTCTATCCTCATCAGCCGTAAGGAGGAAGTACAAAATGTATGTATTTTCATTGGAAAAATCCAAAAATATGAATAAAACATCTCAAGAAATGGGATGGACAAGTCAATACTGAAATAAAGTAGTGTATCTATTAATCATATAGCCAATGGCATTTTTTAAATATACTTTCATCCTGCTGCTATCAAACTTCTCTCTTGATTTGACCTAATTGTTATTTGTAACAATTGATTTTGTTTTGTACAAAATATTTTTCCTGCTACAGAAGCTTAGAGCTAATTTTTTCATGGGCTTGTGTGTGTGTGTGTGTGTGTAGTATGTAGTATGTGGTAATAAAAGGTATCGTCAAAGCTAAAATTAATTGGTGCAGAAACTGCTCTTTGTTAGTGTAGGCTACCCTGAGGCCAGTGGTGCTGGGGTACAGCGGCTTTGTGTATTTGAGCTTCCAGTTATAGTCTTCATTGAATTACATTTTTAGTCACCCTGCCAGTGCGTCCATCAAATCATGATACTCTGCCAAGAGTACGTTCTTGGTAAATAGTTTTAACACTATTAACAGTTCCAGAAGAGGAACAATAGCTGTGAGGGATGCATGTTTAAATAATCAGAATGGAAGCGTGCCAACTGTTGCTCTTCTTTTACCCTCTAATGTGAAAGCCAGTACCAGAGGAGGACACTGTTTAGGTTTATTTTATTTTACAGGCTTACACTCTGACTGCCATGAAAGCATACAACCTGGAGATACAACTGTCACACATTAGCAAAATGATACCAATGATAACCCTTCTTGTGTCAGCCCTTCCAACCTTGGCCTGCCAGGTCCCTAGTGCACAAACTAGTCACTAAAATCCTCTATGACTTGGCACAAGTAACCCAGTTCAAAGTATTTGCTTATAAATCCTTGGAAGTAATCTAGGAGACAGGATATTATCTATCTCACCTGGTGAAAATAATTACGGTAACTTGAATTAACACCTAAAAATCTCAAAGACTATGATGTCCTCATCTTCGATAATGCACACAATGAAGATTTGTATTTTTAGATGTGTTTTAGAATACATTCCTATATCACAAAGGACTAGATGAAATCTAAATTATGGCAGTGCCACAGTCATTATGGCGGTGCCATACATTTAGATTTTATTCAGGCCAATATAACTGAACTAATATTTAACATGTTTTTGGATGGAACTTATGTAATCATATGTAAACACATTAATACTTAGTGTGGCCTACATTTGTCATTGAAACACTTTTTGCATTATATTCAAATTCAGAAAGTGTATAGTAGAAGATTTGGGATTGATATTGTAGCTCGGAAATAGTATTTATATAAATCATAGAACTGTATGTAACACTATTTTCAGGATGGCACACTGCACTGGTTAAGACAAAAAGTCAGTTGCAATCAGTTGTTCCTAATGACTGAGTGCAAAGGTGGTGCAAAATTCCATTTAGGTCAAATATAATTTTGCACAGCTTATTGTCTGTGTACAGTGTTATGACATTACAGGAGGCAAGGTAGCGTTGCATTTCTTACCTGTTTAATATCCAAATCATGTATGCTCTGTATGGCTCACTATTGTTTCTGCTTAGATCAGTAGTCATGCTAGCTAGCTACTTAAGAGAAAGTGAGGTGGGAAGTATATGAATTTTGCCCGGTGCACGGAAGACCATAGGTGAAGCACTGTGTGCACTGAAGTGGATCTGTGCAACACTGATCTCTTTTTTTCTGGAATAGTTAGGAGGCACTGCGAATAAAGATTTTAGCAGAAACAACAATAGATAATACAGGACATGTTATAGAATATTAAACAGGTAGACAACGTAATATTTGTATTTTGAACTCACAATGACATAAAACCCTTTTCTGCATTTCAGTACCTGCTGGTTTGTGTAATTTAAAGGTAACACAGTAAGATTAAGGCTTGTGATGAGAAATCAGACTAATTTCTTGCTGGATGATGGATCGCTGTAACTGCTCAATATCAATCAACTTACTACTAACTCTCAATTTCAATCATACAGCTTGGTAAGACAAATGGGATTTTCTTCCACTATAATGTCCTTGTACTGTTTTATAAAATGAAAACATTCAAAGGTATTTGATTTGATTTTCTTCAAAACAAGCCTTGCTAATCCAGCAATGGAAAATAGGTGTAATCCAAAATATTGTTTTGATTAAAGCAACATTTCTAAAAAAAAAAAAACAACTAGTCAAATATTTTTATTTACAATGTACCTGCAGCAGGGCAGAGGCTGGACATGAACTGGCGACCCCTGAACACTACAAACAAGCATCTTAACCACTGTGCAAAAGAGCTGTGTTCATCTGCAATCGTGGTTATAGAGCTTTAAGCTTCATCTCAACGACAGGAGACATAATCTGTAACAGTAGTGTATTACACAACACTGCTGTCACATGCCTCATTAGAAGTGTTATTTTTTTTCCCCAAACCCTTTTTGAATAGAACATAGGATGTCGAATACTTTGAAAAACCACAGATTTTATTCAAGAAATCAAATTTGCCAAAAGTATATTGCTGATTACAGTCACTGCATCTGTGCAAGACAGTTGGCATGTGAGTTCCATTTAGCTGGGTCTGTGCTTTTCACTTGTATAAAATCAGTTAAATAAGGACTTTTCATAGTTCAAAAAATGACAAGATGGAGAAGTGTAATACATGTAAGCATGTTGTACATTTCTAGCCCTGGGTATTATGCACACTAATCACCATAGCACTGAGGAAGTGGGTCGCAACTGGTGCTGGAGTTTGGTTGATGAGTTTTAGTGATTGAACATGACTGACTGGTTGTTTATGAAAATGGTTCCTGTCACACCAGCAGGTGCATGTAAGCTACTTGGTTTTCTTTGCACATATCAGCTCTGCTTGTAAATCATTTAGTTGATTTTGTGGTTATGAGTTTGGGAAGCAATCCTTTTGAATCAGTAAGGACGGTAGTTTTACCAGGAAAAAAAAAAAAAAACTGGTGACCATGTTTGTGGTTTTAGTTGAATGTGTCTTCATGTTGCAAAAGTGTTTTGTAACAATGTTTTCTTCTTGTGAGACACAAGGTGAAAGCTGGGATATCAGTAGCAATAAACATGTCTTATTGCACACATTGAACTGCCTAAATGTGCTTTGAAATAATATTTTGAACACAGTTTTCTATCTTTTTGTAAGCTTTATTTGTATAGTCGTGCTGTTATTTTACACAGTACAAAATAGTTCACAATTAATTGACAAGGGAATATTAAAACATGCAACAAGGTATAAGTTACATGTTTATACACACACATTTGAAATTCTGTTGGCTTTTTCACACCAGCATAACAGTTGCATTACCACAATGCTTCTGAAATCAGCGTCCAAGCCGACTGGCAGGTGTGTGTGAAAGTGAGCATTTGGGAACACAGCTTAAATTACATGTAGTCTTGTTGAAAAGGGAAATGACTTGTACACATTGAGTTGCTTTTTTAGGTATGAATCCTCTGCTCAGTTGCTCTCTCTAGTGGTAGTCAGTTGGTTGCTGGTAGAAACTGAATCATCGGTATCCCTTTCCTACAGCAACAGCAATTTGGATGTACAAAATAATGACAACCAAAGAAACTGCCAAAGATTACAAAAAAATACATTACTTATGAAGCTTAAATACAACAACAAGAGTAGCGGATTAAGACAAGTCTTACCATACCGTCATGTGATCACATACATCAAATCAGAAAGCTTGGTTTATTCAAACAAAGTTAAAAAAATAAAAATAAAAAACAAAATAAATTAGCTTTGTAATGTTTGTAATGTGCAAGCAGAAACCATGCTGAAAAATATTTGTACAGTATGTGCATCTGCCACTGTACAAGCATGAGAGAAACAGTACTTACTTGTGTTGAGTTTGCTTACCTGGAAACTGTATGAAATTAGACTTAAAGCTGTACTTTTTGGAATGGTCACCCATTAGTGGACTGAGGCATAGTGTCAGGCAGTCAAGGCTGGTCAATGGCAAGAATAGCAAACCCAGACACAGAAACTGCAGTTTAAATGATTTCGCGCACTTTTAATAATTAAAAAAATAAAAGGTTTTAACACAACTCTGACACAACACAAACTCTGACACAAATGAGCAAAGCGGCACCCAAGCTCCAGCTACCCCAGTGCAGGGTTGAAAGCACAACCTGTTGCTCTCAGCCCTTCTCTCCATGTGCTCTCTCCCAACAAACATTTCCTTTCCTTTTCTAGGGTTTGGCCTGGGGTGAGTGACTTCAATCATTCAATGACCACCTGGCCACATTCCACACTTTTCTATTAAACAATTAAACAATCAAACAATTAAACAACGAATCTCATCACTCCCATGTGGCTGTGCAAACGTAGTCACAAAGCACACACTTCAGTGTGCCCCCATGTGCACAGCCTATGCTCTGTCACACAGACATTCAAAGAAAGTGGGGTTTTACATTAAATAAACCCAAGTTATGCTCTGTGTTTCCAGGGCTGTTTTTTTTTTAACCAGGGCAGCTCTTTTAAACTGAAATCAAAATACTTACCTTTAACTTCTTGATAATATTCTTATAGCATTCACATTTTTTTTCTACTTATCTTTATTACTGTGCACTTTGTGTCATTTTGAGACTCTCCGGCTATGTAAGATTGCCCATCTATTTCTCTCAGCAACAATGATCTGGACAGACAGCTACGCAGGGTGTTAAAAACAATTAGTAATTCATTACAGGAGACAAAGTAATAAAAAAAAACAGCAGCCACCTGGATGTATTGCATGTTTTTCTTTTTGCTGGTAATTATTCTCACATGCACATATATTTGAATTAAAAGATTCTTGTAGAACAGATCTACGCAGGCATGTAGTGATCAGCAAGCTGATGGTGTTTTACAGCAGTTGAGGCAGATAGCTGACAGATCAGTGCAGCTGAGGCATCTGGGCCTGCAGTTCAGTGGCGCAGAGCAAGGCTGTGTTTTTTTCCTCTGAAATTAGATTATCGACCTATATTTTGACACGTCACAGGTTAATGTCTACCTTACATATAAACAAAGGCACTGGACTATGTTCTATATTTGTGTTTATTGTACGGATGCATTTATTTCATGTTTGTATTCATGTCATCATTTTGCGACACTTTGGCTGAATCCTGCTTTTACAAACATGGTGTGTAATGTATATCAAAGCAAGGGTTTGGGGTTTGATTTCCAAATTCATTCTGTAGTCTTAGAGTTGCTTTAGTCCAACTTTCCTGCTCCCTAATCAGCATAGTGCCCCCACCCCCAACAATGATTCCATTCAAGTGGCTTAATGTTCCCCTAGTACCCTGATTTGATGCAGTATCTACATAGAGAATTGCAGTGCACTGCAGGTAAGATTGATGAAATTATAGTATTTCATTATCTTCACAGCTGTGCTGGCTTGGTAATACTTCTAGATACAGAAGAAAAAATAAAAAAATTAAAAAAACTACATTAATTCACACCCAGCATTTCCTTTTAACAAATAATAAAAAAGGTAATTGTTCCTGCCAACACTTAAGTGTGGCGAAAACCATGTGCCAGTCATAGGGCACTGCTGCCTGAAAAAGCCCTCATGTAAATCTCACTATTAAACACAACAACCAGAGTGAAAGCAGTTTAACCTGATAATTTTGCAAGACTAGCCACCAAATTCATCAATCACTAGTTTCTGAGGCAATCATTTTTAATAAATAATCGTTCTTTACTTATCATAAGGATTGCAATTGGTTTCTTTGATTGTATTAATTTAGCAAACATTTATTGTATTATTAGTGGGTATTACATTGTATTTATTATTGGTCTATGTTACCTAAACATATTGTCTTCACCAGGAGGCAAATTACCTTTTAAGGCATTGGAGGGAAATCAGAAATCATAGTTCATGGTGACATGTTTACATTTGGGGTCAGGTTTTTGTACCATGTTGCTGTTTTCCATACTTTTGATCTTCACCGGCGCTGTTTAATTTTATTTATTTATTTATTTTACTTTTCTTACACAGAATATTTAACAATTGTTATGCTACTGTTTCACTGTTATGATATTGTAATATTGCCTATCCATATGATGACATTTTGGAATTACATTAGGATTCAAATTAACACGTCTTGCCTCGCACACAATATAACAATGAAACGTAACCTGAACTATAAAGCTGCGCTGTGTAGTTTTTTGAACTATTGCTTTTTCTCTTTTTTCTTTATACCAACCTTGCGTTTCTACAATTTTTCTCTCCCTGTAATACACAGATTAGGTCGCCTTGTTATCAATACAAAATAAAACGGAAAGAACATCCACAATCCGAAATGACTGCATATTTTGATTTTAAATGTCAGCATTTAAAATAATTAATCAATCACGTGTCTTCATAAGCGAAAAGCAGACGCGCATGGCATTCGACTCCAATCACTGCAGTGGGGAGACTGAACATAGGGCCCCTCCAGCAGGTTCCCCGATATCAAGCCCTCTTGCCATTATCCGTGATTCTCGTTTGCTTTTTAAAAATACTATAGCAAAAGACAAAACTTGCTCACTAAACACTGACCAATGGGTCATCAAACTTTAAGTTTTTTAGTTTCTCTGTACACACACTCCTGAGAACCGAGACAGGTGGACTTGCAGAAAACGACTTTAATCTCCATAGTATCTTAGTCAGTCGTTGTTACATTCTGTATGTGTGCTCGCATAGTCTTGAAACACGATAAATGTGATTTTTATTTGTTCTTAAAAATACCATTCGAGTGTAAGGAAAGTGGGAAGGGTCAGGCTTTTTGCACGAGCTCCGATCAAATGGCGCATATTGGTGTGTTATATTGTTTCCTTTTCCTTAGAAGTAAAATGGAATTATGGTGGATATATCATTATAAACAAGGCCGCATATTAAATATATCTTAACAACAGACATGGACAACTTCTATATACTGAATTATAGACCACAAGGACACTACAAAACTATCGTTTAGTAAAATAGAATTTGAACAAAATACTAAATAAATGTGTACTTGTTTTATGCTTAATAATAGTCAGCCAGTAACAACGTCAAAACCTATTAATGTTTTAAAAAATGGGGTCGGCACCTGAGTTAATTGGGAATCGCTCTTCAAGCTTCTTCGCTACTTTTTTTTTTTTTTTTTTTTTAACAGTCTCCACAGAATATTTTGATCTATGCGCCAATGCTGGTAGCTGCTCTACACTGTCAATAAGTTTGCATGACATATATGTGTGTGTATGTATTATTTTTGGTAGAAAGCATATTTAAATAAAATATATGACACGTATTTCAAAAGATATATACTAAAAATATAAGCTGTTGATATGCAAAATGTTGTAAGAGCCATGCACTCCAATCAGGCTTTTGTCTTTAGGAAAGTCAAAATATAAGCTTCTAGACTTCTGGTGTTTTTCTTTCCTCCTAAATCAATTAATTTTGTATCAAATTGGCAGCTTTTTTTAACAATCAACAAACTTCTGTTTATTAAAGATAAACAGGGCATGTATTAATTTAAGATTCAACCTTTCCTATTTCTGTTTTCGATGTTTTAATTGATGTATTGATTTGATTATTAAGTAATTGGTTAATTAATTGTTAAATTCAATTACTTATTGAAAGCTAGAGTTTGAAAAGTTTGTAGCATGACACTAAAACAAGCCTACCTTCACTGGTGCAGTAGTGGTATGTATAATCCAGTCTTGGGCGTCAATTAAGTCATAAAACCATAATTAATTTACATACATACATGACGCGTTGGGGTCGCTTTTTGTGTATATGATTAAAAAGAACGGTTTAATGTTTTAAACGAAACGCTTTATCACTTTGCTTTCGGTATTATCGTGAATTATTCTGATGAGCAGCAATTAAAATAACAGATGTCCACAAGCCGTGTAATGTAAATAAACTACTGTCCACCGTAATACGATTCATTTTGACAAGCTAATAATGGGAAAATGTTGTATCTCAATTGGCATATCCCAGAAGGAACTGTGATTTAGCAATAGGATCATTAGTCAACATTTTAACAGGTAGAAAACAAGTATTTCTGTAAATTAAACGTCAAAACAATTAAATCATGAATTTACCATCATTTCTTTAAAAATATTGTGAAAGAAAGAAAGAAAACAATAAAGAAACATTATATTTCAGATTCTCCATTCGTCACCTACCTATGCTTTATATAATCAGTTTAAATCCACAACACGGTTATGTGACAAGACACCTCTAAAAGTTAACTTAAGGTGCTGGAAAGATCGGTCGATTCTTGTGGCTTCACTGTGCGCTCGTGTGTGTCTGTCTATATGTGGTGGTTATGGTGACTGACTGTAGTGGCAGGGGTGGGAGGTGTAAGTCTGTGTATGTATGTGAGAAGGGGGAGTTACCAGAGCCACACCCCCTATACTAAATATTAAACAAATTGTTTTGCTATTATTATTATTATTATTATTATTATTATTATTATTATTATTATTATTATTATTATTATTATCAGTAGTAGTAGTAGTAGTAGTAGTAGTAGTAGTAGTAGTAGTAGTATATGTTGTTTATTTTAGTATAAAAGAAAACTAATAAAGTGAATTATTGTTAATGAACAATAACAAGCTAAAATTTAAATTTAATAGTTTTGACTATAAATTGCATAGTTTAACATGCAGCTATAAATCTGGCTAGAAAAAATAGACCTAAATGCCTTAGAACAATATAAGTATTATTAATAATCAATTAGACAAATATAATTATTATTAATAATCAATTAGACAAATATAATTATTATTTTGTAAGAAATTACAACTAGTTTCCATAGCTTCGAAAAACAAGTTGTTGTTTTTTTTGGTTTGTTTTGTTTTTATCCATGTTCTTGTGTTATTGTCTATGCGTTTCTCTCATCACAGTTTACACGGCAGTTGCTATGAAAAAGTACTCCTCGCGTTATGTACAGTTTATATATGATGTTGCAGACTGAATTGTTGACCTTATTTTCTAAGGGTTATGCTACATTTAAAGTAATCACCACTGGTGTTGCTGCAGAAATTCAGCAAGGCAACCCTAACTGACTCGTGTTGCATTTTATTCGCACATCCCTACCAGCAGTCTCAAAGTCAGCCAAAGGTCAGCCGAAATAGTGAGAAAAATAGCAGCTACCCTTTTGGGTGTAATAGCAACGTATTTATATCAGAACAGGAGCAGAACACTTAAGGGTTCTACAGTAGAACTGGTAGAACACAGATTGTGGGTAAATAGTCAAATGGTAGAAGAGAGCTATATGAACTACTATGCATGCACAAGAAATTGAGTTTAATCAGCATTGCTCGACCTGTCTTCAAATACATATGAATTTCTTGTAATATGTCTCTAGTCGTTTCGTTGAATGGAGGCCTTAAGGTAGAACAGTATGTACAGCATGATATCGAAAATGCCTGCATCCTAATACATTGTTTTCAGTACACACCACACACCTGCATAACACATGATGTGTAAATAGGCTGCCCGGACCTTTATTCTCACCTACAACATACAGTTTTACGCCTGTATAGGATCATAATATAATCGGTTAATTTTACACTATGTTCAAGTTGTATCTGCACCAGTAGGCCACTTTTTCCTGTTTTGGGAAAATCGGTTCTAGATTAAAAAAAAAAAAGTGCACAGAATGAGTCTACATGAGTATGAATAGAAAGAATTCCAAAAGCGATGAGAAACTACCACCTCAACAAAGCTTTGAAAATGTTTAGCCTATACAACGGCCATACATTTTGAAAGAGATAAGAATAAAGATTTTAACCCCCAAAAAAAAAAAGTTTAAAACAGCAACAGCACACGCAAAAATGAATAAATAAATAATTACACTTCACATCAAGTAAAACTATATACAACTATATATATATATTTGTATTTCACTGTTCTGCCCTTAACCTTCACACTATGTATGCCCCTGTGTGTTCAGTTAACGCAGGCTACACATCATATGGAAGTTAGAAAGAATAACACGAGAAAGAATGCAGGCAGTAATAGCCAAAATGTTGCTTCATTAGCTGATGCAAAATTGAATTGCTATGCATAATTTATTGCGTGCTGTAGAAAGGCACAAATTGTTCCAGTACGATACTTGTATCTGACAACGTAAATAAAAGTGCATTTTTCACAGAACGAAAAATATTTCTACAATAAATAAAAACGCCCTCTGTTTTAATATAATTAATCCACAATATGTGCTTAGTTTATTTGTCTATTTGTTCGTAAACACAGGTACACATAATCACACTCACGCGCGCGAGCGCGCGCGCGCGCACACACACACACACACACACACACACACACACACTCACTCACTCCAATGGTAAATTCAGACTTTGTTGTTAGTTTTTGCAATTGAGAGGTGGTAGAGTCATAAATATTGAACATTGCTGGTGTCGCCCTATAGTACCACATGTGCAGGAGAGAGACCACAAATCACATTTAATTTTTATTTATTTAATATATATATATATATATATATATATATATATATATATATATATATATATATATATATATATATATATATATATATATATTTGTTAAACTCAGAATCTACTGGTACTCAATCCATTTGATTTATGGTGCAAATTAATTGTAATATACAAGGTGACTTTTATAAAATAAACAATATTAATAATATTAATATAAATAATTAATGCCGCAGCCGATTAAGATGGTTTTACTCTATAGGGTCCTATTCAAAGGTCGAGACTCTTAACAATAAAAGGTAAGGCTTCTTTTGCCACATACACCGTAATTTAAATGTGTTCAATGGTATCAACAGGACATTATAGACCACACATGATAAAAAGGGTATTCCTGAGCTTTGAAACGATGTTTTTCTTTGTTTTTTTTTTTGCTTTCGTTTTGGGGAGGGTGGTGTGTTTCTAGAACTGTTAATATTGCTTCAAATGAGTTCAACGTTAAAGGGTTTAAAATAAAACTGTTGGGTTCTATGTAGAACGCTCTGGAACCTGCATTACATTATACTATAGGAAGAAACCCCAAAGAACCCATAGTGTTTTTTAAAAACACAGCACTTTCATGTAAGGCTGATAAACAAATGTTTTGAATTGATGACAGCCTCCAGCTGCACGGTATAAATAGCATTCCTGTAGGGAGGCGTGATGGTGCTTCTAGGGAAGGTGTCAAACAGACTTTGAATATGTTAAATGCACCACAAATATTTATTTTACAAAAGTTTGTGTGTGTGTGTGTGTGTGTGTGTGTGTGTGTGTGTGTGTGTGTGTGTGTGTGTGTGTGTGTGTGTGTGTGTGTGTGTGTGTATGTGTGTTTATTTATTTATTCATTCATTCATTTATTTATTTATTTATTTATTTATTTATTTCTGTGATATCAGATGCTGGTTACAGAGTAGGCCTATCTAGCGTACAGGCTCGTTGAGAAGCGAAGCAATACTTAGGATATTGGATATAACACGTTGTACTTTAGGCTACTGACTTTATGGTATTTACAAATGAAAATGACAAAAATACTAAATGTAGCACCAATATGCCAATAGATAATTTTGCCAGATGATGTCTTCATAGACCGTAAGTGTGTGTTTTTCTAAATTTAACGCACCCTTTTTTAGAGTGTATGAATGAAAAGTCAGCCCTCACTCTAATGTGCAATATGTGAAGACCGTCAAAAATAAAATCGCCTTTTAAAAAAGGAAATGTTGGTAAAGCAGAATGTTGCATTGATTCAAGATTGCATTTTTTTTTAAATCCAGCATGTACAAACATTTCCCCTACTGGCCTATAGGAAAAAAAGTCACAAAAAAAGAAAGAAAGAAAAAGTCAAAGTCAAAGTCAAACAAAAAGAAGTTAAAAAAAGAAAAAAAAAATCTTTGTAAAGTCTAATTGATTTGTTTTGTTTGACAGAATTGTCGCCGAAAGAGAAGGATGTCGATAATTAAAGTTGATAACCTCTAGCTATGTAATCCTGATAATTCCACTCATTCCATGAAAGAGATATGTGTCTTAATTGGTGTCATGTTATGCTCTGAAAAATGTAATATGAAGCTTTGGAAATCAATACAATATGTTTTTTTTCTTCATTTTTAAAGTTATTGTAAAGTAACACATTTGTAGTTTTCTAAACTATAAAACAGGCGAGGCATTTCATACACAGACCAGTACATAAGACTTTCCACTGCCATTCCAACGGTACATCAGAATTCATAACTGTTTTGGAAACACTCCTTTTCATTTCAGACTGCTAAATAGAGTCGAAAAATCTATATTATAGCCGGCATTCACATATTTCAAAAATTAATAGCCCATAATAATATGAACATATATCTAGAGAAACGGTCGTTTACTGTGGTGCGATATAAAACACGGGTAGCCGATGTAACGCCAATATTTATTATATCAAAATAATTATTTGAGGCCATCTCTAGGCACTATACATTTTAAAATATAGAACGATGTCAGATGTCAAATACATATGCTGACAATAGCTGCAATAATATCATATATATATATATATATATATATATATATATATATATATATATATATATATATATATATATGTGTGTGTGTGTGTGTGTGTGTGTGTGTGTGTGTGTGTGTGTGTGTGTGTGTGTGTGTGTGTGTGTGTGTGTGTGTGTGTGTGTGAGTGAGTGAGTGTGTGTGTGTGTGTGTGTGTGTGTGTGTGTGTGTGTGTGTGTGTGTGTGAGTGAGTGAGTGTGTGTGTGTGTGTGTGTGTGTGTGTGTGTGTGTGTGTGTGTGTGTGTGTGAGTGAGTGAGTGAGTGTATGGTGATCTAAGGTCGTTTTCATCTGTATGCTTGGTAACATCTTGTATTTATTTTCAGGTGACAATGCAAATCAGTAACTCCTCACTTGATTTTGGTAAACTATTCTGTGAATAGTGTCATTTTCTGTAGATCCATCAGAATACAGTGATGGTAAAACTTAAAAATCACTGAATAAAGAAACACCGTCGTTAACTCTGGACAATAGATAGATAGATAGATAGATAGATAGATAGATAGATAGATAGATAGATAGATAGATAGATAGATAGTATTTGGTTTGTTCAAACTTAAAACAAAGTTTGATCGACTCTTCAGTGATACAATAGGTATGTATTGGTTTAATCCAGCAAGGTGGCGCTGTGTTAAAACAAATAGATGAAGAACTTAAAAGGCTGAAAATTAAAAAAAAAAAAACATGAATAAGTAGCAAGTAGACTACCTGTACCTTGTTTTAGGAACTAGACATAATAAAGAACCACATAACGCGAGCTATGTTTAATGTCTATTGACAGCTGTCAATTGGTTATATATGTTTCTTACAATACGTTCATTCTCCAATTTTCTTCATTAAACTATTAGTATCGTTCTTATTTATTTATGTCAATACATATTCCGTTTTAAAAAAAAGGCTGTAAAAGTGACAAAGTGATCTGCTTATAAAGGGTAACTCCTGAAATGTGTTCCGTCCAACCGCACAAGCGCTCGCGGTGCTAGCCAAGCTCGTGATATCCGTAGACTGTTGATGTGATGTCTGCTTAATGGGGCGATCAAGCAACAACGACGAACAAAGCTTAACAGTTACCCCAACCATAGCTAAGTTAGTGATAGCAGCGTTGTTGCAAATCTATCAAACTAAACAACGTGAAAGGGAATTTGGTTTCAAGGAACAAGCGTTTAGCAGTTATAGTAATGTGATTTATAAAAACCCTGTCCCCTTTTTTTTGTCATCGGAGGAAAGAATGTGGTGTTAATTATGAATAAATAGGGAAGGACATAAAGGAAATCAAATTACGTAAAATAATGACATTTACTAGATTCGATTAGGTAAAAAGAAAGCAAAAAAAAAATAATAAAAAAGTTATAATTATGATGATGATGAAAACCATAATCATACTTCTGTTTATAACGACGAAGTAAAATTGTTATTATTTTACAAAATGATGTATTTTCTTTATACCCAGACTTTAACATAGGCTACTAAAAATGGTTGAAAATAAAAATCTACTATATACCACCTACATATCTGTTATTTAAACCCTCTAGTTAATTGATTCACATAAATCTCTGTAGGGTATTTTATGGTTGTTATTTTGCGGCTGCAAATTCCAGTTACATTATATTGCTGTAGAGAATTTCTTTCATAAATTCTGATATAAATACTAATTGCATGCAATGTACCAGGAGCAGCGGGGAGTCTAGCACTCGTGAAATTTATATAATCATAGATGTTCTGGTAATGATCTAGAACCCATAATGAAACTGAAAATAAACCACAAAATAAATGAAATAAAATGCACTCGATTTTGTCACCTGGTTTAAAATAAATGCTGAATGCAATTTGTTTTGATTTTGAAGTCTTTAATACTGTACGAAATGTAACCAAACATTTTTTGTAAACTAAATTTTACATACGAACGCATTTTCCCATAAATATCGAATATGTTTTAACATGTGATACCGGGCCTTTACATGCGGATAAATATGGAAAATGGAAATATATACAATTATAGTGATTTGTTACAATTGCCATGGCAATGAACAGATATATATATATATTTTTTATTATTAATAGCACTTCTTACATAAACAGATTGACACGGTGATTCAGGCTTTCACTATACGATGTATCGACATGACATTTAATAACAACATTTTACTGTAACTACACACACTGGACTTTGGGACGAAATGTTTGCACTATATACAAAAGCACATTGATACTAATACTCGGTTAGGTCGACGTGTAGACTGTAATACAGAGTCATTCACATTTGGTACACATTAACTATAACATTGTTTTCAGACTAATAATCGCGTTAACCATTTCCCCTTATAGCTAGACCACATTTTCACAAATTCCCTTAAATTGTGATATGACTATTTACAAAATAAAACATTACATATTTAATCTAGTAAATCTTTATTTACAAAAACAGGCCGCTACCCGCGGATACATGCAATTTGAGATCTCTTGTGTGTAGTTCCTTCAAACCCTATAAACTTGGCAAGCGGTCTGCACCTCGTCCATGCATTGTCCACTTTTCTAAACAGCCTTTACAAAATATTTTGGTTTTCGTCTTCTTTTTTTTTGTGTGTGTGTCAGTCCACGTTTAGGAGCGGCTTTGTTAGTCTTTGATTCCAAGCACTCATATTTCTGCAGGTTTTTTTTGTTTTGTTTTTTAAGATATTTTAAACGTACCATTCATTAAAATTTGATGACAGCGTGCTGTGACCGGACGTGTGGTGGACTGTTGAAGATGCTGGTGATATGGAGTTGCCACTCTGGTTTTCTGTTGAAGGAGACAGGATTGTTGGTGGAGTGGAGGATTCGTAACCTGAACTGGCTGCTGGGGATGGCTGGGGTGCTTGTGAAGAAGCCTCGTGAACCTGTAAAAATATAGACAATATATTAGCGTCGAGTCCTATTGCCAGTGTTATTTCCACAATCGTATTGAAAACTGAATAAACCCTCAGATCTTTAAAATGCAATGTTTTCATCTTGCTTCCAGAAGGCTTATAAGCTGTTGCATGTCTGAATACAGTAAATTAAATCTCGTTTTTAATTTAAATAAACTACACAGTAAGTATAACTTCCATAATCAAATTCTCCATAACCAAATACATATTATATATTATAGAAAAAAAGGCCCTATTGTTTTGCATTGAGTACAATTGAGCAAGGCTTTATAGGTGTAGCATATCTATAGCACCAAATAGAAGAACATTTACTAAAGCATTTTTTTTTATTTTAATGTGTATTTAAATATAATGAATATATGTAATTCTGAAAGATATGACGAAACAAAGGAATGTATGTATTTATGTATTTATTTTGCTGCACATGAAATATTACACTAATTCAATATGAGTTATCAATTATTATGTATTATTAATGTAAGTATTTATTCCCACACAAAGTATATTTACTTGTATATTCTTTGACATTGTTCGAAACAGATATAAAGTCCCTTGAATTACGAGCAAAGCGAAACAAAAGCATTAGATTTTCATACTTTTACACTAAACTAGCACTTAAAGAAAAATAATTTTTAAATTATGAAAAAAATGTGTTTACCTTCATGTGTTTTCTGAGGGAACTGGGGTGAGTGTAGGACTTGTCGCACATTTTGCAGAGATATGGTTTGTCCGACGTATGCACATGCATGTGTTTCTTACGGTCGCTGCTGTTCGCAAATCGCCTGTCACAGCCTTCATATTCACACTTAAATGGTTTTTCACCTGATACAAAAACAAATTATGCAATTCAATTAAATTAAACACTTATAAACAATAATAGTCAACAGTAATAACGCCGGGTTCTGAAAAGAATGCTGGGTTTGTAAACATATACTTGGAGCATATACTCTCCAACACAATAGCCGTGCTCTATATTTTATTATTTTGCAATTAAATTGTATTATTATTATTATTATTATTATTATTATTATTATTATTATTATTATTATTATAATAATAATAATAATAATAATAATAATAATAATAATAATAATAATAATAATGTGCATATAACAAGAACACTTTAACTTAACATAGTATTTAAAAACAACATTCTAAACATATTCAAGCTTACATAGCAATAGATATATAGATAGATAGATAGATAGATAGATAAACAATGTAATTACCTGTGTGTGTTCTTTTGTGTATCTTGAGATTTTCGGATCTTGCAAATACTTTGCCACAGCCAGGGAATGGGCAAGGGAACGGCTTCTCGCCGGTGTGCACTCGGATATGATTTACAAGCTTATACTTGGCTTTGAAGGGTTTTCCTTCTCTGGGACACTCTTCCCAAACACAGATATGATTCGCTTGCTCGGGTCCCCCAACATGCTCTACTGTGAGGTGAGTAACGAGTTCGTGCATTGTGCTAAAAGTTTTGTTACACGCCTTTTTGGGATTTGCCAGTTGCTCGGGTTCAATCCATTTGCAAATAAGTTCTTGTTTGATGGGTTGCCTCATGTACCGAAAGAAGGCCCCTGCACTATGGTGGGCGGCCATGTTCATGTTCATGGGACCATAACTGTGCAGCTGGGTCGATGCATAGTGATCTGATCTGGGACTAGTAACCTGGCTATACTGGTCTGCCCTGCCATACATGTCCCCAGAAAAGCCTAAGCGCATCTGGCTGTTAACAACATTTGGAGAGGCGTGAGTGGCCGCCTGTTCGTGAAGTCCAGGGAAAAGTAGATGTCCTGCAGCATCTGTGTGCCCATGAGGCCCCGCAAAACTTCCTGCAGCAGAGGCAAAGAGGCTGTGCTGTGCGCTAGCCGCTTCTCCAAACCCCCGATTTCGAAACAGAAAGTCCCGGGTTGAATTGAAAGCCGCAGTGGAATATGAGCTGACATGGCTGGGATGGTGATGGTGCCCCAGAGCAGCCGCAGCATACCCGGGCGCCTGGGATGCAAATGCAGTTTGGCCAGATGCAAGATCGTGGGTACTGTGGTTGATTTTAAAAGCCCCCATCCCATCTGCAAACGGGTTTATTCCTAACCCCACTTCTCTGTCGGTGACATCGCCTGTTGAGTGATGTCTAGAGGATCCGAAGGTAGTCACTCCTAATGTAGGATATTGTGGTCCTGCGTCCAGAAGCATGTTTACTTTGCGCCGCTGAAACGACTGCAAAAATCAAAAAATACAAAATTCTCACCACTGGCTTTCTGAAAAAAAAGGTGCGACTTACTCTATACGAGAGCTTCGCAAACTCCCTTTTCAGGTCTCTATTTAATATATATATATTTTCTGAATGGGATCTTTTTCCTCTCCCTCTCGTTAACTGCAAACGCAAATCATGTACAATATTGTCTTTTGTGGTTTATCTTCCTGTGGAGAAACTTTCACCTCCTCAGCCAGGCGGTGAGCTCGAGACTGATAGTGGCAATCATTCCTGCAGATAAATGAATTGAAAAGACAACACCGTCCCTCTTGATGAATGGGAGTAGAGGGGCGGAGTCACGTGAGGCATTGCGTGTGTTTTCATTTGCGGAAGGCTGCTCCCCCTCCCTCATACTCACTCTCCAACTAACCGTTCACAGGCATCCATCCCCATTCTGATTGGTCAATTTACCTCATCAATCCCAGGTATTGTAGGGCTGTTGACAGTGATTTTGGGTAGCGGGGTGTACAACTGGAGAAAAGTTGCCAAATGTGCAAAGGATAATATCTACATCACCTTCGTAATGCGAGCAAGGCGTGCACAGCTTTCTATTAAACCCCTGTAGGATATGCAGCAGGAGCGTATTCCTGTTTATGCTGTATCAAAGGAACATCGTTTGCACCTACCTTTTATTTTTTCTTGAGCAAGACAAAAAAAATCGTGTTTTACTACATTGAGTGCACAACCCAAATGTCGGGGGGAAAAGTCTGTCTACAATATGAACAAAATAAAAATTACAATGTGTAAAATCTAAACTATAAACCCGTCAGTGGTGCATTTTTTAATGATTATTTATCGATCACTGTCTTTCCAAGAAAAAAAATGCTGCGTTTAGATAGACTTTTAAATGGAACGTGATGACGGCTTCACAATCCTTCTCAGACTGATTTAAATTATACAAATCCTACCAGAAAAGGGAGGGAAGGGCCAGCAGTACCTTTATTGTTAACCAGTCATTTGCGCAATGGAAACATTGCTTATGTTTTTTTTTTTTTTAAGTTATTAAAATTAAATGTTTTTTTTTCAGAAAACAAAGTTTCTAGGTGTGAACAATTAAATATATTGCACAATTTTAAAGACGCCTGTTTCACATATGAACCTTCCATATACATGTACCTTTCTCGTTTATATGCTACGCCCTTTAAATACCTCAATAAGTTACTCGGGAGTGAAGTTCTGCATATTCATTGGTTCTCATTATTTTGAGGCAATGAAAAGGTGAATGCTCGCAATTAATCGGAATCATTCAGTTTACCTTTTGTTTGGGTCTTGAATGAGTTTCCTTTGAGCTAAATGTGCGAGCTACTCTTAATCCATAACAAAGAAACTCCATCTCATTCTCAAATAATTATCCATGTTAGTAAATCACCAGTGAGAAGGACATTTGGGAAGTCGTTGTTTCAGTTCAATTCATCGCAAATCGTTCGACCTTTTAAGTAATGGTTTATATATATATATATATATATATATATATATATATATATATATATATATATATATATATATATATATATATATATATATATATATATATATATATATATATATATTTGAATAATTATTTGAAATCTCGTAATTTTGTTAACACATGTTTGACTACACGTTAAATACCAGATATTAAAAAAAAACAGTTCTATGCATTTAGCTTACATTTGAAAGATTTATTTTTATATATCCAACATATGATTCTGTCAATGTAAAGACTCGATTTCAATCACAATGAGATTTCAATAGGCCTACTGAATTGAAAGAAACTAAAACATAGTTTGCGATTTGCTTCCAAACTGAATGGGCAAATGCAACGCTTACTCTATTTCACGTTATGGAATCGAGATATAGCTTACAGCGCAATTGCGACTATAAAAAGTTGTGGGCTGCTGAAGTTATCATGTGGGATTTGCAGGCGCACTCTGCAGGAAACGCAGGCTGCTCGAGTTCAAAGCCGCATGCACCCGACGTGACATATAAGCCATTAAAATATCATCCTGACGGCTCATTTCTGCTTCATCATACAGCCCCTGTTTCCAGAAAGCCAGGGAGATATGAAGAATGATCGCCTTCTTTCGGTGGCGAAATAGTTTTTAAATGCACGTTTAACTTACCTGAAAAACAATACTCTGCAAGCCATCTTCAACAGGTGGAGAACGGTAAGACAGACACGCGTATTGCAATGACTTTTCCTTAACTTCTGACCTTGACATGTCCATTCATTCACGCTACGCAGGAGAAACTAGGCAAAAGAAAGAATAATGCTAAAAACGCACTGTTTGCTGTTTCCTAGAATAGCCTTTGTCAGGGATGATGGCGCATAGGCTTTTATAGAAGATATACACTTGTCAGTAAAGGTGCTAATGGTCCTAATTTACATAGCCTATACATTCCAAAGCTCCATTGTGTTGCATGACTGTTTTCAATCGCTGGACTACCACATGTTCAGTCAGATTTGACTCGACGGAAATTGAGTTAGCATTTAAATCGGAAACTTTTTTTTTGTGATTTATGATGACGCGACCATTTTACGCATTATGTAGGCTACCGTACACGTTATGTGCATGTTAATTTATGTATGTGACAGTTTTTGTTTTTTTATTAATAAGTTGACAAGTACTGTAGTGTTTCAATTAGTCTATGTTAAAAGAAAAAACGGCAAATACTTGTTATGTAATGGAACTAAATGTTAATTTGATTCGTACATATTTAGCAGTTTTAAATATGGAATTCCGCGAATGCTTCTCTTCTCCTAAATTTAATGTAAACTAATAACTTGATTTACATGGTGAATGATGATGCTCTGAAGTCGCCGAATTCTAAAATACCATATAGTTTGACCTTTGACCCGTAACCGACCACATATGCCAGAGTCATAGTAAACTACACAATACAGCCATGTAGTGTATTTGGTCAAAAACCGTAATGTTTTGCCTAGAATGTCGTTAGATAATCTGTGCATTTTCGTAGCGTATCCTATACTTAAAATTATAACATATTATGTTCCCTTGCATTATTCAACAATAAGAACAATTAGCATTTTTAGATGTCCTTTTAATATATAAATCTGTTAAATGTTGTAATGCAGACTACTGTCCATGTATATTAGACACAAATGTCTAACTCATAGACATGTCCAAAAACAGACAATGCGCAAGTATTGTTTTAGTGCCAGCCCTGTTTATATTTAATATTGGCAATAGTCAGACTAATTACTTCAATGTGGTATTGTTTAGATGGCTAATATACGAAGGTGCATTAGTTTCCTTGCATCTGACATTATTTTCAGCTTGCACATTTAGACTAAAATAACACATCAAAGGAAACCTACATTTCGCTCGGTATTCCAGAGGACATTTTACATTTTATTTCAAATATGACACGATGCGCTCATAAATAATTCTGTAGTTTAAAGGGTAATTTCTTGAATTTATCCTATCCAAAAAAAAAAAGTTTATTAAATCAACGGCTATGACTGAAGTTTTAGTTTACTTGTATTTTAACAAGTATTTTTTAAAGCAAGGTTAAATATGAGAATATGCAAATATAACTACAAAACCATCATTGTTAGATACCATTTATGAAATCAAAAAACCTAAGATCATAATATGTATTAGCCTATAGCCCATGTCAATAGTGTACTTGCTTGTGTGCAGAAATATAAAATATTATTTTAAATACATTTTACTTGATTTAATTCTAGTTCGTAAAACATTTACAATTGTAAACAGTCTATAGCCGGTATGTACTTTTTTATATTTAACATAACAAATGACATCCATACATATTTTAGTTTCTGTATTATACAATTTCTAATGCACTTGAATACAATTGTCCTTTATTTTAATATTATTCTCATTAGTGTGTATTTTTGTCCTGCCCCGAAATCGAGACGATCTTTCAATTGGAACTTTTCATTGACATTGTGTATTTAAATCGATCTATCACTGACTATATATATATATATATATATATATATATATATATATATATATATATATATATATATATATATATATATATATATATATATATATATTACTTATTTTACTTATTTTTTAAACTATAGCCCAAAATCGATGGATTCGCCATGCAAATAATTGAAATTAACATTTATGAACGCTACAATAGTCACGCTGGCTTTGACCACCAGGTAATAAAATATTGGCGTGTCACTCTCTCAATGGGATTTTAGGTGTGTTCTGCTTTCCAGTGCTCATTGTGTCTGAAGATGCACGAACCAGTGATTGACTCCTTTGAGCAGATTTATAATCCAACCAATGCCTGTTGCAGCTTGTATAAGTAATATTTGACATGCATCTAATTGAAAGACTTTGACCTCGACTTGGGTAGACTGACATAATATTTGTTTATATTATGTCTGTTTCCGGGCGATTTAATTAGAATTAAAGTTTGACGAAAATTGGATCACATTAGGTAAGACATAGTTTGCTCTTTGTTTTATTCCTCATACCCGAGTTTCCACAATTAAAATACAAAATGCATGAAATGTTATTTAAACGTGTTATCCCATAAGATGTCTTCCATATACTATTTTTCATGATGTATTATTATTAGTAGTAGTAGTAGTAGTCGTAGTAGTAGTAGTTTCTTTTTAAGACTGTCAGTTTACAATTGTATCTGTTTTCGTGGAGACGTTAGGTGGGGTATTATGTAAACCAGCAGTTCAATGGTAAACATTTCATTTCAAATGATAACTTCTGTGTCTAGGGGATATTTAAATTCGGCATCTTGTATTTGAATGTCAGATATTATTGTAATAGTTTGCATGGACTGGGGACTTTTAATTTCTAGGTTAAATGCTTCAAAATATGCTGGCTACATTGGATCTTCCGTGCTGCTGTAGGCTGAATCACACATACTATATATTTGACACCCATTGCCACCGTTTTCACGAGAAACTACTACTATTAGAAAAAGGAAATGAGTTTGTATTGATAAATATACAACATATGACAAAACAGTAACCTATATCCTAAAACCTTTTAATTTCAGCCACACCCATTAGATGTTTGTGCGGTAAATATGAGACAAAACACACATTTTTTGAGCGATTTTCTGACAGATGCTGCGTGGAAAACTGTACGTATTTTTAAGACAAATTTGGTGACATCACCCAAGACCTTTAATTGCCCCTTGCTTTGCTTTAAATAACGCACCGTAGTAAGTTTGACCACTGAAACACGTTTGTAACCTAACTACCGAAAGATTCACGAATAAATGTAGTCACTAAGATACATGGGGTCATCGATAGGAATGGCTAATGGTATAAACTGACACCTGTGAATCATTTATTCAGTGAGGACGTTTTTGAACAAGAGGGTGGAGAATATATTCATTTGTATTTAATCAGTTTCACAGGCAGTAAGAAACTTTTCCCACTTGAGGAAGAGACAAGGAGGAACATTTGTTATTACTTGGTCTATGGCGGCTGTCTAAACAGCGGTGTAACCCAGACACACACGCACGCACGCACGCACGCACGCACGCACACACACACACACACACACTAGGAACACTGATTTTGCGTTACAAGGTTATGAAAACCGTATTGTTTTTTTTTCTCTGCTTCTTAAAAATATGCAAAACACCAGGGATGGCTCTATTTTCATTATTTAATTAGGTACAACCTTCCTCCAATAAGAGCAGGATATATATATATATATATATATATATATATATATATATATATATATATATATATATATATATATATATATATATATATATATATTTTTTTTTTAAAAACCTTTTTACTCCAGAAAACAAAACCAAAAATAAACATTTGGGTATTGATTTTAAGGCTTTAAACATAATTAAATACATTCATGATTTATTTATTTATTTATTTTTGTAACTTGAAACAGTGATTATGTTACATGTTGATAACATTGCAAAATTAATATACTTAAGAATTCAACATAAAACGTATGTAACAGATTTTAAACACGTATTACTGAAGTATATCTAAAACAACACAGACACTATTTTTAATGTACATAATCTGCTGCATGAGACTTTTTTTTTAATCAACATGCATTTTAATGTCAACAGTTATACTTGCTGAAACGCCAGGCTCTGTGGTGATTCTAAGTCCTTGCTTTCAGTGTTATCGTTTTAGATAACACTGGCCTACTATTGCCCCCTTTCAAGCATTATGAATGACAGGATCTAGATCTTCACAACGTAATCGCAACGGATTACAGAACAGACACACAATATCAAGCCCATTACAAATATACACATACATATTAAATTCCTTACATTAATTCTGTAAAGATGTATGCTACCCTTACAAGCCTACTTTTTTTTATGTAAGTCCATGCTCCTATGAGTATGTACGTTGCCCTCAATGGGAAGAAACGCAAGCATGCTGGGGCTTCTGCTTTGCAAACTGACCCGAAAACAAAACTTGAGATAAAAACTTTCGGTGTGTCATTTTGATACCCGCTTGAAATGTCTATAATAATTTAAAGAATACTTATTATTACACACATGTGTATATTAAAATGTCACTTCTGTAGTGTTTTGTGTTGTTCTTCTTTGCGTTTTTTTCATGCTAACTCCTCCTCTTACTCTTTCATTAGGCCCACCTCCTATGCTTTTGCTCCCTGCAGGCTCAGGGCCTTAAATCGACAGGGCTCTTGGACAAAATTACCCAAGATCATAACAACAGGTCCCTTTACATTACTCGTTTCCTGGTTAATGAGTGGTATTTTTTCTATTCGGTAATATCAGTGCAACATATTTCATGACAAAATAAAAGTTACAGTGGATGACGTAATAAATGTGTTCTTTGCCAAGATTTCCTTTTAGGTTTTGTGTCGTTGAAATTAGGCCGGTTTACAACTTGTATGCTTTATGTAACCGTTTCAAGCAATAGAGGGAAACGTTATGCTTTATATTAGTATAATTATAATTATACTTATAATTATTTTAATGTAGTCTAATACGAATAACCCCATTATGTTAGCAATGTATTCAAACACAACACTTTCATCAGAATTGCATTTTCTAAAATTTAAAGTTATCGGTTAGGAACATTCGTCTACATTAAAATAAAGAAATAAATAGGCGTACACATGAGTGAATATATACATTAGAAATTGCCACCTGTTTATATCATACACAATACTGCACTCGTTCCATATCTGAAAAAAAAGAGTTTACCCAATCGAAAAATATAAAAATAATAAAAATTATAAAATAATAATTAGCATCAAACTTGCTAGCATTTTAGGTTACAAAAATACCCGTAAAGTACTTCAAATAAACCTTAAATATAGCGAAGTATGCGCACACAAATGGGTATGCAGTAAGGCTTATATTGCTGATCATTATATCTGCATTTGAAATTAACAGCAACCAGTGTTAGACTACATTATAGCCTATGCTAGTACTACTACTGGCAGGTAGCACATTTGTTTGGCTCCTGCCCTATTATTATTATTATTATTATTATTATTATTATTATTATTAGTAGTAGTAGTAGTAGTAGTAGTAGTAGTAGTAGTTTAAAATTATCTTTGTTTTAAACTTTGATCTTTGATTTATTTGTTTGTTTTCCTTTTTTAAAAGAAGAAGAAGAAGAAGAAGAAGAAGAAGAAGAAGAAGAAGAAGAAGAAGAAGAAGAAGAAGAAGAAGAAGAATATTTTTTTTAAGTTTCTAAATTAAGTTTCTTCTTATTGCGTATCATTTTGAAAAAGTAGTGCAGAGGAGATAAAAGCACAATACCCTTTGCATAACAAAAAAAACACAAAAAAACACTTTTCTTGTTTTGCCTTAGGCTGAGCGCAGGCGCCCTGGCTACTTGCTGTCACTAAAACATTTTTCCTCACACTGGAAACTGTCAGGAGTGACGTCAATCATCCTGCGTTGACCAATTAGAACGCTCCCTGATTGTTTAGCTCCACGGGCTGCAGCGCCGTCCATGAATCTCTATTCAGTGTCTCAAAGCGTCCTGCTGCTGCCTCTCAAGCGAATGGGATTCCACGTAGGCATTGCGAGATAATCTAAAGTTTAGAAAGTATTTTCAAAGTTTATTTTTTTGTTATTATTATATTATTATTATTGTCACTGGTGGTATTTTATTATTATTATTGTTTTGCCCGTTGTTAGGCTATTCTAAAGTTAGAAGTTTTGAGCGTGAATTGCTGTGGGAAGTTAGTGATGGACCCTGCATTTTCCAAGCGGAACACGGCGCTGAGATTAGTTGACTTGGCAGGGGCTCACCACCATCACCACCATCACCATACCTCTCAGAGCATGACAGGCTTCCCGGGGTTCAGCAGCCATCCCCACTCAATGGCACACCCGCACCCTGGGGAGATTACTTCAGAACCCCGCCTGGGGCCAAGTCCATTCGGGCCAGAACACATGGGGCATTCCTCGGCCCTCAAACTCAGCCCAGCCCATCATTATCCCCACCACCACCACCATCGTAATCCTCATATGGCAGGCCACACCGAAGTGGTCTCCAGTCAAACGGGCGCTTTTGGCCCCGTGCAAGCTGCAGCAGTCCCATATCCCATGTCTCACACAGCCCAGGCGTTATCGGCAGGCAGGGATTTCTTTTTACGCAGAGACCTGGCAGCTCCAGCCATGCCAGGACTTACTGATCCTGGTACAAGTTCTCATCACGGAATGTTTGTCTCAACAACAGGTAGCTACCCTGGACTCCATGGTCATCACCCCGAAGCAGGAAACCATACTCTCTTCTCTGGACTCCACTACGAACAGTCTTGTAACGCAGCTCCCGGTGGCCACGCTTTGAATGGACAAATAAGGTTAGGCATACCTGGAGAAATGTACGCTAGGGCTGATCATTTCAGTCAAGTGGCAAGTTCCAGGACTGATCCCTTTACTGCATCTCCTCTGCACGGCTACAGTGGCATGAATCTGAACATGAATTTAAGTGGTCACCACCACGGACAGGGTGCTTTTTTTCGTTACATGAGGCAGCCGATCAAGCAAGAACTTATTTGCAAGTGGATGGAGCCAGAACAAGCCACGAAAATACTTTGCTCCAAAACATACAGCAACATGCACGACCTGGTAACGCATGTCACTGTAGAGCACGTTGGGGGACCCGAGCAAGGAAATCATATCTGTTTTTGGGAAGAGTGTCCCAGAGAAGGAAAACCCTTCAAAGCCAAGTATAAACTTGTAAATCATATCCGAGTGCACACCGGCGAGAAGCCGTTCCCTTGCCCATTCCCTGGCTGTGGCAAAGTATTTGCAAGATCCGAAAATCTCAAGATACACAAAAGGACTCACACAGGTCAGTAATTTAATTCATCGTATTAAATACGTTTTGTAATATTTCATTGTTTTTTTAAATTTATTTGCAAGTTAAATGCATGTGAAATACCAGTTGCATTATAGATTAGGATAAGCATGTATTTGTTATGTAAGTTTAAAATAACCCCTAAGAGGCGTATTGGCACTGTTAAATAATCCTCAATATAGTACGAAGCAAGTTTAAATTGAAAATACATTTAATGAAATCTTCTTTTTATTTAAGTTATTGTGTTATGCGACGTAATGAAAAAAAAAATGTAAACTCGTTGCTGGTTTGAGAAGCAGACTACACAAAATGTTTTGCAAATACTGACAAAGCTGTTTCAGTTTCCATTAACACAATGCATACACTATTAGTGTTATTATTTAACTCTATACACGTACTTTTATGTGAATTGAAAATGTATAATGATTTTTTTTTTCTTCCTGCATTTTCAAAAAGTAAATTGCAGAATGAATCCGTGACGTGTCAAAAACATTTTAGTTCACATTTATATAGAAACACTGTACGTATAAGCTACAACAAAATGTAACTTCCCTCAAAACTGTCTTTGAACTCTCCCAGTCTGAATTATTTATAATGAATTAAACTGTGTATACAAGGATTTCAAACTTGATAGAATACTCCGTGAAGCGGTATTAATTAGTTTATGAGCCAGTGCTTGTTGTCTCGATTACTCGCTTATTCCAAAATACGACACCGCGAGGCCTTGTGTGGTTGCCTTGTTTAGAATAGACTCGAGAGCAAAATGTCATACCGTTGTATTTATTTTTTTCTTTAAACAAATATTCAGTACTTTTACAAGTGACTGGGATTTTATGCGACTTCCCCCACCCCCGCCCCCCGACGAGGTAATAGGGCCTAAACTACTAGTTTTCTTAGTCTGTTCCCTTCCTTCAAGAACTTGATACAGGAAAATTGAAAATGAACTAATCAGGATTTCTTTTTAAAAAGTTTAATTGTAAGTACTTAAATGCAGAACATTCTCAAACTTTTAGCAATTAACAGACATATGTAAAAGGTTGTTGAACTACTCTGCAGTTAAGCAGCATATGTTAAGTAAGAGAGGCGGACATTTAAAAACACAACAAACCAACAAAACACTAGGCTACTTCAGAACAAAACAACTTTTCCGGTAGCTGTTAAATAAATGTGACATTTTTGTAACCTATACAATTGCAACTAATATTGTACTACTACAGCAGTGCAATATTTACTTGCTTAAATGTGACAATTTCTTTACTAGAATCGTTTTGCGACAGCTTAGTAATTGTACCTTTTTATTTTCTTACAACGATACTGCTATAGCCTGTATTGTTAGACAATTTCTATGATGCCCTTGTAATTAAATAAACGGTATTTTACTGTTATTACATGCTTCAAATGTTCAAGTTAAGAAAAAGGAAGCTTTGTTTTATTTATGTTGTGTTCCAAATAATGTAGGCCTTATTTATTTATTTATTTATTTTTAAAATGTTATCATCCATATGTGTGCTTCGTATTGATTATTCATTTATTAATTTCCTCGGGAGTTGTTGCTTCATTCATAGCAAACCCTGATACATATTTAGGTTTTCTTAACTGGAAATAGAAATGCAATTAAATAAACAACATGAAGCTTTCATCAACAGAAACATTTGTATTAATTACTATGGTGTATAGTTCATTAAGTACTGAACTGTTTTTTTGTGTGTTTGTTTGTCTTGCCTGTTTTTAGAGCTACACATAATTTAACGTTCAGAACACCAAGTAATAATGATACGTTAGACACAGCATTGACTATTACTAATATAATATGCAAATACAATGCGCTTGAAGTTTTTAAATGCATCATCGGGTGGCCATATTAGCATATATAATGTTAGACTATGTTTGGTGCTGAATCATTAACAACAAGTGTTCAAAAATGGCGGCTAGTGCTATATGATTAATGTAGGCCTGCGTTTGTTTTAAAGCATTGCATAACGTAAATATGATACATAATTTTAACCCATTCTAACTTAATAGACCAGCTTGAATCATGTATTAAAGGGAATCATCCACTGACAATATTGCACTATATTATAGGGGCCACTATAATACTAGATTTGCTGTCTTCTATTAAATTGATATTCCAAAGAAATAAGGGATTTACGGCGAGAATATTTTTCCAAACTCATGGGAATAAGAAAAGTGCACTTGCTCGTAGTTACCACATTCTCCAGACTCTGTACAATCGCTGTGTTTAGGAGTACGGGTATCCCATGGGTCTCCTACTTACTGCTTGCTTGTAGTACACTATTATCCATGATTGGCTGTCTCAACCCAACAGCTGAAGGTCAACTTGCTCCTCAACGTGCAACTGTAATTATATGGTAGTATTGAATACGTTGACATGCACTTTCTAATTGATGCTAATGTCTTATGCTACCAGTTTGTTTTGATAGGGATACATTCATTAACGTAACAATAAAGCAATACGTGAATACTGCAAACACTCTTGCTTCTCCGTTTCACGACATAATTCGGTGTTCTTTTAATGTATTTTTGTATTATATATTTTTTAGATGGACATTGTTTATGATTATGAAAATATTTAAAGAGCTCGACGTATTCTATAACTATATTGTGTATTTAATACAATGAAATATAAACAAAAAATCCACGCCAATTAGGAGTCTCATTTAAAGTAACATAATTGGAGTGGGATTTTCGTTTTCAAAAAATATTAAAACCTTGATTTAACTGTGTCCAGATTTGAAGAGACATGATTCACATAAATGTAAAGTACAATAAGATAGTACTCTACTCAATTGTCATCTGAAATGGGATGCACTTTCTGATTGTACGAACTTAAATGTATGAACTTAACAATAGAATTATGCACAGAATTGGAATATGTGCAATATGAATTTGTAAAGTTTTATTGACAGAAAAAAGTAGAAAAAATATTATTGGGCAGTAAATGAGGCCTGTGACTGTATCATGCAAACCCATTGCTGTGTGTCTGTAATGATGCCATACACTGATGTTTGCTATTGTGTTGGCTTTCACAGACCAATCACTTATTGATACAGAGATCATTCAAAGTAAACACAGGCCATACCATCATACATGGGGAACAAGTTTTATATATATATATATATATATATATATATATATATATATATATATATATATATATATATATATATATATATATATATATATATAAAAATATATATATATATATATACATATATATATATATGTGTGTGTGTGTGTGTGTTCATCGAGAATTTGCTTTTAGCCTCATGGGAAAAGTAGACAAATATGGAATGCTCTGTACTGTAGTAAAATATTAGCATAGAGATGTGACCGTGGAACCTTTGTAAGTTTTGTAGCTTATATGCAAAGTAGTGTGTTATGCTTTCACTGTGAGCTGTAGAAAAGAAAGGACCAGGAGGGATAAACAGTCATTTTTATAACATTATGCCTTTTTTATATTTATATTTAAACTTAAGCTTAAACTGTTTAAAATAACTGTTTGTCTTTTGTGTTATCCTTTTAGGAGAAAAACCTTTTAAATGCGAATTCGATGGCTGTGATAGACGTTTTGCTAACAGCAGTGACAGAAAGAAGCACTCCCACGTGCACACCAGTGATAAGCCATATAACTGCAAAGTGAGAGGCTGTGATAAATCCTACACACACCCCAGCTCCCTACGAAAGCACATGAAGGTGCATTGCAAGTCTCCACCTCCTAGCTCTGGCTATGAGTCCTCCACACCTTCTCTGGTTTCTCCCTCCTCGGACTCAGGTCGAGACCCAGCTTCTTCCACTCACTCCGAGCCCCTCTCTTCTTCCCAAGCAGCCAACTTGAGTGAGTGGTACGTGTGTCACAGCACGGGGGCAAGCAGGATCCCAACTCCTCCCAGCAACTCTTCTTCACTGGACCCTTCGGACGAGCCTTTGTATAGAAACTCTGGACACAGAAATACATTTTAAGTTATGTTGTAAGAGAATTTCAATGCATACGTTTTGCAGATGCTAAAGAAGTCGTCAGAAACAGTTAACCACTCAATGCTTTGTCAAATCTTGTATACACAGATATGATGTAATGCACTGGCAAATAAACGATTGATAATAACAACAGTAATAGTATTTAAAAAATGCTGCCAAATGAGACAGTGTTTTTTTAAATTCTGTTTATTTGGCTAAATCTATATGGACTAATGTGTAGTGCCGGACACTTTCTAAACCCTTTTTTTATTGACTTATCGTTTATTTGCTCAAATTTATGTCAGTTCTGTTTTTGCTTTCCCTTTGGTCATAGTTTATTTTTCAACTTAACATAAACACATTTTTGTATTATTGAACCAAAGTGTTTTTTCAATAGAGGATATTGTACATTTGTAAATGGTGCTGTTCTTATGCCAGTGTTTAAAATTATGTAAAGTGCTATCTTTTCAGTCGGTTTGGAACAAATAAATATTTTTTATTGTTTGTTACTGGTTTGTATAAAAATGAAATGAAATATGACTTAATTTTTTTCTTCTATTGTGTATATATTTTGCCTTCAGTCTGTAATAAATTAATGGGTACATGCTGGCCTACACCTTATGCTTTATGGTAATTTGCCATAACAATTAATTTACTTTATTATTGAATAGTGTTTGTGTGTGTGTGTGTGTGTGTGTGTGTGTGTGTGTGTAAATGTACATTGTTAAGTCAAGCTGTTCAACAGAGTTCTGATTGTGTACCAAACTGCCTTGTATTTTGTCAGTATTTTAAATAAACCATGTACTATAGTGATAGTATTGTCAAAACACAAGATGTGTCATGTAAAATAAAAATAAACATTGTTATAGAAAAATGCTATAGTGTAGTCTCTATCTATCTATCTATCTATCTATCTATCTATCTATCTATCTATCTATCTATCTATCTATCTATCTATCTATCTATCTGTGTGGAGTGGGGGATGGGCAGGTATTACTATCAATGTGCGGACAAAATTTGAGAAAATGTCCCCACAAAGATAGTAACTCCTGAAAAACGACTTTCTGGGGACGTCCTCACTTCATAAAATACCTTTTTAAGAACTAAATATGCCTTCAAAAAAAAAAAAGTGCCAAAATATTTAGTTTTGTCGATATCAATAATCCAGCTATCTTCCAGGTTTTTCACGTTTGGCAGCGATGTAGACTTATTTTTCAGCAATTTCTGACAGCCCTGTATTTGAACAGGAATGGCACTATACTGAACATGTGTTATACGAATATGTTTATTTCACGTTTCACTATAATACACAAAAACGAAAACTTTACAGGGGGGGCAGAATGCTGTGACGTCAGCGATCTATCTTCTGGTTGTCACTAAAACCACAAAGACACAACGACGAAAAATGTACATACATAAAACAATAATATAATTTTTTTTTTTTTTGCTAAGGACGTCGGTAATTTATTAACAGTTTCTAAAGCTAACATTTTCTTGTTATAAATCCTCCCATTCGTTCTCAAGGTAATCTCGGCAGCGACATCTGAAAAGCTTGAATATTCTCGTCCAGACTTCAAAGAAAGAAATCTACAATGAAGTATTTCTTCGCAACGGTGAATCTTCATGGTGAGTTAAGATTTCTATGGCAATAGCCGAGTCAAACTCAAATAGTAAAGCCCTAAGTCTGGAGCCAGTCGGGTCTTTTCAACATGAACAGAATATTTACGTCGTGTTGGTTCTTTCTTGTGCAAGCATGTATATATTTCAGTTTGACGCTGACTAAATCATTTTCATTTAATTTCCACTAAACAAAACACCACGCAAATAAGTACTTGTTCCACATGATAATGAGAATTGATAACAATGTCTGGAAGAAAAGAGCAGTCTGAATTGAATTGGCAGTTAACTTTTGTTTTTGCTTTCTGCTGGGATCAGAGGGACCATTTGGAGTTGATGGAAACGTTCTATAGCCAAGTAAACGCTTTTTAAGCAAAGAAAGGGATAGGGGTCGAATCAAACTCGAACTGTTCAGAGTCTGTTTTTTGGGGTTGAAAAGTATGAGTTTTATGGTGTATCAGCATGCCACGTTAGGGTCGCTATGGTAATAGAGAGCAATAGCAAACTGGTTCAAAAGGGATACACTTCATTTGAGACACTCTATTAAGATACATTTGGACGACCTTTTTCATGGCTGCCGACAATGTGTTCTCTAAAAACACACACACACACACACACACACACACACACACACACACACACACACACACACACACACACACACACACACACACAATCCTTTAAAGGAACTTGCATGTTTGTAAACCTTATTAACACACAACTTTGTGTGCAACTGTACTGTTTAACTGCGTTGCTACTGGGATGTTGTCAACGGGGAACATTTTTGGTATCATAACATATATATATCCATTCACTAGTTGTTGAAAATTAGATCTAATTTTTTGTCAAAATATTCTTGCAAGATTAGGCCAACTCTAAAAAAAAGATTGTGATTTACAACCTCTCTTTCCTTCCCAATGTCTTGATATTTGTTGTATTTGTGGTTTTGCTTCATGTTTTCAGAAAGGGAGTGGTAGAGGTAGTTACTTGTACGTATGCTAGTTAATGAATCGTTATGACTTTAGTAGCTTTTATGGACAGGGATGGGGCCTTTGATATATGGGGAAGGGTGGGGTATGAACTTGCTGGACAGATACATTTCAAGCCCATCTTTTTAGTAATGGTCTTGTTGTTTATTTTATCCAAGTACTCTAATGAATAGGGGGGAAAATAAACATGGCGAAAAACAACCAAACAGTTGATTCCTCTTTAGTGGCAGCCCTTGTGGTTGAATAAAAAGGACGGTCCGGTCGCTATTGAACCAGCAGTCTTTGAAGTGGGAGTGATTATCTGAAGAATTCTTGCTTGTCGTCTAAACGACGTTGATGACACGGAAAGCTTTCTTTGTCACCGATTTGTTCTCCCTCTCTGTTGAGACGTCTCTGCCCCTAACTCTGAACCGTTACAAAAGGGATAAAAGATTAAAAACCTATAGAAGAAAAATGTAGTACTTAAGATCAACAAAGTGGTAAATATTCCCTTATGCTATAGTATAATGTACCGTGCATGCATTTCCATTTTACAATATCAATAATTGTTTAACATAGAAAACATTTTCTTTGCAATGTTCCTATTATAATTATGAAATAATTCAAAGTTAAGCATCAAATCTCTCTCTCTCTCTCTCTCTCTCTCTCTCTCTCTCTCTCTCTCTCTCTCTCTCTCTCTCTCTCTATATATATATATATATATATATATATATATATATATATATATATATTTAATTGAACAAAGTATGAACACCTAAACAGTTATATTATTCATTCCAGTATTTAAAACCTGGAATATAATTTATTTTACATAAAAATATTGAATACTATCAATTATTTATCTGTGACTCCAGACAATAATAGATAATTGTGTATGGAAAACCAAATATATATGACATAACAGACTCATGCATTTACATTTAATCTCCAGAAGAAAGGTAAAATGAACCTGTTGTTAGTGTTTTGCAAAATTGAAATAATAATAATAAAAATAAAAAAACAATCCTTGTGTACCTGTCCAGAAAAAAAAAAAAAAAACACTGAGGTCAATAGTGCAACACTACTGTTTAAACGATGGCTGGGACCAAATCAGAACTTTAACAACCCGCTAATCGCACTTAACAAAACTGTGTTTAATAGTGTTTTCTCTTTATGAGTAGAAGAAATTATGATACCAAAAAAAGAAAACGCTATTAAACACAGTTTTGTTACGTGCGTTGAGCGGGTTGTCAAAGTTTTGATTTGGTCCCAGCCTATGTCTGTTATTGCTTTCTTTAAAGTAAAGGCTGCTTCAATAAATTGTAGTATTGTTTCCTTGTGCTTTAATATTGTATTATTGCTTTTGGGTGTAATATGAAGTTTCTATACAATCCATACAGTTTATTATGGTCGGTGATACACAACCAACTACTACTGAAAGGTTGATGTTAGATTATATGCTTATAAAAACATCAGTGCTTTTTTTTAGTTTATCCTTTTTACATTCACTTGTTGCATTAAGCTACATTTTCAATATTAATAATATTGTATTTCTCACTACAATCGACAAGGGTTGAAATACTCTACTATTTCAGAAAAGGGAGGTTGAATAAAGAAGGGTGATTTTACGCAAGTTCATACTTTTAGCTCGATGTGAATATGTGGTTATTACACTTGGATATAGTCAACAAAAGAGGGAAAGGCCTCTGGGACAACATGGTGAGAGACGTGTGGCCATCATTAGTGGCGCCTTTATTGACACAGGCTTTTCTTTCTCATCTCTGACAAAGCATTTTGGTGGGATTCATCCCCTGTTGCTTCCTATCATCGACCCCATCACTACTTCTTGAGAGCATTAATTAACGTCTATTCACTGATAAACGTTGACAACACTGCAATGTATAGACAAGAGCTATGACCCTTAAACAATTTCTTGCTCACGAATAATAATAATAATACTCACGGGCATAGAGACATCTAAATAATTGAAATGAGCTACTTCCCAAAACTTCCTTTGTTTTTAATATCACTTTTTTTTACCCAACGCATTATATGCACAATAATAACTAATACATTGTTTGAGATGTAAAGATTCATGATTTATTTCAAGAAGTTATAAATTAGTCAAAATATAATCTTAATATTATTATACAATAAAAAATGTAGCTACAAGGTTTTATATACTGCAATGTTTTTACTACTACTACTACTACTACTACTACTACTACTACTACTAATAATAATAATAATAATAATAATAATAATAATAATAATAATAATAATAATAATAATCTACGTGTGTAAAATATATGAATATAAAATGAAAGCACCCCCCCCCCCCAAAAAAAAAAAAAAACAATAATCCATACACCTTTTAATTTGTGCTTTGTATTAAACAAATAAAACAATTTGAAAGTATTGCAGTAGAGCCAACGGGTCACAACCTTTCTTCGGCAGTCATGAAATGCAAGACTTTTTAAAATGTTTTTATACAGGAAGATTCAATTTCTTTCCGTTCAACAATACGTGACTCAGGCTGTTGGTACCACTTGAATGACAAAATAGAGAGTGGGTATTAAAAAAACGTGTGTGTTAGTACATTTCTAGTTTTAATATACACGTGCATATGTGTGTAGTGTGTGATAAACTGAGTAGTGGAAAAACACACACATCAACATTTTTTAAATAAAAGAACCAAGCAAAAAAACAAAGACTCAGATAGTACAAGCCCACCTAAATATATGTAAGAGGTTACAGCTTCGTTATGCTTACTATGCTGTAGTAGCCTAAACCAAACGGTACAGCAGTTAATACAGTAACTTGATTCGAGGTTGTAGGCTACTGCATGACGTTTAGCCTACAGGGTTAATGGGTGTATTTGTTTTAGATACATAACTAATTAATTAATTAATCTTCCGCTGGATGTGTTCTAATAAAATCATAATAATACTAATACTATATAATGTAATCACAAATTAAACACAAGGATTACTTCTTGGAAAATCATATACTAATATAAAGTTGTTACAATGTTGGTATAAGCAGAATAAATTACGGAAATTGCTTATTAAACAAAATAAACACACGCACACACACACACACACACACACACACACACACACTAGTTTCATAGGGAAATAAATCACGTTTTCAAGCTTAAGAATATAATATGCCGACAGATCCTTTTTTTTAACATTTTAATTATAGGTGATGATAAAAGGATTTACTGCTACAAAAGTAAAAAAAAAAAAAAGGAACCATTTTACATGTCAAATTTCTGGATATAGAACGTGACCTTTCAAGGTTGTTATAGAATACTGGGATTCATTTGAGTGTGAAATATCATTTCATTGTAAAATAATGGAAGCGGTAATCCTACTTCCGGAAAATTGTCTTGCATTATTTAACAAGATCCTTTTAATAGGGGATTAGTGGGGCCTGCGACAAGAATTTCTGTGGCCTATTCAACGTCTTATTTTATGTTATAATTACTCGACACAGAGCCGTTGGAATTAGCATGCAGAAATCATCATGCAGGTGTTTTTTTTTTTAATTAGCGAATGGGGTAAGTCCACAGAAACATAACAAAAAGAAAGAAAGAATGCGAGAGAATAGTTTTGTTGCAGACTCGAGTCTTTACACCGTCTCTGACAGCTCAGGCACCACTTGAATGACTTACGACCTTTTTATATCAACACAATTTTGGTAAAGCAAGTCTACTTGATTCGTAATTAGGTTACATGCTTATTCTAATTGTGTGTCGTGTGGACTTTCTGTTTATGACATACGTTTGAACTTTAACCAAAGAAAGCATCTTGATTTTAGTCTCTTTGAATTTGTTGTTTTATTTACACAATGTACACAGTTCCCTAGTGAGTGTCTGCATCCGTGTCACTGTTGTAATAATGTACTGTTGTAATAAAATAATGTATAGTGGTAGCCGATGACACATGGCAATTCGACGACACGTCACTGTGTACGTGCCTCTCTTAAATTGTGCATGTGTCTGTCGCATATTTTAAACAGCCTACTTCAAACACTTGCAGAATCTCTTTAACACATAGCCTCTCCAGGGAGTGCAATTAAAAGTAAAATCATATATATTTCCGGGCCGTTAAACGCGAAGTTTAATTGGAGCATCAGTCCTATTGGTCCTATAATATATATATATATATATATATATATATATATATATATATATATATATATATATATATATATATATATATATATATATATATATACACACACACATTAAATAAAATTGCACAAGCTTACAAAGTTCATGAAATGGAGAGCATACCACATACATGTTGTAAATCAATGTTGCTATTATTATTATTATTATTATTATTATTATTATTATTATTATTATTATTATTATTATTATTATTATTATTATTATTATTATTTATACTACTACTAGTAGTATTATTGTCATTATTACAAGTAGTAGTAGTATTTTCTATATGTTATGAATTCGACAGTCCCGACAGATTTCCACAGATGCAATCGACACGCCACTTAAGCTTTGTAGAGTACAATAAAAGTATTAGGATATTAGCAGCAAATGATCACGCGTTAAATTATTTTTGCCTTCATGGGTGAAAAGGCTTTCTCCAATGTAAATCAGGCGTTTTAGTTATTAAGCCTGAGCAGTAATCTCTAGCAACCTTTACGTAATTTGATAGAATGTGCCACACTACTTCGCACCTGCACTTTGAATAGCGAGTAATTTTCAGAGTAAGATATGCTTGTTGGCCTTGTGTCCCAGATCAGTTGTCTTAATAAGTCAGGCGTCGCGAGTGCCGATGCTTGTTTTCTTTTTACTTTCATCTGTGGGTTTTCCTCTCTAATTTGGTTTGCAACAAGGCTTCCTCTTTTCAGTGCTAACAAAATTTGGACAAAGTGAAAACTGACAGGTCTGAATAATAGCACAGTACAGTAATGCCACTTGTAAATAATCTGACTCAAGTATTTAAAACAAAACCCGTGTGTTAATGAAGCTCTAAAAAAGCAGTCTATTCGAATCAAGGGGACACAGTGCAAACTATTGTATTCATCCTACTTACTGTCACTAGAAACGTGGCCGTTTCAGTAATACAACAATAATAACTAACATTTTGGGTATACAATATTACCACATAGCATATGTTACCTCTTAATTTTATTTAGTTCTGATTTAGGACTGCATTCTGCATACTAATAATAAAAGGTTCAGAGAGCAATAGGGCTCACTGATCGGGCAATCTGGGGCTTTGCCATAGGAACACATGTCAAAGCAAGAGAAGTTCAGTTGTCTGCATTAAATTGCGGTTGTTTGTTTCTAAACATGATGCTCACAACCAGGATTTAATTCAATGTACAGCAGCCACAGGGGTCTATCACTGAAAATAACGACAATTGCTACAGACAAAACTAACTAAATTATCAAAATGTCAGTATATTCCTCGGGTTCATTAATATGGAACAGGGTCCCCCGTTAATCTCTTAAAACCTAGTGTTCCCCTACTAAAATGGCACTTTGGGACAAATTGTACATGAGATCAATCACTTCTTGTACAGCACGGTTTAGTGAAGAAAACCTATTTACACCTTCAAATTGAAGCTTTTCAAATTTATATGAAAGAGTCGTATATCACCAAGAACAAATGATTATGAATTGTTAAACGCGCCCTCCAGCGATTAGCTCTGCGATGCTATTTATCATTTCTTTTTTCTTTTTTTCTTTTTTTTTCTTTTTTTAAATCATCTGGGAGAAAAGCATGACGACCAGAGAAGAAAATAACACCGCAGGAAAGTTTGTTTTGTAACAGAATATACGCCATCAAATTAAGAAGTGCTTCACACATAGTGTCCTTTCACATTTCCCATGTATTATAAACATACCGTCTGCACGAAGTAACTGACATATCAGCAAGTGTCCCAATACCTTAAAAAAGGTCACACAACTCTGTGCTTCAACTCGAATCACTTACATACTGGATCTCCGTGAAATGTTTATGTGATAATAATAATAATAATAATAATAATAATAATAATAATAATAATAATAATAATAATAATAATAATAAACTCAATTAAAATCCCTGAAACTTAATTCAAGCATTGATATGCTAACCTTTACCAAGCTCTTAATTGCAAATTAATTAAATTACTGATGTTTATTGAAAACGGTTTTTATTTCAACAGATAGGTTTTCTTTTAAATAATCCGTGCAATTAAGTACGTTCTGGTGAAAGCCCCACCACCCTCTTGGCGTTTTATTTCCTGTCATACATCACACCGATGAAGAGAAGGTAAGGGATGAAGTCACGGTCAGAGTGTAATGTTATATGTGTTCATAAAGATGGAACCGGAACCGGAAACGGGGCCTGCTCTCCTGCTGTCTAAATACATGCAGATCCTGTTCTCCTCGGGTCTCTGCCCTGACCCTCTGGATCTGTTGGCCAAATGAAAATGTTTTAGTTAATCGTTAAACTGGCATATTTGTTGTGCACTCAACAGCTGGAAAAAAAGATGTGCCGAGTTTTGTCATTTTAGCACTCACACATTTAATGAATTCCTTATCAATAACAATATTCTTGGTAATAAACACCAAACAAAAGGTTGCATAAAGGCCAGTTAATTTGAAGGAGAATATATTTTATACTTCCAGAAAGCATCTTGAGCAGTACTCCTTAATTACAGATAGCAAAAAATACCCACATCAATCTGGAAGCATATACACTGTGACATATACAGGCTGCATTTCAACAGTCAACAAGTTCCACTGATGAAAACATCCACATTTATTTCCATTCTCGAATCCAGACTATACTGGAAAGCACTAAACCTGGAATGTATTATAACACAGTACCTGGAGGAGACAAGTGCGAAGTGCTTTGCAAATATATTTATAATCAACATGTAGGCTAAGGTTCCCAAAAAGCTTTTCCTATCAGGTTTAGTATGTCTGGTGAGTAAGTGTTGCGGCTAAAATTATCTCAGTGGGTAGCCGCCTCTTTTTGGTTTTCCTGTCTGACATTTAAAATTCAGAATATATAGTCTTAGTCGCAGTTCCTTCTTTCTCAAACCTTGATATATATATATATATATATATATATATATATATATATATATATATATATATATATATATATATATATATATATATATATATATATATGTATTCTGAATTTTAAATGTATTTAAACTGTCCAATACATATATTTTGCCATTAACTGTTGTTTATCACTCGCTCTTGGTAAATTGAACTTAAACGAATACACATCATATAAGAATCTAGCCTAGGTTCATATATTTATTTTTCATAAAAATAACTGATATGTCATTTGACTGGCAAAACATGCATTATTATTATTATTATTATTATTATTATTATTATTATTATTATTATTATTATTATTATTATAAAATAACTTTCTATCATTTATACGATTTCCACTTTTCATTGAAATACGTTCTATAAATCAAAAGCCTTTATGAGAAACCATGTGGTGAAGGCAAAGTTGTAATCGAAGCACCGTTGGTGTTAAGATAGGTTAGTGTTACAAGTAGACTATAAATCGAAATATGCAATGGTGTGTTCTAAAACAGCAAAGTTAGGAGCATTACACGTAGGCAACTTTTTAATAGTAAAAATAGAACGTTTTGAGAATTGTTAAATAGAGACATATAGGCCTATAACAATATCAATATGGGCTATGATTTATGTCATAATTATAGTTGTATCTGTATTTGTTATCGAAATCTAGTTGCCAATTTGTCATCATAAATTATAGTAAAAAATAAAATGTGCAAAGAAAATGCAAATAGCAATTGCCGCTATTACGTTTTAAACCATTGGTTTATCTGCACTATTTCACATGTGAGTTCCGCAATGTGTTGTGCAACGTGAAAGCACAGTTTGATAACAGATATAATTCGTGTGTTCAGTCTAGCAGCAACATATACTTTGGGTCATTTCTCCATCTCCCGCAGAAAAGACATTATGCCGCTCATATTTACATACTTTCTAATATTTGTAAAACAATAATAAATTACAAATTAATGAAATGTTTGGCGGTCCTTAAGACCAGACTAATGAACACATTTACTTTTTTTGAGATTTTCGGCACATCGTTGTTAAGTTTAATGTCATTCATATCACGCTCTATTGAGATCTGTTACACGTGTTCCCCATTCTCGCTGATACACCATCACCTACTGCCGGTATACAATACATACTATGCCCAGGTAACCTTGAACCCCCACAAAAACGAGTTGCGCGTCATTTGATTTTTTTACAAACTTAAAAAGTATTTAAATCAGTTATATACTGACTACATATATATATATATATATATATATATATATATATATATATATATATATATATATATATATATATATATATATATATATATATATATATATATATATATATATGGACCTTTTGTTGTGACCGACTTGGGAAGGAGGGCTCTAACCAAATTTACCAGCGGCGAACCACCTGCATGCCGTTAAAAAAACATGAGTATATATAATTTTTCACCAGCAGTGCCTAAACCAGTCTATCTATCTATCTATCTATCTATCTATCTATCTATCTATCTATCTATCTATCTATCTATCTATCTTCAAAATACCCAAACTCTTTTCAAAATGTTCCTTGGTTACTTTGTGATCTTATAGGTTTATCGATAGATACAATTCCATATACTGAACAGTAGACCTAATAGATTCACACTGGATTTACGTCGAGAGCAAACATTCTGAACGAGTCACATATTTCTAAAGCCTGAATGTCATATGCAAATATACAGTAATGAGATAAAGCAGCATGACCCCTTTAATACTTTGCCGGCCATTTTAATCTGACAGCCTTGAAACAAAGTCAGAAAAGACGCAAATTCCCAGGACAAAAGCTAATGCAATCGAGAAATATGACGTAGTTACTTGGTTTACTAATTCTATGAGCATATGTTATTTACTTATTTATATCTTTCTGTTGCACGACTCACGGTGTGAATCTCTTTTGGTATATCAACGGTGTTCGGACCCACATTTCTCGTCTTAATTTGATACCCACTTTCAACGCCACCTGTGGACCCGCTAAAAAAAGAAGACAAGTGGAACCAGTTTGGAATTATTAGACCCCCTTTACTAAATAAACCACAACCTAATGTTTGTTCATAATTTATGTCAAAACAGTAATTTCCTTCAAATAACACTCCTGAAGTATGTTTGACTTGTCGACATACTGAGATATAAACGTGCATGTATGTCGTAGATTTGGGTAAACGTGGATTGTGTTCTTCAAGGTAAAGCAGTAGATTGATAGGTACGTTTTTTTTTACTCAAGCGCTCAACACAAAGAGTTATTAAAACGCTTGCTGGTGAAGTGAACATGTGTTTTGTATTCATGAAAAATTCATATGTGCCGCCAATAAAGTAATTGCGCACCATCCTGAGAATATGAGAACAGAACATTGTTAATTCACTTGCGCCCCCGTTGGCTTGCGGCCGCAAATAGTTTAATTAAGCCAGGCTCATAGAATGTAACCATATTGTTACATTGCATTAGATACACTGAATTTGAATTTATTAAGAGAAGCAAGGTGGTTGAAAAAAAGGTGGGTAAGATGTTAACCTTGCGATGTACTGCAGCCATTCTTCCTTTGGTGTTACTTTGAAGTGCAATGTAAATTTTATTTGATTTAATTTTGTAAGTAATGTAATAAAACTCGTTTGGTATTAAAGTAGACTATAGTCTAAACTAAAATGAGCAAAGTGGATCTTACTTCGCAGTATTTTTGCTTCAGCTAAAAGTCTTCATTGACAGTGACAATGAAACAAATAGCACACCTTCAGGAGATTTGAGGACGATTGTAAACTATTCATTCTATTGGTCATGCTACTTAAACAACTCTGTGTGCTCAGGACTCCAATTGACACTGAGAAACTATCTGTTTGGAACTTCACTTTCGCGTGATGATTTTATGCGCTCTCGCGTGATTTGTTGCATTGTCCATAGATTATAACCGTTTAACTGTTTAACAAATGCAATTGAGAAACAAATGAGCCTCATGCACATATTGTCTTGCCTATTTATACGTATGCATACTCATCGTAAACAACTGTAACTTTAAAACATACATTACAACATAATAATTCTGTTTCATGTTATTTTGATTGATTTAGGTTACACATCGGTAGCAACCAATCAACCAATAAAAGTGGAAATAAAGCCGCCAAAAATCAATACAAAAGCAGTCTTATGGAAAAACACACACTATGCATTTAGTTATCTAAATAACTGGTATTGGTATATTTATATACAACTCAATGATATCATGTGATGAGTTATGCTTATCCATTGTGATTTCACACACGGGTAGCCTATAAGCAGCTCAAAAAGTTGAACTAAGCAGACAAACTAGCTAACTAACTAACGTGACTCCATTTTGTATGGGTTTAGTTAATATTTTCTAAACTGAAGACGCTGAAGACCCCAAGGTATTGAAAAATATGTCTCGGCAACGTTTGTGTCATTACATGTATTTGTTTTTTTTTTTAATGTGTGTGTTTTGTAAATATGGCTATAGCTTAGAATATCCCCTTTAGTCACGATTTTTTTTATTTTATTTTATTTATTATTATTTTTTAATAGCCTATATATATTTTAAAACAGTTTGTGTGAACTCCATTTGGAGTTCGAGAAGTTGAAACTTTGAAAAAAACAAAAAACAAACAAAAAAACACATATATGCATTATAAAATAGATAGATGGATAGGAAACTTAATGTGGTACAATTATGCACGCAGTGACTGAAGGGGATTTTTAGTTGCCTATCTCTTCATTTACTTGTCTGTATTGTATCAATTCTCCCGTGGTTTATCATTTTAACTCAATCACTCCCCGTTAAAGAATGAATTAATCAAAAGCAATGTTTCTGTGAGATTTTTTTTAAGAAGGACAGAAATAATAAGGCGACCACTGTGACATTCTTTGGATTTAGGCTATTTTTCATAACGCAGCTGATCTTTTGTGTTTAAGAAATTCTACAGATGAGGGGCGAGAAAACTCTGGGAACTTTCTTTTTCTTTTCTTCTCCGAGTGTCTGCTAGCTCCGAGTACACTGGTGGAGTAAGTTGCAACTATATGCCAGTGCACAAAAAAACAACAACAAAAAAAACATGATTTGATTTTCGATAGCAACGTTTTAAATGAATCGATCATACGATTCTAATATATTTCTTATTGTGCAAAACAGAAAAAGAAAATTATGGCTATGAAGTTGATATGGGAAAAAAAATGTTATGCTTCCTGAAGTTAAGGAAAATACCGTGATATAGCATAAGAGGGGGTAAAATACAAAGAACTACAATTAATCTGCAATTAAATTGTTTTCCAGGGTAAGTGCCTTATTTATTGATATTCGTGTTTTTTTTGGTTTTTTTTTTCCAGAAGGTAGTGTAACGCATGGAGCGTGGCAAATACTGTCCATCTTTGTAACAATTGTGTAGTTCTTTGTGAGTTTCAAAATATACACATGACAAACAACAACCGAATAGAAGTTTTAAATTCATGATTCTGTATTGTGTTTTTCTTGAGAATAGTACTCCTTCTTAGCTTTAAATGGTTTTTTTTCTAAGCCATAATGAACTATATCGTTAAAATCAATTATTTATAAGTCGCTGAAAGGTCTATTTTTGCACGTGCAACCAGGAAACAGTACTACCTGTAGTTCATTAGGACAACAAAAACTCGATGCAAAGGGAAGGAAGTTAGACTAAACCCCCACGTTATACCTGCAGTGCAATTAATGGTAGTCTTTAAATGCTTATTGCTTGGTATTTAGCAGTAATGGATTTGCAAGAGCAAATACTGGCCTTCTATTAAAAAATGCAAATAAATTAAAGTTATCACTGTGTCAAACAGTATCTTTTTATTCAGTTTTGTTACCAAAAATGCACCATTAAAATATAGTAGGGGACCTACAAAGAGCCTTGCAGCGAAGTATTTATATGCCAATAGTAAGTGCATTCCACTGAATGTTTTCCAAAAAGAAACAAATTGGTCTTTGGAAAAAAAATGAAACGATCATTTTACTTTGTCTTTTCAAATGATATTTGGTTTAAAAAAAGGCATGTGGAGGCAGTAGGCTATTTATGGCTTTTGGCGTTTTTAAAGGAATTGGCATATAATTGTTTTTTTTTTTAGTACTATTCTTGTAAGAGAGCAAGATTAATCCCACATTTGTAAATAAAGGTTATGTTTTGCTGAATTCCCCTTCGAAAACGTGCTTAATAAATGATTGCATAATTAATATTCCAGACGGTGGTCTACATGACTGCTAGATAATAAACTGCTGCCCCATTGGTTGACTAGGAGAATCAACACACACTTGAAATGAAAAGGGCTTGACCTTTGCCTTTCTGTTTTCTTTAATGTTTGTCTAAAACACAATCAGCCTTCACAGCAGACACGCAGAAGTGTGACACTGCCTATTGAACAGATAGATGTTCACCGCCACACACAATTCTTCCAGGCATTCTGGAAAGCTATAGGTATTTGTAAATCTTTGTAAATGTTGACGTGATTGGTTGCTGGTATAAAAGGAAAGACTCACTCGCTGCAGGCACGAAGAAAAAGCACGCCACGAAGTTAAAAGAAAAATATTTGTGTCAGACAATAATGACAACTGAGCGATCCCTCTATCAAATCAAGTTGTGTAACCTTACGTAGAACTTATGTTATTATTATTATTATTATTATTATTATTATTATTATTATTATTATTATTATTATTAACACAGAAACTAAACCAAATTCAATACAGAACAAAGTATAAGACTCATGATATGTAGGAAATGTGTGTGTGTGTGTGTGTGTGTGTGTGTGTGTGTGTGTGTGTGTGTGTGTGTGTGTGTGTGTGTGTGTGTGTGTGTGTGTATGTGTGTGTGGGTGTGATTTACAACCTCTCTTTCCTTCCCATTGTCCCGATAACTATATTTATATACATTTATATTTGTTTACAGTTTCTTAATTGTGTTTTTATTCATCAGTATTGCTGGCGCGTTCTATGAGAGTTACATCAAATAAAACAAACAGTTTTAGGCGAATGTGTATTAATTTACCTTTGGACAAATAACCATGTTCAAATGGTGATTTATATTTATATATATATACCTTCCCCTAAATTAACTACACATATTTACTGGTAATTTCAATTTAAAAAGGGTCGTTTTTTATTGTGTATTGTGCACCAAGTGACCGATAGTTGATATTTGATTGTGATTTAGAACTTATGCTTTGCCAGTAACAATGTAATTGCAGTACTTTTAATTGAAATCTGTAAAATATAATGGTATCATTCTTAATATAATGTATTCTCCCATGTAAAATACTCAGTGCTTGTTGCTGACCATATCGCAATGCACTGGATTGATACGTACGAGCCTACTTATTCAATTCTGTCAAAAGTTTTTAAAGATAGAGCCATCAATTTGAAGAAAAAACCAAAACAAAAAAACACGTGTGCCTTTTTAAATGGACATTTAATGTCTTAATTTTGATTGTACCCACTGTAAAAAGATAAAACAAAGAAAACGGTTTTCTACTCGACTTACAAAGAAATATAAACATGGAATTAAATCATAACATGAACAGCTTACTTCCTAAAATGCTTAATGTACTCCCATATTTCTGAAAGGAAGAAAAAAAACCTTTTAATGTTACAAAACTGCTGTAGTAAAAATCCAACTACTTCGGAGCACTTAAGAGCCTAAGGGAATCCCTTGTATTTGACTAAGCTAACAAGGGACCTGGCCTGCTGTAACAAAAACTGTGACATCTTGGCACACACACACACACACACACACACACACATATATATATATATATATATATATATATATATATATATATATATATATATATATATATATATATATATATATATATATATATATATTCCATTTATTGTCAACAGCTATGTCCAACATTTTTCCATCAACCTATAGAATTAATCTATTGACCTATTTTGCTTCATAAAGGCATATGAAACCTAATGAAAAACTGTCAAAAAAATGACATTTCTAAATATCACATGAAATACTGCACTACGATTATTATTTATTTATTTATTTTTTAGCAGACGCCCTTATCCAGGGCGACTTACAATTGTTACAATATATCACATTATACATTATTTCGCATTATACAGATATCACATTATTTTTACATACAATTACCCATTTATACAGTTGGGTTTTTACTGGAGCAACCTAGGTAAAGTACCTTGCTCAAGGGTACAACAGCAGTGTCCCCCCACTGGGGATTGAACCCACGACCCTCCGGTCAAGAGTACAGAGCCCTAACTACTACTCCACACTGCTGCCCCGATTATGGTTTCTTTGATTACATGATGTTCCTATATATTATTATTTATTTCTTATTAGACGCTCTTATCCAGGGCAACTTGCAATTGTTGCAAGTTATCACATTATTTTTACATTCAATTGCCCATTTATACAGTTGGGTTTTTACTACAGCAATCTAGGTAAAGTACCTTGCTCAAGGGTACAGCAGCAGTGTCCCTCACCTGGGATTGACCCCACAACCCTGCCGTCAAGAGTCCAGAGCCCTAAACACTACTCCACACTGCTGCTACTAATTATGTCTCAATTCTAAAATTCTAGGTGATCCAAAGCTTTATCCAAAGCTGTATGCTGTTAGAAATAAAACACGTGTGTCAGAACAGTGTCATTAAGGAATAGATGGCCACTTAAAAAAAAAGTTGAAAGCGATACATAAAACACACTTGTTTTATTACTTCATAAGCACTTTTTAACAATTCTATAACATGGTATAGTATAAGATTTCCAAACAATTAGAACAAAACTGATCCACATGTGACAATGATCATGAATCTGAAGCAAAGCAGTGTGTTTCAAATGGGAACTTTCATGATAATGATATTGGTGAGGGTTAAGCAACAACCTGATGGTTTATTTAATTGTTGTTCTCTATACACGGCAGTACAATTCTTTCATCTTTCAGCTATGCTAGGTGATCTTGCTTACATTGTCATGGGGATGATGCTTTTGTTATGTTGATGTTGTACAAACAAAGCTTTCAGTATCCATGATGAGGTCCTAATCCAGTGGATCCCAATGGACATCACCAGGGCTGGAGCTATCTTTCCACAAAACCCCATTTTGGTCTTGGAAGATGGCAGTGTGCAATCTGGTCACTGTCTCTGTTCCAATTCGTTCTTGCTGGAGAATGTGGTCTAATGTTCAGTATTGCGATTGGATGACATACTGTCTGCAGTCTGGACTTTGGATCAATCGATGAATGAGTTGGACCTTGTGTTTGAGTAAGATTGGGAACTTCTAATATAATTGATGCAAATGCATTTATCTTATTTAGGTAAAAAAAAATGTATTATTTAACTATACTCCTATTTGATTAAAGCTGGAGAACACGCACTAAAAATATGAAGTAAATTACATTTTAAATAAATTATAAAATGATCAAAGTTCATACCCTTGAAACAACCTGCAATTTCTTTTTAATAAATTGTACCTACTGCTAAGTGGTAAGCTTTAATACAAACAAACAAGTCCAGAAGGAAATTAATACATTACTAAATATTCCAACCTGTTAATAAATAGAACACTAAATAGTATACCCATTCATAAATAAATAAATAAATAAATAAATAAATAAATAAATCCCATAACCATATAAATAAACACATAAATAAAGCAGAGGCAAACACACTGGCAATTGTCAAGACTCAAAAATGTGAAGTTTATGTCACACTTTTATCCAAAAAATCCCCCAAATTATATTTTGATATAGAAGAATCAACATTATTTGAATTTACTCCCACAGAAAATGACTGATATGTATATAAAGGGCAGTGTTGTGTTGCGTGAGATAAAGTTTAAAGTTCTATAACTGCTTGTAGAAAGGAGCCTGGCTCTTTGGTGTAGTAAGTGCATGAGCATAGCCTGCAGTTTGTGCACAGCCTCAGCTCTGTTGAATGCACCCAGGATTAGCTCTATGGTCTAAAGCAATCCCGGGGATTGTTTTCTAAAATGCTCATCTGAGAGAAGCAAGACCAAAAAACCAAAGCAACAACTCAAATCTGATCCATTCAGAAGCCTGCTGTCTTCTCATGCACTGGATATACACTGCAGTCAGCACATAACATTGCATTGAAATATCTAAACACGTACACTAATGATCGTCACTGTGAATAACTACCTTTGTAAAGACTTCAATTTCCTGATAAGAAAAACAATGATATGCACGGTTAATTAAACAAACTTATGATAGCCACTTTTGCTTTGCCTGTAAGCCCAAGCTGTGCAATTGGCATTAAAGTGGACATGATCCCAAATCTTAAACTCTTAACCATAGTTCTGTTGGTGTTATTCAGACCTAAACAAAACTTCAAGAAATATTTTCCATCTTCCTTGAGTTCATGTGCCTTAGACTTAGTGTGATGGAAGGTGAAATGTTATTCTCATGCTTAAATTTGATAAGCTGTTAATTTGTGGTAAGGAGCCTGGAAGTAGCTTTGGTGTTGTTTGCTAATGCTATATGATTGTAAACACAGATTGTATTGGCAGTACTGAGCAATGCAAGGGGGTTCTAAACTTTCTGCTGAGGAAAGGTTAATAACACCTATGTATCATCTTTAGTTGACCTCTGTTATCCCTTTTGTTCTTTCAAGGCTTTCATTGGTTCAGATAGCAATGCTTGCACTCAGACTGGACAATAGCTAGACACTTCAGCATCCCCTTGAGCTGACAACCCCTAACAATCCCATTTACTTCTTACATGCATTATTACTGGTTCCCAGAGCCAGCCTGCTTCCTCGAGAACGCGTAGGAATTGTCTTCCTAAAAGAATCAGAGATTTGTAATGTGTCAATATTTAAAGCCTTCACTGTTTGAATAGAACACATGTATCTTATACTGTTATTTGGCTTATTATTGAGTAGGGAGCTATTTATTTATGCAATACCCCATTTATAATTTCACATCATAGATTGGGAGCCACCAATCCAATTGTGATGAAACGAGCTAAGGATTTTTGTTATTAAGAGTATCAGAATCTGGAGGTATATTGAGATGTCTGCCTGTGTATATATTTTACATTTACATTTTTAAATGTGATCACAGAGGATGTAGGTCATGATGATAAGCTTTTCCACAAGACCAAAGGAATACTTACTTATTTTTGTATGTAACACATTCACAAAGAATAAAAATTAAGTGTATTATTATACAAGTTAATATGCTGGGTGTTATTGTATAAACCTGTAAGGACTGTTTTAAAGCCCATTTTCATTAATTAAATCAACACTGCAGTTCATTAGTTGATTCTCATTTTTCAATTTTTTTTTTTGATGAATAAAGTCCTCTGTCTCATGGTTTGGGCAAAATGAGCTGTAATAGCTGCAGTAATTGTATTAATATCGTCCAATTGCCTGTGAAAATGCGAATGAAGGAACTTATCACACATACACACTGACTACAATCTCTTTACAGCATGCTGGCCAAACCAAGTGCATGACCGCAGAAGGACACAAAAGAGTTCCTGACTTTTTACTTTATCGCTTTTATATCAGTTTTTATGGAGTTGAATATAGTACAGGGCTTACATTAACATTATTTGCAATATACATCGATTTAATATACATGTAAATATCCCAGAAAAAAACATTTTAAAGAAGACAAAACATTCTAGAATATCTGATACATGTTAATATTTAGTGATTTTATTATTATTATTATTATTATTATTATTATTATTAGAAAACACATTGTACACGTATAACAACAACATGTTTTAAACATATGTATGATTGATGTGAGCTCAATTTGTGAACAATCAATCTATCTATCTATCTATCTATCTATCTATCTATCTATCTATCTATCTATCTATCTATCTATCTATCTATCTATATATATATTGCTGTCTCATCTTCCTAAACAAAATCTCTTCGTGATTTATGCGACGTATTAAAGAGAAAGTTAGTTAAGAACTAAATATTTATATCTGTCAAGGGGTAAAATAATAATTCATTATCAGGCTTTTTGTAGTGTTCAATATTATTTGACAACATATAAAAGCCTGTTATGTGGAAAAGCCGCTTTTCTATAACTTTGTTCTTTTGATTTTATAGATCAAAGGCTTCAGAAATTGGCGACCCGAAGATGTACATTGTTCAAGTGACAAGGCGACGACTCCAAAGAGAATGCTTGCCCCATCGGAAGTGTCAGCATGGCAGGGCAAAAAAACTCACTTTTCAAGCCTTGAAAGTCGGGCTTTGGGGTTTACACCATACAGTAGAATACCATGGTAACACAACCTGCTGCTTTAACAAAGAGTTTACATGTTGAAAGGCAGCTGACGTGACCAAAGTAATGACAGCAACAGAATAAACAATATTTTGATTAATTTGAGAAATGGGAGTTTGAAAAAAAAAAACATCAATACGGGCATTGTCCAGGCTTTTATACACTTGATTCACCATATCATAACCCCTACGAGGAAAAAAACATCAATATCCCAAAGGAAAGGACACGTTTCTATGGAAAACCTAGGAATTTTTGTCCATAACAGATCTGTTGTAAAAATCAAAGAGATCAAAGGCAGCGGTCCTGGGAGTGTAGATGCGCCTGTGAATCAAAGATGGACGATCTGGACTTACTTGGCTAGATTTTATATTCAGAGCTCAATCCGTGTTCCAAGACAAGCGCTGTTCAAACTTCACATCTAAACAACCAAAAACTATTACCTCAAGCAGACCACCTGAAAAGGAGAAAATCTAACATTCGGTGTACACGGTTCATACCCATAAAAATAAAATAAAAAATAAAAAATGAAAAGTTTGGGGCAAAATTAAATCAAGTTAGTTAACTGGACCATTCCCCAGAAGAATAACCAAGCGCTTTTAACTGAAAGATTTCTAATGAATAAATAAATAAATAAATAAATAAATAAATAAATCGATAAAAAGCGAGCTTGCACGTGCAGTAAAGATGTAACGAATGCAACAAAATATGTGTTGTATTATCGAAGCTAATTAAGATGGTTCGATAAGCCTGTGCACAGGGAACAAGTGTTATATGAAGGCACGAAAGAGCACTAAGTAAACAGCACTAACAGCAGAGTGCACCTTTTGTGGTGGGTGTGCAGCTGTCCAGCATCTTATTGTTGAGAATTAGGCTGGCTGCCCCCTCGCCAAGCCAATGCACAAAAACAGATTGGGATGTTCTGCATGCATGGGCAACATAGTCCGAGTCTTCCCTTTTTATTTCCCTCTATTGAAGACCTGCGGCGCTCTGGACAATTTTTTTTTCTGACAATCACAAAGCTGCTTTAGAATACTTTCGAAAGAAAAGAATTGTTGATAAAAGCCCATAAGGACGAACACTACTACAAGACAATACGAAAGGAAGTAAAGAAAAAATAGTGAACTGGAAGGCAGGAATTAACTTGTTATAGTTCTTGTCTCGACATTTCATTGTGAAAATATAGCATGACATAAAGAAAGCATTAACCCACATACCAACAAAACAAACAAACAAAAACAATGCTGGTGGTACACTACGAGAGGTTTGATGGGTCTTTTTCTATGTGACACAAACAAACAAATACAATAGGCAACGATTAAAATGACAGTTATGAAATGACACCATAAAGATCCACAAAATAATATATCAGTCGATAGAAGGTGAGAAAAGGCGCGGTTGTAAGACAATAACGTTCCAGGGTTTGTTTGAAGACAAACAAAACGGAAAACAAAACACATTAATGAAAAGGCATTGGGCACGCAGCAGCTGCTGTTTGACGAACTGCTAAATCAAAAACAAACTAATAAAAAAACAAGTGACTAATAAACACAAGTGAAAAAAAAACAACATAAGCAAAATAAACAAAAACTTTTTTTTTCCTATATGGGAATTATACAACGGGTCTTTTTGCTCATTATTCAAAATACATTTTCTTAATAATAATAATAATAATAATAATAATAATAATAATAATAATAATAATAATAATAATAATAATAATAATAATAACCTTACTTGGGGGTATATTGAGAATGCAAATGTTTATAAATGATGTATATGTATATGCAGTTTTGTGGAGCAGATGAATAAATACATTAACCCCTTTAAAATGCTGCACAGGCTATCACTTTAATGGCATAAAGTGTTTCAATATGAGAGAAAGAGCAACACTTGTATTTATAAAGCTTAAAAATCTACAGCGTTTTTTTCTTTTCTTCCAGTCGCTCCTTAAGGGTTATCTTTGAAAGAGAATTGAATAAGTTGAATTTTACAGATCAAAGTGGTGTGGTACAAACATAAAAGCTCTTCTTTATAAGAAATTTTATTTTGCTTACATAAAAAAAAAAAACTTAATAAGAATAAAACTTTTTCCTTTTTTTTCTTAAAGAGTAATAATCCAAAGCTGAAATTGTTCATTTAATTATAATTACCACAACTGGCTGCCTGCTACTGAACAAACATCAAGCGGTACAGTTTTTCGTTTGTTATTTTGAAAATAATTTTGCATTCATAAATCGGACTAAACTCCAAAGGTCATTCTTTTACAATACCTCTAACAAAAAAGTTGTTCATTTTAAAAGGAAAATCATTTTGTGTGTGTGTGTATATATATATATATATATATATATATATATATATATATATATATATATATATATATATATATATATATATATATATATATATATATGGCAGGTTTTTGTAAATAAAAACCAAAGCTGATCCTTAGTATTTATATATAATATAATGTTTATTTTTTTGATTTTTTCCTGCCTGAAAGCTATTAAACATAATATTTGACAGCCGTTCTAAACACGACATTCAAAAACGAACATGTTTCAAAATAAAACGCTGTTCAATTATTAAAACGGTCTTAAGGCCGGACCAAATCAAGCCCCGATCTCTCTTGCGAAAGTGTTTATGCGATAATATCGCTAGTTTCAATATTGCATTTTCTTTATCCCGAAACCAAAACTAGCCATTTCCAAAACCCCTAAGGGGCAGAAAGAAGTTTCGCAGGAGTAGGAGGGACCGCAGAAAGCAACATGAAAACAGCTGTTGACCAATCCCCAGCAGGTATTTGTGACATTTTAAAGGGGCAAAAACAAGGCGGTAAAACAGCCAGGGCAAAAAAAAAATCTCAGTGAATGCTATTACATACAACTACTACTAGTAGTAATAATAATAAAACTAAGTTTATTATTATTATTATTATTATTATTATTATTATTATTATTATTATTATTATTATTATTATTATTATTATTATTTCTTCTGTCGAAAACCCAAAGAAAATTAAAAAACTTCATCTTGATGCTTCTGAGACGACAGTTAGGGTACCATTATAGGTATTACGTAATTTTGTAATCTGCACGGATTTATACGTTTCGAGGGGACCGCTTGGCATGCTTAGACGGTATAGCCAAAATGTGTGCACCCTTGTACTGGAACGGTGGGCTTGTCCTTACATGCCGAGAATTTGGGCTTCATGAATTGTTTCTGTGTAGGCCTACATGTTGAAGTACTTTACGTTCTTTATTAGTATTCTAGTTTGTTTACATTTGCTATATGAGTTTGATCGAAGTTGTGCGTGTTTCGTTTAAGGGTGCAGCAAACACTATATATATATATATATATATATATATATATATATATATATATATATATATATATATATATATATATATAATGATAATAATAGGAATAATACATTTAATATTATTTGCAAATGTAAATTATTAATTTTAAATTATTCAGTGTTGTGTGCAAGTGTTCGGTCAGTGGAGAGGCTTGAGGCATGTATTTTTTGTGCAAATATCAGGATGTTTAGTGTTATTATTATTATTATTATTATTATTATTATTATTATTATTATTATTATTATTATTATTATTATACTATTTGCTTAATACGCAATAGTTTTTGACATCTTCGAAGTTGACTACAAAATCCGGTCCTGCGAAAGTCTTGCGATGTGATTTATAGCTGGAATTGAGTAGATTTGGTCGGGCGATAGAAAACCACTCCCCCTTCTCAACCCACTTGTGGTCAACAAGCGATAGCTGCTTTTTGAAGAGCGAAAAGGGCTTGATTTGGTTCCGCGAGATTTCGCTTGGAATTTTTCTTGTGTTTTGTTACCACAAATGCTTTCGCGTCCTCCTTCGCTAAGTGCTAACTTTGATTTGGTCCGGCCCTTAGTCTCAGTACGAGTTACATGCATCTGTCAGTAAAACTGAAAACAAACGAGAATGCAAATGATGTAAATGTTGAATAGCCTGCTGTAAGTTGAAATAATACAACACAGAGTTAATAATACCGTCCTATTCAAACGTCCTATCTAACACACATATTTGTTCTTAAAAAAAAAAGTTAAAATATACAGGCACTGTAAATTGTAAGGTAAAATATTGTGACCATTTTTTTTATCATAACAAGCGACCTTTGTTCTTACATGTTACCAATCTCTGTTCACTAAAATCACCTTTCTATATGAAGTGTTTCCACATTCAGTGTGTAACTCTTACTCCTGTGAAGTCATTAGTCAGTCGTATACAGACAGAAGTTGTGTGTACATTGTGGTTGCTTTGTAAGGTAGTCTGCAGTGTACTCCTGGATGCTGGTGGGTGGTGTGTTCACACTGTGTCTCTTATACTAGATGTTCATCTGAAACGTTCATCAGGTGGTCCTGGTTTTGCAGTTGTGGGATGGGCTTCTTGTCTTCCGGGCACGAGAAGGTGGGCAACTGTGATCAAACTAAGGACCAAGCCAATTCATATTACAGCCATAGTCAATACATTCAGTTAACTGAAGGCACTATATAATGTCAGTGACAAAGTACTTCTACTTTATTTATGATTCTCAGTAAAATAAAAAAGGGCACATTTGTAATTGAAAGCATTATTTCCAATGTAATTATTCATATGGCTAGGATAAGGTCATTTAATAAGCCCAATTGAATCACTGATAATAACCTACTTGTGGGTAATACTGGTCCATTCAAATGAGATGATAATTCTTGATAATGTTCCATTCACTGGTTTGATATCATAGTTGATAGTTATAGACTGTCACATACTGTCACCAGGATGCCAGATTTATGGAATGATATACATTGTCATTAATATCTGTATAATGTTTTAATAAGATGCCTATATAAAAGTATTTGATCATATTTATACACTTAAACACGTCAAGTAACTTTTACCATATGTTTTATAAGGTGTGTTAACATGAAAGTTCTTAAAAGTGTAAAGCAAAGAAAAAGTTTATACTTGGAAGAATTTAGGGAAGGAGTAATAGAATATTAATTCCTAGTGCATTCTGTTGAGTGATTCCTTCAAGGTAACTGTATCTTTCCATATAAAAGCACATCTTTGAGTCAAAATGGCAGGACTGTCATTCTTTAACAAGAGGGGTCATTATGGGAAATTGAAATGCTACCTCTTCCATCATGCACTCGCCTCACCCACTTGAGCAGTTTACAGCAGTAGGACAGGTCTATTAGCTTCTCAGATGCACCAGACCACAATGCTTTAGGGCTACCTTCCATGTAAGTGATGAAGCCAATTGGATCTGGTACTGAATTAAAGCAGCAAGCAGTCTCAAGGTGCTTCTTGCTGAGTATGGAATTACATAGTTCCACTTCTAAAAAAAAAAATACTGTAGACCTCACAGACTAATACAAGTTTTATGTTTTATGCAATTGTCAAAATAAATTGCCGATATTGTATCAAGACACCAATGAAACCTTCACATTTATGAAGAAATGAAAAGTGTTGTCAGTCAGAATACAATAATAAGATTCTAATGCTGCTGGGGAGCCCTAGCCCTCTGCCTTTTTTCTGTCTACCCATTTTTTTGACCATCAGACGCCACTGCATGAAACCTTTATTAACTGTTTCGCGCAGGGGATTTCAATGCACTGTTTATATTCAAAAACATCCAAAACAATGCTTAAAAAAACATTTTGTGAACAGGGCATATATCAATATACTGACATGTCTCGACTTTTACACTGTTACTTGTAAATTCAGAATTATAGCATGTATTATTTGGCCTATATCATTTTACCAATGACCTAGACACATTTATAAACGATACACTGAGTCTCTTTTTGCCCTTCAATTTTGAAAGGTTCATTCTATTCACCGGCCAAATTCTAAGGACTCCCATAGTTACCATAGCTAGCCTTTGTATGGGCCTTATATCCAAAAAAATAAAAATAAAAATAATTGCCAGAAGCAAACTAAGCTTGTCTGCTTGTTTTGTTTCCACCCCTTGTCCACATCCTCATGCAGTACAAAGATATTTTATTTGCAATTGACTGAGAATTAATGGCTTGTTTTTTTTGTGCAGATTAATAAGGATCATGGCATTTTTTACTAATAAGCCAAACAATGAACAGAAATGAACTAAACATTTCTTCAGACAATATTTTACCAATGCTTAGTCTTCTTGCCCTGCCACAGTAAATACATGTTTTTATGATTATCTTTAAAAGTCTAAACTTTTTAATAAAGCATAATTCGATTAGCTTTTTATGTACACCATAAATGTGTTTTGTCATTGGCTAAAGTTCATTTCAACATCAAGGTGTTGGTCTTGTATTCCACTATTATTCTGGCAGTAACATATTATAGAGTGGACAACATATTTATTTTACTGCAAAGATCCACTTTACACAGCCATTGGTTCTCTATCCCGCAATTTGTAAAGTTATACTCTCAGTTATATCCCCAACCTGACTTTTGAGGGTACAGGAAAAGGCTACATGTATGGTCCAATGCAAACAATAGTACTGATGCATGTTCTCTGTCTCTTAAAATGTTTATTCCCAACATGATGACTACAATTATAACTGTATATCAACCTGCTTTGATTTGTAAATTAAGGAGGAATGCTATGTTAGGCACAGTGTACAGTATATTACAATGTATACCATGGCAAATACGATGGGCAACTGAACACTCAGCTACCTCAGCTACATGACTAACTACAGTACTATGCTGCCTCCAGGATTCTGATGAGAAAATCAAGCTACATAGCTAAGGGAGCCATGTAAAAAAAGAATAAAAACACCTGTTCTTTTTTTCCAAAATTAAAACCTAACAACTAACTTATGCTGATAAGGAATAACTAAACGCACTATGCATAGCACAATGCAGAGATTTTGTTCAAACAATCTTACTCACATGTTTTTGGAGTGATCAGTTTGTCTATTTATTTATTTATTTATTTATTTATTTATTTATATTTGTAACAGTGGTATCTGTCCACCCCCATCTTGATAATGTAATTTGTTAAAATGGGAAAAAACAGGGTAAACAGTTGACTTCATCACATCAAATACAAAAAGTGAACTAATAAGGCCATGCATGGTTTTTCAAGATTCTCGCATCTCAGATGTATATGTAAACAGCCCCATGTTGTTTGTAGGACAAGCACTCTTTATATGTGGTACAAACATATGTTGCACAAAGTATCAACAAAGGTCAGTGAACTATCCTTTGAACACTTCAAAGAAGGATGACAGAGTAGATTTTAAGTTTTATGGCAGGTGTATGTAGGGTTCCAGACTTTCTCAGGGTGGTCCAGTGAACGTTGTTGTTAGACCAGGCAGTCCCAAGTTTCTTTATTCATCAGGAGGTGTTAGGCATCCCAGATCTGAAAGAAGTTTAACACAGATTTGATGTACCAGACATCACATCAAGTGTCTCTGGTTTCAAAAGAATCTCAGCATGAAGAGGTGCCAGTGTCATGGCCTCAAACAAACACATACATCTGGGGGAAAGCGGAGTCTGGTGGCCATCTTTCCAGCCATGTGTGGCTAGTTGGCATTGAATACAATTACTCATATGAGCTGAACAGTACAAATGTTGAAGTGATAAACAAAAATGTTTAAATGTGAAATGAAATGTTGAATATAAAGCCGGAGGGTGCCACTGAGAACCATCTTCTCATTTTTCAGGGGTAAAATTGAAGGCGTGTTGGAGATTTAGCCTGGGTAAGGGAAACTTAGCCAAGCCACAATTATTATTATTATTTGTTTATTTAGCAGACGCCTTTATCCAAGGCGACTTACAGGGACTAGGGTGTGCGAACTATGCATCAGCTGCAGAGTCACTTACAACTACGTCTCACCCGTAAGACGGAGCACAAGGAGGTGAAGTGACTTGCTCAGGGTCACACAATGAGTCAGTGGTTGAGGTGGGATTTGAACCGGGGACCTTCTGGTTACAAGCCTGCTTTATTGTTTGTGGATAATAATAATAATAATAATAATAATAATAATAATAATAATAATAATAATTAACACAAAGTCACTCTTTTTTTTACTTAGGGATTTAGCAGTGTAAATGTAACCGTAATAGACAGCTACTTTCTCCTTAAATGCATTGTTGTCACAGTACCTGGACACTTCTTTTAAATGTATTGTTGTCACAGTACAGGGTCACTTCTTTTAAATGTATTTGAGCGTTTCTATGTGCCTGTACCTATTTGTTAGGCTGTGACAAAAAAGCCTCTTTCCTCATGGAACACTAGTATTTGTCACTGTAAGACAAAGCAGTATGTATTTAGTCAGATTACTCAAAAAAAAAGTTTAACTATACCAGGTCATTGCACATTATATATTACAAACAGTCAATGGAGTGAAATCATGGAGAGAAACCAGTATGACAGTACGGAGACATATTACTGATTTTGCCTGTGCCAGAAATTGCATGTTTGCATTGACAGTTTTGATGTGAAAATAACATCACCAATAGAAAATATATTAGTATATTTTAAAAAGGCTCACTTATTAATACATTTGAAATGTCTTTCTTGTGTAACTTAATTTGACTGCATTTGTTGCATACAATAAATATCTATCTTGGCAATCTAATTTAGCTTGCTTATCAATTGCTAACATGATTTTTATTTTATTACTGGACTTAAAAACAGCCTGTCACTAACATTAATGCACATCCCCTCTCAAATTAGTCTATTTGCGATTAAGTTATTGGTTCAATCTAGTTGCTCCATTCTATCCATATTGCACTTGTATGCTAATAGAGCAGTTTCTTAAGATCGTTGGTTTGATTTACCTGCATGTCATTAATATTGTCTTATTAAAAGGGCTATTCTGGTAGATCTGGAGGAACTTTGTCCTGAGAGGATGTGTTGAAGGTATTATTTCACTGTTATGATACAGGGAGGCTAATACTGCAGCCAGATGATTAAAAGAACATTACCTAAGCCTTGAGAGTCACTGAGTGAGCTATGCTAAATTGGTTGTTTTCTGTTTTGTGATTAATTGAACTTCTAAACCATATTTTAGTGTGCTTTGTTTTTTCTGTCCCTATAGTCATCTCGTATTATTAAAGAGAAATTCTGAATATCTCTCTTGGAGTCCAATTAAGGATTTGCATCATGACTAGATTTTTCACTTTAATTACTGTATATAAAGTAGGTTTTGACTTATTTCCTTATTTATCAAACTATGCAGAAGAAACAGAATTCATCAAATAAACATATCTATGTAGCTATAATTGCAATATGCTCTCAACTATAGGAAGAAAATACGAGGCTCTCAATTTCATTATGAACAGCATAATAAACAAGTGAACAATTAAATCTAGTGTAAATCATATGCTCATCAAAGGTAAGAATAGATAAGAAACCTTTGTTTGATAAGCCAATGCAAAATGTATTTGTAATGTCATTTATAGAAAAAATAAAGTTACTATATAATTTTAAGGTTGTTAGTAATGTCTGTTAGATGATTTTTTTAATGGAACTAATTGGTTTGCATTATATGCTGATTGTGTGTTAAAAGTAAACAGACACCCTGTGATATCCATCCATTATGTTCAATATTACACAAACATTATATGGTGTAAATTGTGATTGTAATCAATAAAATATACAAAGCTGTATGTCATGTAAAATGTGTTGTGTAGTGTTATGAATATTCTCATTACATACTTCTTTTCCGTTATAAATATTTGTATTTACTACACCCAGTTATTACCCAATAAGATCCATTTACTGCCAAATATTTAAAAAAGCTTAATCTAATTACCACAGTAGTTTAAATAGAACACATTATTTTAGGTCTTCCAGAAGAAGCAGCTTTCTATAAATGGCAACAAATCCAAGAACTCCTGAGTCATACTTCAAAGTCACATTTACATTCAATGTCACTATGTTGACTTTTCAGCTATAGTGTTATCTGAAATATCTGCATAATTCCAAATGTAAGCATAAAATACAACCACAGAACCCAAAGATTTCCAACAAACAAAAGGGAAGTCCAGTGATAATACTGTTATTGTTATTAAGAGGTAAAAATAATGCATTTTAAACATTTGGTTAGGACCTCTTTAATGGACCTTTCCATTATTTCCCAGTGTCCACTTATTAATTTAGTTGTCAGTTGAGTGAGCTGTAGTCCTTGACTTCATGTCTTTATTGCAACAACATGGGCCGAGAGAACTAGTGCCTGGGTTTTCCACTTCATACCATTCAAGTGAAATATCTCATTATAAGGGCCATATCATTACAGAACAGTGGAAAATTGAGTATTTGGTGCTTTCAGCTGCATTTAAAATGATGGCACCTCTGTCAAAAACTCCTTAATTCAAAGGCAGGCGATTGTAAAAATGACCTCATTTCTGCAGTGTAGCTCAAAGAATAAAATAGCAGTGATGTGATGCGTATGGACTTTACAAGGATTCCTTGTGCTAAAGCCACAGGACTGACCTGCTGTGATCACAACTGGTTCCTTTAAACTAGATCTGAAAGATTCTTTATGAAAAAAAGAAAACAGTGTAATGTTGTAAAAACTTAATGATGTAAAACCTGAAAGGCTTTTTACAAATGTTATAAATGCAACTTTGAAGGTGTCAGCACAGTATGGTTTTCATTGCCTTTCGGGAAACTAGAAAATTCAGGCTCCCGTTTCATTTGTCATCAAAAGCCATCTTGGTCCAAAGAAAAAAAGACATGTCTAGTGACATATCCTGATGGACAACATTCATTTTATAAGAGGAATACAACAGTATAAAATAAGAAACCATTTATGTCTCGAGTTGAAAACGGTTTAAAATCGATTTTGTTCGTTTTTATCGGCAGCAATGCGACTTGAATTGGGTCTGGAACAATGCCAGTTTAGAAGAAAGCCTGATTGAAGTCATTACAGCCCAATCTGATGGATGAAACAGGCCGTAACAGGCTTCCACATAAATGATACACAGTGACAAGACTCAATGGGCTCCAAAATAAGAAATACAAAATAGACGAGAGTACAGCGTATGCTGTTTTATTTTTTAAAACGATTGTATTATGTCTTGGTATGACAAAACCATTGAGTCACAGTAAATCTTTGAGTTTGTATCAAGAAGAGTATAGTCACATGACCTTTGCTGTAAGTGTCTGGGAGCTGACTGAATTCTTCCCTGCTGGTGGAAACATTGGCAGCCTCACTATGACCACTAAGATTCAATTGATCAACCTAACCCCCGTGGCAGAGGGAAACAAGACATTAGTTACAGAAGAAACAGTTTCATTATTATGCTTTTTGGTAAGCTGTTTTAACTCTTTGGTGTTATTGGGGTAAAACCTTAAACCCATTCTCTCTTACCATTTACCAAATTCTCACATCAACCTCTATACACCATGCATAGAATGATATTTAAAATTTAATTACACCCTGACTCCACACAGCTGCAGTACCAGCTGCCTTTGTTTTCTGTGTGGTCTCACAAATGATCGCCGGAAGATGATCCACCTCACAGTCCCTATTGACCAGAGCGCAATGTCACAGTTATGGGCCAATGACCATATCCTTTGAACAAAATGGCAATGGTGAACAGTACTCTTTACAGATGACACCAGATTCTGCTACCTCCAACATAATGGAAAGCATCCCATGTGGTTCCCATGTGGCGATTAACAGGCTGGTGAATTGTAGAGCATCGTAGTTGGGGAGATGGGGGGAGGGAAAGGATCTCGTTCAATGGGTGCACACATGATCTTGTCATGCCCCATAACACGTCCATGACTGCACAATTCTAATGCAATTGTTAAATGGGGTAATAATGACCTAAACTTGAAAATGGATGATAATCTCTGCACGCTTAAAAAAAAAACTTTGCTGTTGCTTTTTCCCTGGAAAGAAAGTTTCTCTATCTAATATGTATGGGACATGCTGCAGAGGCAGTTACTGTACAATGCCTGCATGTGGTACCAAAGTCTCTGGATGGCCTTTTTCAAGCCCTGCGGGAGAGGTGGCAGAACCAACCTCAATGAGACATCCAGTGTCTTCCTGACAGCATGCATTGGCAGTGCCAGACAGTTATTCAAACACGGTCTGGTCATACACACTATTGAAGATGCAGCCCCTGCTGGGCACATGATTTCTTCTTGGCACTGCTGGTGGCACCACTCACAGCTACTTACTGGACATGTCACTCTGCAAACACTTTTAGGGGTGAATGTTTACCAGGTGCCATAAGATTACCTCAATGATGCATGCAGTGCCCTTCACATGTTCAGAACAGGGTTGAACTTTAGCAGGCTATTTTTCCTCTGGCTATTGCTGAAAAAATACTGAAATGAATTCATAATCTGAGCTATCATATACTTTCCAGCAGTGGCTGACAATAGTTGTGCCTTGTTTGATATATTTGTAATAAGTTACACCAAAGTATTAGCTTCATTCTTATTGTCATTCTTGATGCCTTTAAACAGATCCTTTCTAACACACAGACTGCCCCTGGATCAATTGTACACATGTCTGTGTATTTGGACATATTTAACTAAATCAAAAACAAATATTGATTTGCTTTTAAATGCCAAATGATGTTATCTTTACACTCTGGGTCAATGTCAGTTTTGAAATCCTCCAACTAGCTTGATGTATATATTTTCCTTGGGGAACTTGTGTATTTATTAATGTATTAATGGGGCCAGTTTCCACTCTCAAATGAATGATAAAATAACCAATTATGTGTTTTAATTGCATCATTAATTAGAAAAAGAACGTGACAATAAATAATATGGTTGGGTTCACTTTTAAGTGTATCTAATACACTGTAATAACAGAATAATTATATGAAGGGTTGTATATTTTCCATGTTTAATTACAAATGTATATTTGAGGAAGGTGCAAGCATCCATGCTGTTGTGTATTTACAATGTAACTACTATGCAACCACATTTGCAATTACTGTATACTTTTAAATAACGTTTTCTATTTCTCCAATTTTGCTTTCAGCTGATTAAAGGAACATTCAACAGCAACAGCAGCAGGAGTGTTAAATATATGTTTTTACAGTGCTGTTTCAACCAAATGTAATCAGCTCCAAAGGGATATTTGAAATGTCGCCCTATTTGTTATCGAAAGACAGTTAAATTGCATTTATTTTTAAATAACTAAGCAAGGCTAATTAAGCAACACTTGAATCTTTGCTGACTGCAAAGTGCAGATTTACAATAAAGGCAAAGTTCTCAAATCATTTAGAACACTTCACCTTAGCAAGAACATGATGACATCATTTGGAATGTGTAGTCATTCTTCATTCGTCTTTTTTGTCTTACAATAAAGGACATGTTGTTTTTCATAAAGCAGGAATCCTCCCCATGAATCTGTTATCCAATCTTCTTTTGGTGAAAAGTAGTAGGCATGCACATGGAAAACATTAGCAGCCCTTTTAACACTGAAAAAGAATGAGCCAATAAATGCCATGAAATCTAAACTTGGATAATATAACTTAATTCTCTATACACCATGCACATTGTTTCATTCATTTAGATAAGCAAGTTAAGAAAAAAATACTAATAATAAAGGATTTGTGTCAGTGCCAGTACAAAAAGATTTGATTTTTCCATTCAGGAAATGTGTTAGCAGTCAACATTTTGGCACTTGAGCCTCAAAGAAGAAGCGTGAAAGTGCTATTTAGGAAGAAGTCTACACAGCGGAAAAGTTGTATAATAACTTTCACTATTTGGATCCTGGTTAAAACTTTTAAGAAGTCCTTACATAAACGATGTAGCTTGTAGTATTTACTATTAGTAGTGTAACTATAATTATAAATTGTACAGATTTTGATTTTTTTTCACAAAAACATGATTAACTACTCCTTAATAACAAAATGTCTTTACAAGGCATGCAACTGGGTGCTTTGATCCAATATAGATGTTCCTGTTTGATGAAAAGTATTCAGCTATTTGCAGAAAATATTTAGGTTTGACACCTAAATCAACTTTGTGCCTCATCGGAGTGGAAACATATGCAAGAGCTTCTGCACAGAACATGATAGCATTAGTTGGAAGAAAATCTCTATTAATTAGTCAGTCATTTAACAATAATGACCCTGGATTTGCACCTATAGGGTTGAGTTACTTGGGCATATCCTTCTTGGTATCTTATACCTACTGCTGCTTGTTTCATTATGTACAGACACACACAGCAGTGTACAAAGTAATAGTCCTGCTTAATTAAATACAGCTAAATGTTAATCAGTCAGACAATTGATTTATCTTTGGACATAAAAACTTTCTTTCTCACTTTTATTCTCACCAGAGAACAGGTTTCCTTCTCATTTAGCACTTTCAGGTTTTTCTGTTTTCCCCCTTATCTATGTTTGGAGTCTTGTGGTGGGATTTAATCGTCGGAGTGAAATTATAGGTCTACAGATGTTTTCAAGATGTTTTTCTGTCAGTAGCAGATTATCCCCTGTAGCAAAATCTCATTAAAGTGCAATTTACAGAGCTCTGCTGATGTTGCCATCAACCAAAATTAAAGGCATTCATTTTTCAAAGTTCACAGAACTCCTTACATAAATGATGTAGCAGTTTGGGGGAACAATTTTCAAAAGTATTATTTGCGAAATTAGCTCACATTAGCAGAACTAATGTTGTAAGGGGATTGGGTTTGGGCAGCACACCGAATGTGCAAATATGTCCATTTTATTTAAACCATACTGTACCAACATGTGTTGAAATATAACAAGGCTACCATGCTGTGAGCAATGTTGAAGGAGTGAAAGTTAGCACTTAAACCACAAGTGTTGAGGTTGTAGCAAACTTCAGCTCAGATTGGGAGGCAACTGATAATCTATTCAAATCTAGTTTATATCGTATGCACACAGATATCATTAAGTGGCACTCCCACTTATAGCATGAATTTGTACTGACTACATTATAGCTTGTTTGAGTCAGATCTTCAATTAAATATCATATCTTTTCAGTTGTAGTTCAGTAGTGCATTCTATGGCCATGTTTGTTTCATTGTTTTCCCCATAGCTCCCCATTCCCCAAATTCCAGTATAGAAATGTATTACATGCACAATTGTATCTGGATTGCTATGGTATGGTAATGTAACACTCATTTTATTACAGTAACATGTTTTTGTAATGAGGCATCTTTTGAACGTGAACACTAAGGATGAACTTGTCACAGTGTCAATGTTGTACACTCATTGATCAGTTAATGGTTGGACAACAAGTATGTCAGAAAGACAGTAAATCAAACCGCATAAAGCATACAATTATTATTACTTCAATATGCCTACCACAGAAAATTTAACACTTGCATTTATGAGTAAATCAAAGACTGATCTGTCACAGATGTTTAGTCTATCTTCTTTTCTAGCGACCGAGAAGTTACAGATTTTTCAGATTTTTAAATGTTATTACTTTTGGTTCAAATTCTTTATAAGTATGCCTTAAAATTGTACCATACAACACCAGTAGTGATAAAACACATTTTAAGGCATTTTTTTTGTACTACTGTACATATTACATCACTGTAAGAAATTATATGAACATGGATGTTCAATATATGAAATGTGTTAAAAATGTGTTTTTTTTGCCACAAATTATGCTAGAATGCTTAATTTTATTTAAGTAGACAACATATTACTACAAATATTTAAGAGATATTTCTGGAAAAAAAGTTTTACCTCTATAAAACCTTCAACTATAATGATCCTCACTCTCATATCCAGTGTTGGAATGGCAGCAATACCTACATTGAGTACACATCTGAAGCTATCAAACACCCTTGTTGGATTGCCTAGTGATGAAAAAACAAGACATTTACTGTTCTGTTGTGATGCCTCTTTCATTAAAGTGATTTGAGTCTTCAGAAGTACATCAAATGACCATATGCCAGCAATTAGCAATGAACAATCTCCTTTCTGGGACATCATAAAAATGCAGATAATGAAACAGACATGTGGAACAGCTGGAAGTGTAATGGAGGAAGCAGGTTAGTTAATTTCTTTTTGCTGACATATTTTTTATCAGATCGATCATAGTCATTGTTTTTTTTTTTTTTAAGTTTTTTTTTAAAAAAGATGCTGCACCTGTATCATGTAAATGAGAAGGTGCTCCTCCTCACAAGATCAAAAAGCAATTAACAAATCCACCTGCTACTGGGGGTGGTCTAGTAGAAAGATAGCCTCATATGAAGATGATACTGCCATACGTGTTCAGCCATAAGCCATCAAGCAAAGAGACCGGTATGTATTAGATATTTGCATGACATGACCTTTTAGAGGACCCATATTAAGGTGATCATTCACATGGATTATTTAGACTAAGCCATATTTGCATATAGATGAGCACTTCTGAACATCTTAAAACCAGGTGCTCATACTTCCTAACATTTATATTTATCCATGAATATTTCAAATCACAAAGTAATGGGAAAGTAAGTTATTTCTTTATGAATATATTGTATGTTTATTGTTATTAACTAGAAGTGAAGCTGTGATTTCCTGAAACAAGTAAAATGACTCTTTTTCGGTTAACAAAGATAACCTTTAATTTTTTTATAAACTCCAATTTTGATGGAAATTGTTGTTGGAATGTAGTGTGTGTTGAAAAACAAAAACATTGGATACCAATTTAAAATTAAAAGCAGATGCTGAAAAAAATAGAATTATATTGCTGCCTTCAGTAATATCAGTCAGTAAATAAAATAATCAGGTTTGTATTTGAGATCATAGTGAAAAATGTATGCCCAAAGGGCAACTGTAGCACTCTTGTGATACTTGCACACACTTTTGGAAGGGGTTCAATATCCCATTCATTCTAAAATTGCTCCAGTACATTTTTGAAATATCAGTGGTTTGATGCTCAATATTATGAAGCACATTTGTTTTATAGCAGTAAGGTTTTTTTTTTAAACAACGTCTTTTAAACAATAAAAACTGACTTTGAAAAAAAGTTGTTTAAATATCTCACAAGTTAAATATTTGTGATATTTTTAGTTCTTACTGCTATGAATATAAAATATATACTGAATATGATAAACATACATTCAGTGTGGATACTGTACATGCACACAATCTGCTTGTTTTAATAAACGGTGATTTCAAAAGTTATGTACAAACATATGAATATTGTTACTAGAAAATCTGTTATGTGAGTCATGTTATGAGAAAACGTATTCCCAAAACAGCACTTTAAGTCTTTGTTTTATTATTATATACTGAAAAGGGCTTCAAGTATCTTTGACATAAAAGGGGCGATGAAGTGTTGCCTGGATGTTGTACAGTTCGGTGGTTTGACATGGCATACACTGCCCCCATAAAATCATGTTTATTATGCATAGACCATAAAAAAAGAAACAAATGCACATGTACTAAAAGAAAAACTACATTTATAATTTAAATTCAGATATTTGCCACTATTTAGTTTACATTCACAATATATTACTAAATGAACTAAATGTGGCGTTTCTTTAAAAAATACTAAAAGACACTCAAGAAATGTAAGATGTATGTATCTTTTTAACCTGAAGTAAAATATTGATGTATGGTAGTGTTCATCAGAATTGTACCTATACCCAACTGCAAAAATACACATAAAAATACATGTGTTATAGCAACACAGAAAACAAATAAGCCAGCTGAAGTAAGCTATTACTGCATTAAACCACCACATAATGCAGTATTACTGATTTTTTAAAAACAAGTACTATGGGAAACGTCTGTTATTACAGCGAAGTTACATGGCCCACAATAAACTAACACTACAGTATATTTTTAGGTAAAGCAACCGTTTCATAAACTAAAATTGCATACAAGCCCCAAGAAAGTCATTGTATGCCAGTGTCACTTAGCAAAAAAGAAATTGAAGAAATCAATCAAGGTAAATACTTAGTATTGCTCAGGTGCACAGATAACTTTAAATGTTATTATTACACTGTTCACCAACTTTGTGCTCATTTAAATTTAAATTGCATATAATATGCGTTGCTTTCAGGCCGAAAGTCTACACAAGAGTAAAAACATTTGTATTCTGTCGCTGCAAGTAAACCCAGGAGATTCAAGAACTTTATGATCCAAAATTAAACAAAAATACTGCTTGGAAATACTATTATATTAAAAGAGCTATTATAGAAGGGTTGGATATTAAAATGAAGATATGTTATATATTGGTTTTATTCCTATTATCAAAGGCATGGGTACATTTTAAAAGACAGACTATTCAAACTGAATTGTACAAAAAAAACAAAAATTAGTTTTTAGTTGTTAGTTTGGTTGTTGAAAGAAATGTTGCTTCCAAACAGCTAATATATGTATGTATGTATTTATGTATGTATGTATGTATGTATTTGTAAGTTTAGGCATTAGCCTTTTAACTATACAGGAGTAAACAATTGTACAGGCTATTTAAAAAAATCCAAAAATAAAATACATTATGATGTACTATTGTGTGTGTGTGTGTGTCTATATATATATATATATATATATATATATATATATATATATATATATATATATATATATATATATATACAGTACTGTGCAAAAGTTTTAGGCAGGTGTGAAAAAATGCTGTAAAGTAAGAATGCTTTCAAAAATAGACATGTTAATAGTTTATATTTATCAATTAACTAAATGCAAAGTGAGTGAACAGAAGAAAAATCTAAATCAAATCCATATTTGGTGTGACCTCCCTTTGCCTTCAAAACAGCATCAAGCATCAATTCTTCTAGGTACACTTGCACACAGTTTTTGAAGGAACTCGGCAGGTAGGTTGGCCCAAACATCTTGGAGAACTAACCACAGTTCTTCTGTGGATTTAGGCAGCCTCAGTTGCTTCTCTCTCCATGTAATCCCAGACAGACTCGATGATGTTGAGATCAGGGCTCTGTGGGGCCATACCATCACTTCCAGGACTCCTTGTTCTTCTTTACGCTGAAGATAGTTCTTAATGACTTTCGCTGTATGTTTGGGGTCGTTGTCATGCTGCAGAATAAATTTGGGGCCAATCAGATGCCTCCCTGATGGTATTGCATGATGGATAAGTATCTGCCTGTACTTCTCAGCATTGAGGAGACCATTAATTCTGACCAAATCCCCAACTCCATTTGCAGAAATGCAGCCCCAAACTTGCAAGGAACCTCCACCATGCTTCACTGTTGCCTGCAGACACTCATTCGTGCACGCTCTCCAGCCCTTCGCGAACAAACTGCCTTCTGCTACAGCCAAATATTTCAAATTTTGACTCATCAGTCCAGAGCACCTGCTGCCATTTTTCTGCACCCCAGTTCCTGTGTTTTCGTGCATAGTTGAGTCGCTTGGCCTTGTTTCCACGCCGGAGGTATGGCTTTTGGCCGCAAGTCTTCCATGAAGGCCACTTCTGACCAGACTTCTCCGGACAGTAGATGGGTGTACCAGGGTCCCACTGTTTTCTGCCAGTTCTGAGCTGATGGCACTGCTGGACATCTTCCGATTGCGAAGGGAAGTAAGCATGATGTGTCTTTCATGTGCTGCAGTAAGTTTCCTTGGCCGACCACTGCGCCTACTGTCCTCAACGTTGCCCGTTTCTTTGTGCTTCTTCAAAAGAGCTTGGACAGCACATCTGGAAACCCCTGTCTGCCTTGAAATTTCTGCCTGGGAGAGACCTTGCTGATGCAGTATAACTACCTTGTGTCTTGTTGCTGTGCTCAGTCTTGCCATGGTGTATGACTTTTGACAGTAAACTGTCTTCAGCAACCTCACCTTGTTAGCTGAGTTTGGCTGTTCCTCACCCAGTTTTATTCCTCCTACACAGCTGTTTCTGTTTCAGTTAATGATTGTGTTTCAACCTACATATTGAATTGATGATCATTAGCACCTGTTTGGTATAATTGTTTAATCATACACCTGACTATATGCCTACAAAATCCCTGACTTTGTGCAAGTGTACCTAGAAGAATTGATGCTGTTTTGAAGGCAAAGGGTGGTCACACCAAATATGGATTTGATTTAGATTTTTCTTCCGTTCACTCACTTTGCATTTAGTTAATTGATAAATATAATCTATTAACATGTCTATTTTTGAAAGCATTCTTACTTTACAGCATGTTTTCACACCTGCCTAAAACTTTTGCACAGTACTGTATATGCTTTAACTAAAATGCGAGACCCAATATCCCACACAACAAACACGTTCCCTGTGTTTATATAGTGACATCTATCTTATATATTTTTATTTAAATGAATTAATAAAGAGAAGGGCTCTCAGCATGCTCTCAGCAAAAAGCATAAACAACAAATGAAAGCATTTCTGTCGTATGCTGTCGTACATTCATTCCACAGGCTTTTCTTAATCAAATGTATACAGTCTGGCTCTAATATACTCAACTCAATCTGATCAATGAAATATTAGACAAGTGCTGTCTTGATTCTTTCCACTTTGCATATTTACTTGTTTAATTTTCGCCACCCGCTGTCCTGGGTTAAGTTATTTAAATCTTTCAGCTTCTTTCGGGAGCAGAAAAAAATGGCATTGTCTTATTTTGTTTCATCCTAAAACGGAAATAATTTGCAAGAAAATGATAGGTCTCCAGAGCTCAGCTTCTTTGCATATTAATTTTGTTAGCCTTACCTCCTGTGGGCTTATTTAGGCAGGCCTATTAAATAATACACTAGAATATTCTTATGCTTTAAAAACAGCAGCGCCTTTTAAAAACACACCTTCACAAACCTAATGGATCGATATGAAAAGTACATACAGGGCAATGGAATTTAATATGGACTACACTAGATGCAACACTGTAGACGTTGCATATACCCGGTACTTATTTTTAAATACATATTCATTGATGCTATGCATTATATCAGAAATGTATTCTGAAAACATGTGAATAGCATGTAAGTATTGCTTATTTCATTTATATTTTATTTAATAAATAACTTTGTATGATCTTGTTAACTGCAATGTCCATGCACATGAAAAAATGAAGCAAGGGGACACTTATTGGCTAACCCTAACCGTAATCCTAACCCAAACTTGTGTTCGACCTAAAGGCCGGACCAAGTTTATGCGATAATATCGCTAGTTACCATATCACATTTTCTTTATCCCGAAACCAAAACTAGCCATTTCCAATCCGCGAAAGGGGCGGAGAGAAGTTTCGCAGGAGTAGGAGGGCAAAAAATAAATAAATAATTTAGAGACTTCATGTCTATATTTTTTAGTTTATGGATATATTGTCCAGCTAAAGACACATCTCTAGTTCGTCGCTGTCTGTCAATTCCAACAAAAACTGTGGATGCAGAGAAAGCTGTGTCTAAATTCGGACTGATATTTACACCACAGAGACAGGGAATGAAGGAAAATGTTAGGTTACTTAGCGTAACCCTGGTTCCCTGAAAGAGAAGACGACCACCAACAACTTTACGTACGGGATATGCCTGCCTATTGGTAGGTATTTTCTGAGCTCTCTATACTAGAGCTGCCGACAAAAACCTGGTCAGTATGACATAACACCTCAATGCCCGCACCGGGCAGAGGAAATTCAATCTCCTATCCTCCTCCGAAGCAAACGGAGGTGGATGGAAAGACTCCAATTCCACAGACTGATTCATGTGATCACCTTGGGGTGGAAAGCAGGGTTTGTACGTAGTGACACTCTGCTGCCATCATCCCACATACGCATACAGGAGCTGTGCACCGACAGCGCCTGCAGCTCACTCACCACTTTGAGAAGGTGATAGCCAAGAGGAAGGCTGTCTTCATAGATGCTTCAACTCTATAGAGTGTATGGGCTCAAATGGGGCCTTTGTGAGAGCCTCTAGTAGAACATCAAGGCTCCATTCGGGAAGAACGACCCTCCTGGGAGGGCGTTATCGCCGAGCACCTTTCAGGAAATGGGTTGCTAAGAAATGCGTACCCGGAGATACCAAATCTACGGGAGCATGGCACGCAGAGATAGCCGCTAAATACACCTTCAATGTAGAAGGAGTCCTACCAGCATCAAGCAGCTCTTGCAGAAACTGCAAGGTAACCGGAATCAGGAAAGAAACTGGGTCATGACTTCTAGTCAGACACCAATTCTGTTAATACTTCCACTTATAGGCATATAGCGACCTAGTGGAGTCTGCCAGGTACCCACAACCGCGTCTGATAGCCCTAGGGCTGTCCAGCAGTCCAGTTTAGTAGTCAGACCCATAAATGGAAACTCTCAGATTCCGAATGCCAGAGAGTGCCTCTCGCCTGACTGAGGAGATCCAGTTGAAGGGGGATCTCCCAGGGCTGGCCTTGTATGAGCTGGCATAGGGTCAAGAACCAGATCCTCCTGGGCCACCGAGAGGCCACTAGGAGAACTAGCTTTCTCTAACCGGACCTTCTCCAAGAAGGCCAGGAGCAACGGTACTGGTGGGAACGCGTAAAGGAGCGTCCTAGGCCACTCGTGGGCTAGGGCGTCGACGCCAAGTGGACCGCCTAAGCGGTGGACGGAATACCACAGGGGCAACGTGTCATCTCCACCGAGGCGAAGAGATCGACCTGTGCATTCCCAAACCGTTCCCAGCCGTTGCTAAATGTGCTCCAGCTCGGTGCCTGATAGGGCGCGGCCATCAGACCCAACAGTTTTTGGAACCACACCAAGGGGACCTGTTGGAACAGGGAGAGGAAACCCTGAATAGCTGCTACTCTGTCATCCGACAGGTATGTGTGCATCATACTGGGGTCCAGCCAGAGCCCCAAGTACGTTGTGCACTGCACCGGTATAAGCCGACTCTTTGCATCGTTGATGGTGAGGCCCAGCCTCTCCAGATGCTGCGTCACAATCGTTGTGTGGTTCACTGCTCCCTCTCGCAACTGAGCGTAAATCAGCCAGCCATCGAGATAGTTGAGTTCTCTGATCCCCTGCAATTGCAAGGGGGCCAGGATAGCGTCCACGCAGTTGAAAATGTATGAGGAGCTAGGGAGAGGCCGAACTGCAGCATGGAGAACTTGTAAACGCTTCCCTGAAAGGCGAAGCGGAGGTACTTCCTGTGCTCCGGACGAATGGGAAACGTGAAAATACTTGTCCCGTAAGTCCACGGTGGTGAGCCAGTCACCCGGCTGGACTGACTGGAGAATGTGACGGTGAGTCAGCATTTGAAACCTCCTCTTCTTCAATGTGACGGTGAGTCAGCATTTGGAACCGCCTCTCCTTCAAGAACTTGTTGAGGAATCTCAGGTTTAGGATGGGGCGAAAGCCGGCATCCCTCTTGGGCACTAGAAAATATCTTGAGTAGAACCCCTCTCTGCGGGACGAATGGCTTGCTTGCACAGCAAGGCGGCCACCTCCTTTTTGAGTACCGAGACCTGAAGTGGGTCCGACACGGTTGTGTGCGTAGTAATTGGTCCAAGAGCAGCAAGCACCGAAGCGCTATGTGCACCAAGTGCACTGAGCACCGTGCTCACCGAGTGGACCTAGCGCAGAGTGGACCTAACGCCGAGTGGACCTCGCGCCGTGTGCACTGAGTACCGAGCGCACTAAGCACTGTGTGCACCGAGCACCATGTGCACCGGGAACACCGAGTACTGTGTAAACTGAATGCACTGAGGCGATATGGACCGAGCACCGTGCGCACCGAATGCACTAAGCAATGAGTGCACCGGGTGCACTGAATGCACTGAGGCACTATGCACAGAGCACCGTGCCCACCGACTGCACAAGCACCATGTGCACCGAGTGCACCACTCATCGCTTGCACAGAGCACCGTATGCACCGAGCGCACCAAGTGCACTAAAGGTCTGAAGGCCTGCTGTTTTTTTGGGGTTTTTTTTGCTGCTGCATAACACAGGTGAGCTGGATACCATGTGTGCACTGCAGATGCGTCAGCAAGGGTATTTAGTCAACAACAATAACAATATATATATATATATACATATAAATATATATATTAAAACTGCCACTTGGCAGCCAGCTGAGTCGCTCGACAGCGGGGGTAAGGCAGAGCCTAGCTCCGGCGTAGGATATGCTCCCACACGAGTGAAAGGCTGTAAAAGATGACAACACTCACTCCTTTAACCCTTTGTGATCCATTTATTCTGCGCATCTCAGGCGCGTCAGGTCCAATTTATTTTCACATGCGCAGTTTATTTTAGACACGCTGTTTAAAAGTATATTTTTTAACAGTAAAACAGGTTTAAAAGGCACTACATAACAACAGGACACTCAGTACTCAGTAGACTCAGTACCCCACCCCTTATTCGCTGTATTTTTCACATACCTCTTCATAGTCGTGCATAATGATAAATCATCTCCTGATCACTCATTTTATCACCAAACTCCTCATTAATGCGATCCAAGTCATTATTTTATTACTATAACATCTCAAAAAGCTCTGCAAATGTCTGTGATATTCTTTGAGCGCTGGATGCAGAAGCAGTTATCTTTGTTTGTTTATGTCCGTGTTGTCTCTGTGGTGCCGGGGCTATGTGTATTGCTCAGATACGCTCTTGGCTCCTGTCAGTCTCACTCGGCCATTGAATGGTTTTCTCAGCTTCTTCCGGAGAAAAAACGACTAGAGACCTGTTTTTTACGTCTTTTTGATGATGTCAGACTCTGTCGGACCGGAAAGGGAAAATTGTAACCACAAAGGGTTAAATCAATACTGCACCGGCAGTCGACTCACGTACCACAGATAGGAAAGCAGCAGCATGCAATGCATCCGCGCACAGGTTGCTGAGAAAGAAAGAAAGAAAAAAGGCTAAATCAGGGTCACTGATTCTGTGAAAGCGGCAAGCCAGCTTTCAGCCTGAAAGGCAAGGGAACTGCAGTGGACTCGAAGCTATTTTCTCAATACGCTGAGATACCAACACAGAGGGTCTTACCTTACCGTCTTGAGAGGCAAAAAGAGAATTGGCTTCCTCAGTATCACGGTTTTAATCCCTTGGTAGGCGGAGCAGAGGGCGTCATCCCAGGAAGGGGCCCATCGGCAGCTCTGGTGTAGAGAGCTCAGAAAATACCTAGCAATAGGCAGGCATATCCCATACGTAATGTTGTTGGTGGTCGTCTTCAAATTGAAAGGGGACAGCATTTCAGAATAGATTATGAGTTACTGTTGCATACAGTGACATTTAAAATCAGAACAGTTTTTAAAAAAAAAATGATAACAGCTCGATCCTCAGGATTTCAGTTTTCTTTTCTTTTAGCGTTTCTACTTTGTTGGTCACATGATTTTATTAACTTAAGGGCTTTAAATGTTTATATTTTGCAGTTTTTAACTATATGTTCATACTTTCTTACAGCACTGTGAAATGTAAGATTTCAGTAGCTGAAACCATGAAATTTAAGATTTTTAAAATGTTATGTACCGTGAATTTGGTAGGGCCGTATAACACAACATTATTATTATTATTATTATTATTATTATTATTATTATTATTATTATTATTATTATTATTATTAATAATAATAATAATAATTTAAGTGATGCCTTTTTCTTAATAGGCTTACATGACATCCCAGATTTAAAAAAAAGAAATTTGAATATTTCAATACAATCTGAGATCTGTGCAATACTTTCCATGGCTGGTGTGCAGTACAGAAGCTTCACAGATAACTGTGTGTGCGGGTATGTGTTTTCAGAACTGAATACCCTGTGAAGACTTTGAAAGTGTCAAACTTGTGATTGACAGGTCTCCTAAATCTCTATCTATACAGGCGGTTCCAGTGTACAGTCCACTATGTTTAATTCAATTAAATGCATCCATGTATAGATCCTAATTAATCAAATACCACTAGACTAAATCAACATATTTGTATTACAGAGCCAAGAGTGAACTCAATAAGTCAACAATCCGTTGTCGTGGGGAAAGTGCTTAAATATCCTGCAAGTAAAATAAAAGTACCCCAAATGGTTTGTATATAATGATGTTCCCCAGGTGGCCTAATCAGTTAGGGCACTGATGCCACCTCTACCAGTTTCTGACAACTACTTAGCAACCTGGGGTGCTGACAGATGTCTTCTCGTAAGTCTTTTGGGACTGCCAGATCATTGAAAAACGAGAAAAAGCCACGAAACAGCATATTCTGCATATAACCCACCATTTATTTTCTATTCCCTATTGTTCTGACATTATCCACCCATTTTTTTAAAACTTTCGAAACAACACAATTATATAGGAGAACAGTTTTGCAAATAACTTTTCAAAGTACAGTATTCTATTTATGCAATAAGCTACTAATTTGGTTTTAATTAAGCATATCAAGTGTGGAATATCTTTGCATTTAAATTAGAATCGTTATATGAACCAATACAAACTGAGCTCTAAAATAAAAATTTAAAAAACCGTATACATACGAATTTGTTAAGGCCTTCTAAAGAAAGCTTCAATGCAGTCATTAAACTAAGACTTAAGAGTGTATAATAAAAGACTACTTCAAAATGATATTGAGAGAACACAAAGAAAATAATAATGTTGAGATAAAAGACATGCCGTTCTTATATTGGGTTGAGGGGGTTGGGAAACAGTATTTCTGGTAAGAGAAGAAAGCATCAAAGGCCAATTGCCAGCAGGTGGCGGCAACATAACATTGCAAGAGCCCCACCCCTTAATGCTTCTGCAGTGCTGGAAAGGTACCACCTGATGATAAAGCCCATGCAGAAATACTCATATAACCTAGCCCTATAGAAAACCATGTTTTATTTTTTTATTTTATTTATGTATTTATTTTTGCAGCAATTAATGCGGGACAATTTAATGCAAAGTCGGTTTTATTCAGATGTCCTTCTTTAATGTAGAAGTTAAAGTTAAACTTCAACAAAGTCACTTTACTTGTGACCCTCTCTGGGCTGGATTTTAACACAGGTTTGATTTTAAAGAAATAGGTAGTGTAAAAAAACCCAGTGAAACTTAGTTACATATTATCCATTCATCACTAGATGGATGTGAAAATGACTGTTAAAGGTGTGACTGTATGAGGTTAAGTCATGTGGGTGCTAAACTTATATGTTCAGAATATAGTGATGGAAAAACATGCCTTTTTATATTATTGTACCAACTTTTCCCATGGTTATACCATTTACAATAGTTTGCCCTGGTTTGCCATGTTTATTAATATGCTTTATCATACCTCGCTATTCTTTACAATGTTAACCTATGCTTTACAATGCTTTCACTGTGATGTGTTACACTTTGCTATGCTTTTACTGTGGTTGCTTTTATAAGGGAAGTGCTGAAACGCTCTGGAAGCATGTTAGCAATTGACAAGCATCAGAAGTAAGCATGGTAAACACCACAGTAAACCAGCATGATATGAATTTCATACCTATTATAAACTGCATTGAGTGCATTGCAGAAAATGTGGCTGTGCTTTTGGTTGTAGTTTGTGAAGTGCATGGGGAAAAGTTACTTTGAATTGTAGGAGATAAAAAAAAAATTCAGTATTATGAATGTGTTCTCATTAATAAATAGTACCTTCACATGATAACTTTAACCTGTCACACTGAGACACCGAATGAAGTAATTTCTCCAGCCGTGCCACTAACCCCTCAAATTAAAATGTCTTTGTCTACTAAAGAATGGGAATTTTGTTACGTCATGTAGTGATGGCAGCCGTTATTTATTAGGACTTCCTGTCACGGTAATATATTGCTTTTTGATGTAACGTCAAAATAACTTCAGAATGGGACATTTGATAAGCGGTAGATACTGTTCTGCTTGGTTAATTAGGGTTGGGAAACCTGTGACAGGTTTAGATTAAAAGTAAAAATGTGATAATTAAAAATATATGATTGTTAATGATTGTTAATGTTCTAATTTAAAACTGGACTTGCTGCTCTTGTTGCCATGTATTCCCCTTTCCTTTTAATGAGAGTTTGCTCACAGTATTAAACCTTGGGTTCGAGATTCTATGAATTTTTACGGTTTTTATGACATTATACCCTGGACAAATTGGCATATTATTCTGTAACGAATTACAATATCCGTTTCTTACCTTTCATGCCGAAGTGCAAGCAGGCAAACAGTTCTATGATGGGCCACATTATGAAGGTCATGGCAGAATGTTATTATTTCTCACAGATTGAGGTGTTTGTTAGCTGTTGTTGTAAGCACCTTGTTTTTATTGGTCAATCCCAGCTCATCAGTAGTGTTTGTTATTGGCTGTCACGTTCGTGACACCACCTGTTGTCTTTTTTCAGTGGTGGCAGGCATCTCAGAGTTCTATGGACACTGCATCACTTATTAGAAAAGAGCAAAAAAGCATTGGTGATCTCCCACAGCTGACCATTAACGATAGCCAACTCTGTGTGATTCATATCGGTGAAAATTGGATAACATAATGAGCTAGTTCTAATAACCAAGGCTCTTTTCAAGCAATTAGGATGGTAATAATTTCTGTACAACTTGTATTTAATTCACATGAAAAAAAAAAACAGGGTTCAAGTAGTATAGGATTTGTTTCTGGATCCTTGACGGCTGTTGTCAGTCCCCCATCTTTTCTCTTTAAATAGACTTTGTGGAATATGTTTGAAATCATTGGGCCTATTCACATAACTTAAGGAATTTTAGAAAAGTAAATAAAAACAAACTGATTCCAGTTTTAGTTCACAGAACAGTTCCAAGTATATGTGCCACCACCATGCAACCACCCTGAACACTACACTGGTATTTACCCCTGTATGAACTTGTCTGAAGAACATAATGTACTTGCTTGCTACAAGTAATAGAAGAAGCAATGTCTTTGATTCAGGATTATACCCAAACCACCCGAAAGCTCCTCAGCTTTATACTGTATATCACTATACTGTATTAATGAAGTCATTGGTCTACAGAAATCCTTCTGTTTCTGGGTACAGTAGGGTTGTTGCTGTGATAACATAATTAAGAGGATACATATTCAATTTGAAATGTATTGTTTTGTCACTGAAACATGTCCCATTTATTTGACATTTTGATATGAAAATGTAAAAGTAAATGTGACATGTTTCAAAGACAGTCTCTTTTATTCAAAACCTGTCCATTTGCACATTCATCAATGAGCACTTAAATTTCAGTGGGCTGTGTCACACACAAACACACACATACAAAACCCACCAAACACTCCCCCACCCCCACCCCACCCCCACCCCCACCACCAAAATGTTATAATGTGTTGGACCACCTCTAGTGACTCAACAAGGACCACATCTGTATCCCATGTTGATAATAATGTCTGGGATTGTTCTACTTAAGCAATAGAACTTGAAGAAGAGGGCTTTACCATTTGGAAAGGCCTGCCTCGCACTGTTAAATGCCTGAGCTGAAGGGAAGGAGAATGCATTGACAGTCCTTCCAAATCATATTTATTTTTTGTGGTGTTTTGTTTCTTCAGGTACCCCTTGGCTACGCATGAGCAGTCATCATTTACATTTGTGCACCGTTACTAGCTTCAAATTGTGAAAATACTCCTGAAATGATGCAGAGATTCAGATTTTTCTTTAAAGCATACAATTTGAAACTAATAATGTTGCAAAAATGTAAATAGAGTGATCTGTCTTTGGGAGCGAGTTAAGTATTAAGAGCAGATTTTAGGTTGTCTTTGGCAGTCGCCATTGAGGTCAAATAAAGAACAAATGTCCCACCCAGTTGACCTGCATTGGTGATGATTTAATAATATTTAAGGTACCATTGCAGTTGTGGGATGGATGGCTTATTAAAACTTTTTGCATGTATTTGAAGGAACATTATGTATTCGGTATTTAATAATCAAAGGGGTCTGTTTGTGGTTAACCTCCCTGGTCGCTTTGCATTTATTCATCATATACTAGCACTGTAAAAGTGTGATACAAAAGCTCTTAGAAATCTATTCTCTCAAACTTTATGTTCAAAAAACAGGATCATTTTCCGTTTCCTAGAAAAAGTTACAAGATTTAATTTTGGAAAAGAAATAAGAAAACAAGGTCCTTAAAGACAGTGAACATATTCTCAGAATGAGGTGTGTAAGGAGAGTAGACTGAAGGCCATACAGTGCATTTCACTTTAGAATGTAGTCAATTTGTCACTACCAGGAGCTGAGCTAAATGATATTGCATTCGATTCTGCAGAGAGATTGTGGAAATGCATCTGAGTGCTTCCTCCTCATCAGTCTCCTTTATATTTTTAGACAGTCTTTATGTGAATACAATGACTTCAATATCAAATATTTTAAATGATGCTTGAAATATCAGTCACTTGACTTTGATGTCACACACAATTAAATTCGACCCATCCTCTCTCAGTTAATAACAGCAGTCTCACCAAGTCTAGTGCCTAATTAATATGTGCTATTTGTCACGTTGCCGTGACACATGGATATCAAAAATGCTTAAAATGTTATTTGATGCAGAGGTACAGCTCTCCAGCCACACAACAGAGAAGCTGTCCCATGTTTGATTGGCTTAAACAATTTTAAAATGCCCCATATTCTATCACGCTCAAGCTGGGACTCGACAGTGCATGCAGTGTGTTACTGATGCGTTGGTTCCCTTTAGGCTGCTAAATAGTGGTAGTATTTAGAAAGAAGCCTAGTTGGAACTGAAAGGTGCATATTTAGCAATCCATTTGATGGTGCAGAATAAGCATAAAAAATCTAAACAATGGACCCATAAACAACATGTTCAAGTGATGCAAACACCCAGTTATGCGTCTCATCGTTATTACACATGCTATCTTATTATGCCTGGTTCTTCCATGTTTGTGGTAGAAATGGATACAGCTGTCATCTTGAAGAGCCAAAGTACTAGTAATTCTGTGTCGGCCTTTAAGAACCTAAACAGTGATGGAGAAATGTGCTTTGTCAGCAAGTTGCTATGGCATCAGTCAAGATTATTATGCCTTGTTGCTTCTAATATGAGGGATCCTCCAATGGAATAATGCAAAATAATCAAAATGTGTATCTTGTTTGTCATGAAAAATATGTATACATCCTCTACAAATGTGTCCAGTGACATTTCTAAAGCATTCTCCTGTGGAGGGCAGTGTACTGTATTTGTGAAATAAACAGTTTTGAATCCTCATTTATGAAGTATAGTCACCATTAATCTTGATGTTCATAGATATCATCCACACCTTGGCACCTATGTGTGTGTATGACCCTGTATTTTAGAATAACAGGGTCTATTCGATTCATATAAACACTGCTTTCTTTTAAATCATTAGAACAGGATCCTTTCTGCAGTTTTCCTTTTTTGTTTTTAAACAGAGACTACTAAATATTTAGATTGTTATAACCTTGGTATCAGAATTGAATAGACCTATTACTGTCTTATTGTCTGATGTAATTAATGTTTTTCTCTGTGTTCCAATTATTTTTGAAAGCGGTCTAGGATATATGTTTTTGATATATGAAATGCATAATGACGCAATTTTGTAAAGTATTATAATGCATTTAAATTATAACAACAAATCTTCATAACAGTGAATAATTCATCACAGATCCAAAATGTAAAATATCATTGATATTTAATGTTAAGGATAGGGAATTATCACAATACAGGGTTAACATGTAGATGTTGTTTTTTTTTTTTGCTTTAAATGCAGTGTAAACAACTGTTTCAAGTGATGTTTCAGTGTGGCAGCAATCAGGGGGCTGTTTTTATATAGCAATTTTAGCATCATCTCCACATGTGGTCACAGCCTCCCGGACACACAACTAGTCCAAAGTATTGCCGACATTTGTCTGTGTTGTCTTCATGTTCATCAACAAAAGAAATCCTCTGAAGATAGAAATGCATTACTCATCCTTAAGCATGGTATACAAATGAAAGTTATGTACACAGTCTACCTTTTACCAACTAATCTTATATTGAAAAAAACTTTACATTTTGTTTCATCACATGTATAATTTGAAAATCAAAAACGTTCAAGCTGCCAAAGTCCTACATCTGTTTAGAAAAATAGATTGTATCCATGAGCCTTCAGACTTAAGGATTCACTTGTAAAGAATGCAGTTTTTATTGGATGAACAGACTAATGTACCATGCAATGTAGTAGAACCAGTATTTTATGCAACATTGAAAGAGTCAATTAATTTGCATAATTCAGCAAGTGTTACCATGACTTTAAGGTAGGCTAGTCTGCTCAACATTCTTGTCTGCACAGTATATTATGCCATTTGGACAAATGAATCATTCTCATGTACAATTAATTACACTTATGACAAACTGAACCTTTTACCCATGGGTCTCACATTTTTATAGTAGAAATCTAATATTAATGCTTTTTAAGACCAGTGATTTACCGAGTACCTTAACAGTCTACAATGCCTTAGGCTGAATAAAATTAATATTTTGTTTCCCATCTGGAGACATCAGTAAAATTAATGAGGGAGGGAGGCATCTAGTAATGCATAAAAGGGATTAATCCACAGCTTTTAAACAGTGGTACTGTTTACTTGAGGTACAGGAGTGTTATTTTCTAAAATGCGTAGTTTCGGATCCAGGCGTGTGATCATTGTTCTAAATGAATAATTATGATGTAGTACACACACACACACACACACACACACACACACACACACACACACACACACACACACACACACACACAAAACACTGCTGGCTTCACAGACTTCTATATTTGCACCTCCACTTGACTAATTAATATTCAATTAGAATTCCAGTCTTTTTCTCCAACACTAATTGAAATGCATTAGCGAGAGTGTCGTGCAGTTGTAATAAATGCCAAGAGATAACTGGCAGGATTAAAACGTTTTTGAATAGCAGCATCTGGGTTTTGTGTCCATCCTCAGTAGGAATGAACATGCATGTGCTGTGTAAATGGAACCAGTGCATATACCTTGCATATTTTAAACAGTATTTTAAAAAGATATACCGTTTTTTTGTTTGTTTTTTTAGCAATGAAAATATTTATTTAAAAACTACTGTCAAGGTTAAATACAAACAAGAATGGAAGAAAATGTACATTTCTTAGCGCTTTAAAAATGTGCAGAAGGACAAACATCTCTGATCTTTAAAATGCTCTACTTTTCTGCACTGACCATTTGGCATATGTTTAACCCAACCGGTATTCGAATGCTAATTCTGAAGCTACTGTTGTGGAAGCTAATGAGATGTAAGATTCCAAACAAAGCACACATTCTATATTATTAATTTAAAAAAAAATGATGACATTTAGCCACTAATTTGCAAGCAATCAAACGAAGAAGCATCTGGTGAAAATGTCACTTTTGCAGCACAGTTACAATCCAGTGAAATCCCAACACGTCATCTTGCTATCTTTCTTTCTACACTAGAGCACAGAAAAGGTAGTCATTGCTTTGAAGTATCACTTCAATTATGGGTTTTAACCCCTCAGGTCACTGCTTGATTATTTACACAAAGCTGGTGTAATTCCGCTTAAAATCCACAATCTTCTATGATTACAAAGCTGCACCATCTCTAGTGGAGGGAATTTCAGATGGCTGCTTTGATAGCGTTGACCTGAATTTGATAGGGTTAGACAGCTTTTGAAAGACCTACTTCTTTTTGTAGTTTATTCATCTGCCACTTAGATTATTTAAACAAAACTGAAAACTACATTAATTCACGGTACTGGTATATATATTTGTAAATTGACAAGTGGCGAAGCAAAAAAATGCTGGATGGCCTTCCTTTATTTACATTTCTGCAGGATGACCAATCCATACTGCAGGTGCTCCCTCGATATATCATGATCCCATAATGCATGGCTAGACTTGGTTAATTCACGGTTAGACTGTATTTTACTGTAGAAGGGCCCTTAACTAATTTACAGTTTTCAATAATCCACAGTTTTTTGCTGTATCCGGTAGAAAAGAAAAGAGTGAGCATTGTATTTGCATGTCACATCTAACAAATACATTCTGAAACAAGCATTTCAATGCGGATCAAAGTGGCTTCATGCCTTCTAAAACCACTACCATTCAACGTGAACAAATAATAAAACAATGATGCAGTTACGAGTAAAATAAACAATTCCTGTGCGCTTTGAAGATATAATTTGAAGTACTTTGTAACTGTCATGTTTTAAATTATATATCTCCTCTTTCATCGTAATTTAGTTTGATTTGGACAGTGACAGTGCTTACAAAGGGGCTATGTACATTACTGTCAATGGTGTCGGACAAAATACTACATTCAGAGATATGAAGATGGAAATGTATTTATAATCAGAGACTCACAGTGCAATTGCATTGCTTACCGATACTTTGGTTACTTGTCAGTCTTTGTGTTTTTTCCCCTTGGTTAGCTATATAAATTCATAGTACTTTCAAATTGATCTAGTAAAATGGCCCTGAATAATAGATTGTTGTCTTGACCAGAAGATGTTTGCTTACCCATTTAAAGCAATTTTATATCTTAGCCCAGCTGGGTTTCTCTTCACTCTGTTTTTATTTTCTATGAAGTGAACTTGAAACATTATTTTTTGTAAACCTATGTTTTAATCAAATTGACAACACTTCACTGGCCTAGAATGTTAACGAGTCCTTTAAAAACACCTCCCTGTTTGTACGTTCCAGGCTAGATCAACCAAGACAGCTGAAGCATGAGGGAAATGAGAAAATATGAAGTTCATAATCTGAAAGGGGCCTGCATGCTGTACCACCATAAAAGTTGCAACTGCTAGCTCAGGTGGAAAAATGTTAGAGTAAAAATGTATTCAATAAATAGAAAACACAGCATGGGTCTACAAAGTGTGCATGAGGAACTGGTTAGGAGATTCGAATAATGGAAAAGGAGGTAGATGGAGCGTGAGTGTACATTAAACAGTAGTATTCATAGCTTGTGACATCAAGTATTCCTCTGGGAGTATAATTCTTAACTATCTTCATATTCTTTCAATTTAAAATACAGCTTCCTATGTTATCGTTTCATTTTGTTTAGATGTTTAGAAGGGAATATTTAATCGTAGATGAATTGCTTGTCTGCATTGATGTGGCTCTTTGATGTCTCAGATGCTGTGGGTCCTGACGCTGTAAATGTTATTATTCAATTTCTTGTATATTGTCAAGTGTATAGCAATTTATGTATAGATAGATAGATAGATAGATAGTTTTTAAAATAAACTTTATTATCAAATTTTGTTGAACAATCATATAAAACATTACATTTCATAACCAACAATTGTCTTAAAACATTACTGTTTTTTAATTACATTAATAAAATAAATAAATACATAAATTCATACATACATAATTTATAGACAATACAAGCCTTTCAAAAAAAAGACTATCCTCTCCACCACAGAGCACACCACTCCCTCTATTTCCCATACCTCCTGGAACACTTCAATCTGATGGGATAGATAGATGCTTAATTGAGATGTTGACTTTCAATTTTAGCTAATAAAATAATTCCATTAAACTTACATGGCTCACGTGTAGTTTTGAAAGAAGCACCTGTCATACAATACTAATGAAAATCTTTCAGTTTGCATGCATTATTTTCTGGTATTGTTACTTCTACAGTTTCTAATACTATATCACATGCCTTATCATGTTTATTGGCAGCAGTGTAGGTCACTGACTGCAAAGCATGACAGCCATTAGGGGAAGCAGCTGGTTGGCTAATGACTGGACATAAGGCGTAGGGGTGGGGATAATTTCTCTCTCCAGCTGAAACCACCAAGGAGCTAAAAGGCTCCCCAATATTAAGGTATGTGAACAGAGATTTCTTTAATCTGCTTCTTTCAGAACAGCACATGTGAGACCCACATAGTGAATGAAAGATTTATGGAATCATTTCATTATCTCTAACCATTTTAAGATACTGGATATGCTTGTTTTGGGCACTAGAATGGCTTTCAGATCAAGTTGGTGTTTCTTATTATCTTCATATTAGCTTGCACTGACAAAAGCCATACCCAGTGCATGATGAATTCCAGAATCTATGAGCATGTCTTCATGGTGCAATGTGACTGACACCTCACAGGATGATGCAGGGTTAAACCAAGTAGTTTGCATTTTGAAGAAACTGTAACCACATAAGAATGCCGTGCTGTTGCTAGTATGTGCTTACATTGACACTGGTTTGAAACTTCAAGCAACTGGTTACAGTCTCTTGCAACAGTTTTACTGACAAAAAATACATTTTGAGTCTGAACATCAAACATGTGTTACTAAACATACAACTCATAAAATACATCACCGTTTTTTTTTTTTCAGCACTAATAAATAAATCGCAGATTGCTATGGCATTTCTTTGACTTTTTTAAATTCATTTTGATACAAGGGTTTTTAAAATGCTTTAGCCCTTTTGTGGTTTACTGTGCTTATCATCCTTTTAATATACTACTTTTTGCTATGCTTTTATCATAAAAAAAATTATTATAAGGGACACCAATTATTCTGTCCTACCATTAACATAACCCTCACAGACCATATTTCTTATGGTATGATACAATTTGCTTTAGAGGATCCCAACACATTATCTATATATTTTTTACATGCATAAAGTACATTCATTATGATTGTGTCTCCTGTTTTAAGAAAAGTCATTGTTTATATAAAAGTCATAACATAAAATGATATCTTTCTAGACTAACTATTTACGAAGGAATAAAAAAGAAAAAAGAACTCTGCTCCTGTGTTTCATTTTATCATATTGTTCCATATAGCGATGTTTCAGTGTGAAATGAACTTTCTTCATGCTGTGCTTCTGAGTAGAAAAAGGCTAAAATACTTGTATGATAAATGGTATGGTTTCCAGGAGAAATATAGCAAAACAATTCAATTTGTGCCATCTCTGTTGCTTAAATAATTCAAAACATTTTTGTGGCTTTTAATGTTTTATAAGTAAATTACTTATACAATGGAACACAGAATTGCAATTCTTTTCCTCCTGTGAAAAATGCATTATTTTTTAACCTTTTATTCAGTTTCCCGAATGCTATACCATGTAAGGGTCATAAGACCCCTTTTCACTACTTTAAAAAGACAAATGTAAGATTATACCCAATACTTTGTCATTGTATTAGAACAAACATGAAAATATATCCTAATAAAAAAGATTTCTTCTTCTTCTTCTTCTTCTTCTTCTTCTTCTTCTTCTTCTTCTTCTTCTTCTTCTTCTTCCTTGTTTTTCTTCCTCTAGGTTGTTAAAACCAAAACCCAGTATCTACCTATCTATCTATCTATCCTGTGTGCTCTGAAATGTAGTTCTTCATGTTGAAACAGTAATTAAGCAATTTCTATTTTGATAACTATCCCAACAAGTTTACATTTCCTTTGGTGCTTTGCATGTATTAAAAATCAATTAGTGTATATATGTGATGACATATTACTACGTGACTTGTCTTCATTCAAATTCCAAATGTCTGCAGTTGTATTGTTTGTTAATATATGGTATATTTGTATGCTCTTCAAAAAAAAAAAAGAAATGGACTATGTATGTATGATTACCATTGGCATCAATAACTAGTCTCTTGTACTTGGCTGTTAAACAGAATGAATATGTTCTTTGTTATTAACATCTGTTCATCAAGGATATAGCTCCTCTAATCACCACTAGCACCTTCTGTTTCTGTCAAGAGAAGAGAGGCAATCAAGGGCATAATTTGGCAGCTGGTTGGAACCTCTAATGTATTTTTCCCTCTCACCAAAGCCAGGGTTTAGTGTTCTTTCATTAGCCATGAAAAATAGCATGTGGCTTTTGTTTTTTGCCAGATTCTGCAAAACAATATTCTCGATACTTTTAGTTTTCTTAATGCATGCCATCCCTGCTCCAGAGCACCATCCCATGGATAATATGATTTTAAAAAGCTTTGGCATTTTATTGTTATGATTGTGTTCAGTAAGACAAAATAAACAGCATCATTATGTTGTATTACATCTTCATAACCTGATTGATTGAATCGGTGGGTTTCATTAATCAGGATAGCTCAACTGTGATCGTTCTACCTAGCATGAAAAATGCAAGTGATGCAGTACAACAAGGCCATGTGATTTGACCAAGGTCATTTAGTAACGCAATAGCTGAGCTGATGTTTCAATCCAGAATCGATATGACTACAAGATGATGGGCTTTGATCAAAGTTTACAATAATAAGAAATTATATATAACCTAAATTACTGTTACTATTGCTGTATAAATGGGTAGTTTCCCAGACTCCAGTTAGCACCTCAATTAGCACTAATTGTGGACGATCTAATGGTAGCTAAGGTAATGTAGTTTAGATTAGTGAAACAGGGTCTGTGAAACTAGACCTAAGTGTTTATCTTTAAAGCCAGTTTGATATTGTCTTTGTGCAATTGAAATTTACTGTATGCAGGTAGCTACCGTAAATGCTTGTACTTTGATATATATATATATATGTGTGTGTGTGTGTGTGTGTGTGTGTGTGTGTGTGTGTGTGTGTGTGTGTGTGTGTGTGTGTGTGTGTGTTTCTTTATTTGTGTTGCTAAACAAAATTCCTAAAACAGAAAATGGCTGGAGGTGTTTGAGTACCATTCAGAGATACAGATGTTAAATCCTGGAATTAGAATGGTATGTGATTTACGATATACAGTAGCATTGAGAATCTACACATTTTTACTGTCTTCAATAGGCATGCAAGTTGTGACAATCATCTTGACACTTGCTCATTGCCAGTAACTACAGAGTCTTCATCAGCACCAATCTATTTTCCATCAGCCTGGAAACCTATTTCTGCTCCCTCGTTCTGTCACATAAAAGAAGACTTGACTAAAGCATCTGTGTTCTATCTGTATGTCTCAATCAGCATTCTTCTTCTGAAAAAAAAGCACTTCGGAAGATTGAATAGAAAAGTAATAAAATGAGCTTGCTTCATAGTAAAAGGCCTTTTTAATGCAATGCCCTGTCATGTGTGCGGATGAAATAGTGGTGTTTGAAAGTATCCTGTCAAGTTGTTCAAAAAAGACATATTCAGAAAATGTCAGTTTACTGTTTTAAAGCTGCTTAGGATACTTCATAGCATGCTATTTTGACTATGCTATATGGTCACAGCAATTTGGTGTCACCTGCATCAAAGATAAATGATTCATTTTTGTTGAAATTAGACCGTTTTTCTGTTTTAAGGAAGTTATTTTTTATTATTTTAGTAAAACTTCAGACTCGTGGAAATAATTGGTCCATAAAATGTGTGGGTCAAGGAGCATAATGTTACCTGATCCAGTGGGGATTGTTTGGAATGGTGCCCATTGAAGTCAAAGAATGCTAGATTTATTCATGCAAAAAGAAGATTTGGTCTAATAACAGACAGCTATGGTCAAAATTTTTGCTTCACCCTGTACAATTAATTAATTTTGTTTCATAAAGTCGAATGAAACCTGCTGAATAATCTTACATTAACATATTGATTTACATACCGCTTTGTAGTTTTCCATATACTTAACAAAAATTGAAATATGTGACATTTCAAATTCTAACATGCAATATTGTTCTGCCATTATGGCTTCTGGTAGACTTTTGCGATATCATTTTGTAGTTTCTTTGATAACATGATATTAAATAAATAAATTGTCCATATAGTGTTTTTTTTTAAAAAATCATGTCTCAATCCTAAAATTTTAGATGATGCTAAACTGTTGGCCTTAGCTGTATATAACCAGCTCTGTCACAAACCTTTTTATTGCATTCAGTGATATTAACCACTTCACTGCTATAATGAATCGCTGGAGTTGTCTTGTAAAACTCGATCATTAATAATAATATTAAAAAAGCATCAACTGTGGACTGTTTTCTCTCTCAGAGCGACGCAAAAACGGTAAATGAAATCACCACCCATAGACCCAACTCTGTTTAGAGATCATTGCTCACTCAATCTAAGAAAACAAGTTGCAGATGTATAACCCTGAATTGTAATGCATTATATTTCAATGAATTATGTTTTCTGAGCATACTTCAAATTGTCTTTAAAATAGCAAAACACTTTTTTAGTGCTCCCCTCTTAAGGCAGACTGTAACTGATTATAAGACAGTATGGCCATTGTCGCAGGAATGCTATTTCAATTGCAACTATTTCTAAAGGGGGATTCACATAGCACAGTCTTTTGATGTAGTTGGTTTACGATGTTGACACATATTTGTGCTTGGAGGGAGGGAATAGAAGAGCAATGAGGTTACCAGCCTAATTCAATTAACCTGTTACTTTTTTCTCTTTTTTTTCTTCTAAGCAATCATTTTATACAACAGTGTAGTTCACTTAATGTTGAAATGTATATAAAATAACTTTTGTTCTTGTAATTAAAGAAAGCTAGTCTGATGAACTGCATGTCACAGCCTCTTGTAAAGCAGACCCCTTACTGTGATAGGAACACTACTAATTAAAGTGTTTTGCGGCTTGGAAAATCAGTTTTAATGAGACACCAGGTTGTTGAGGTCACCCCTGCCATTTTGTTATTAATTTAAAAAATGTTTAACCAGGCTAACCCCCTAAGAGTCGTCATTTTGTTTACAGAGGTGACACAATTACATCACAGACTTTAAAATATTAAAATAATACTACAAATAGAACATTTTAAAGACATTTATGATACGAATACTGGTGCATATTATGCTATGAATACTATCCTGGTGCCCCATCCTGAATACTTTTGAAGAAGAATTAAGTCAATTCAATGTTTTACGTACATGTATGTTTGAAAAGAATGCAATTTAACTCACCAAACACTTTTTAACTTCACTTAGTCTTGAAGATAATACAAATTAGGTAAATTGTCATGCTACATGTATACATACAGTACTCATCTATTTTATTATTTACATGGCAACTGTATTTAGTACTGCCACCAATTGAATAGACCCCGTAAGTTCATAGTTTTGTCAATCAGTTTTCTCAAACCTTTACCAAGTCTGATATTTATACTTTTTTTCTATATAAAATTCATGTTAGGAAATATGATTCCTATAAATGCTGCTCAGAATTGGCAACATTGATTACATGAATATCCTCAGTCTGTTATCCATCCTGCATCACTGTAAAGGAGAAGAAATACCTACTGATGCATTTAGATGGGTTCTTTGTTGTAACTTTGCTTCTTCCTCTAGCATTTCTATCATTGATTGAACCTGTGTCTTGCATATGTTGCATGTGCAAACATGCCTTTGTGTATATACAGTAATCCCCTTTTCCTTGAAGTGCAAACAACACTTCTTGTCTCAGTGGATATTTGCCATGTTCTAACAATTCTGAACCCTACCGCTCCCATGAAACAAACACAATGCGTTGAGGACAGCCCTTCAGTGTGAAAAATTAAATGTCACTTGCATATATGCTGACCCCATTTCCATAATCAAGCACAAGAACAATCAATGGTTTCATGATATACTAATTAGGTAATGTCTTTACCTTGTTAGATTACTTACAATATGGGAGAATGTACAAGCGAAGCACCCAAAATAAATCCAAGGTGCCTGAACAATTGTGAAGGACTTTCGATCAAGAGTTCCAGTGTGCAGCCACCATGGTCTTGACTCAGGTTTCCATGCTGCCCTGTTCTTCTACAACTATCTTTACATGATTTTTTTTTTTATATATCTGTATAACGGTTTACATGTTGGAATCCTATACTGTATATTTGGTAAAGCCATTAGACAAGGTAATATATACCTCTATCTTATTCAATCCCAAACACCATTGGTACAGATTTTTCACCGTGTGCAATGAAAAACCAGAAGTCAGAAGTTCTGGACAAAAAGGACAACTATCAAGTTTTAGGAAGAAGCTACACTTGCATGATGGTAGACTGTGTGCTTCATCTGTAAGAACAATCTCACTGGTAAAGATGAGAATTATTTGGGAAGGATTCATTAAAAAAGCAAGAAGGCAAGAATAATCCAGATCATTCATTCAGATCATGGAGATAGCTAACATTTTGAAGGCGCATTTTGAAGGGATTGTGGTAGCCTTGTGACCCCTTGCTGCCAAATCACCACATATTTGTCAGCATTTAATTAAGGCCTTATTGGTGTAGACTTTGTCGTATGTTAAGGAAACCTGGATGTGGTTCATTATATATAAGGAAATGAGTTCTATTATATAAAACAATGCATAACCAATATTAATCTGGCAATGTGATGGTATATTACATTTGATTTATTATATAATAACAGTTTCCTCCCAGTCAAGTTTATTCCCAAGATGGTGAAACTGTGGACGGCCAATCTCTATGAACATTAAAGCTTTCTTTTTGTACATGAATGGTATCTTATTGACCTTTCGCAGTTAGCCCCAGTGCATTCAAATCCCTCAACAGGGACTTGCTTGTAAACCCACAGCACAGCAACTCTGTGTAATGCAAAGTCTTCCAGCCTCTCACTGTACACTTAGCTTATAGACAGGTAGGACTTCTCCTTGTCTTTCAATATGCCGTCTCCAATCATTTGTCCCATGGCACCACGAACTCCAGGAGTGCAACATGCTTCCTCTTTTTTGACCATAGGAAGCCGTCTTGTTTAAGTGAGGTGGTTACTTTATGTCCTGGGAAGAAAACATCCCTGCCCTCATCCACTTCCATCTCCTGGTCTTTGCTATAGACCCCTTTTCAGATGAACATAGAATTTTACTCTGAAATAATCTAAGCATAAATATATGGCACTGCAAGTTTTCGGCTGTTTAAAAAAGAGTAGGCTTAACAATGTATATATTTTTTCAAAAGGGTTGTTGAAAGCTAGAGAGATGTTTTTTTTTGTCTGCCATTGGAAGGTTTTTCTTTTATTCCCCACAGATGATACATTTTATTGTTTAAAAATTACATTTTATTTTTCTTTTCCTTAATTAACTTCATTTATTTTTATGTGACCTAATTGCCCATTGTCTTGATTAAGGCCTGCATCCTTCCCTTCACTATTTCCACACTATTTATTCTCTGCATATGGGACATAGTAGAATGGCTTTGGTTTCCTTCAAATGTAGTTCCATTTACATCACAGTGGTAATTCTCGTGGAATGGAACCAGATATCCTCTCCATACAATATCTGAAACCCAATAATCAGTTTAAAGGGTTAACCAATAAAACAGTTTAAAAGGGTAATAATTCCATAAATCCTGCCAAGCATGCTCTTCCTATCACTACATTCGTCTCAAATGTGTACTTTTAGCAAAAAAACATTTTTTTATATTCAGTGCCATACCAGGTTAAATACATGTCTTAGTTATTATGCCCTACTTTCAGGTAGTCTGTTTTACTTCCTACGGTCATTTCACCTGGAGAGTGATAATCTCTCCAACCCTTTCCATGCCTCCTTTCCTGTCATTAAGAAACCAGCTGCGTCCCACTGACTTGCTTTGAAGCCAGTCACATTGTCTGACTCTGAAGACACTACTAATGTGAAATGACCTAAGAAATACAAATGTTGTGTCACTGAATATTTGAAATCAAGAATTTTCTTTAACCTAGTGTAACAGGGCGGAGGCTGGGTGCGAACCAGTGGCCCCCTCCCTCCGCAAGTGAGCCTCTTAGCCGCTATGCAAAAGAGCCAGGCTTCTCAGCAATCGTGGTTATAGAGCTTTTAACCTCCTCTCATCTCACTGACAGGGACAGAAATCGTAATGGCAGTGCATCACACAACACGGTATAGTACCAGACAGTGAAAAACAACTGAGTTCCATTTAATATATTCATTATAAAATCAAGGTTATAAATAGAACCATTGAGGATTATATATGGAAAAATCAAGTATCAGCACCTGATTACTGAGGTTGCCAAGTTTCACCATGCTGTATTATAACTATGTGTCTATAGTTTCACATTTAGCAGTATAACTGCATTTCTGAAGATTTATCAACATGGATGTGGTGGTATTTGTGCTGCTCCTGCGTAATTATTATTATTATTTGTTTATTTAGCAGATGCCTTTATCCAAGGCGACTTACAGAGACTAGGGTGTGTGAACTATGAAACCGCATGCAGAGTCACTTACAACTACGTCTCACCCGAAAGACGGAGCACAAGGAGGTTAAGTGACTTGCTCAGGGTCACCAGGGACCTCCTGGTTACAAGCCCATTTCTTTAATCACTGGACCACACAGCCTCCTATAACTGTGCTCTGATTGGCTGAAAAGACCTGAAGCATTGGATAAAAAAATTATAACAGCACAATAATATCATACTTGGTAATGATCAAATATATAAGCTCAAAAGAGGGGAATATAAACATTTTTTTATGAGAACAGTAACACAAAATGATTTTATAATATAAAAAATGTGTTTTACATGCTCCATCAGATTCTTTACATTCCACTCGACTGCAAACTGTATATTAGTAGCTACCAGAAGCAAAATTGACATCTCATGCCTGCATGTTAAAAGTAGTCATGTAAGTAGTACCCATAATAATATGTTAATGTACTTTTGTTAATGATTTTTAACACTTCATGCCTGGTTGGTTAATTTTTAACAGCACAGGCAATCAATCATAGAAGGCGCGCTTAATAAGGAATAGCATATTCAACAATTTAACCAAGGTTTCAGAATTTTAATTATGACGAAGGAAAACAGGTGGACCTAATTTTGGCTGAAATTATTATTTAAATAGAACAGGTGGTTTAAAAGGACAAATCAGATTGAAACGTAGAGAAAGCATACATTTATAAATTAGTAAACTCTAACTTACTACCCAATAACAGTTACAGCATGTTAGTATTTCAAAACTTTAGTTATCAGCCTACACACTCCTGCAGCCACAAGTCTGTGACATTCTCTTCCAATATTGAAAGCACAAGCTCCCCAGTGCCATCCAAATCTGAACACAGCAAGTGCTTAAACGTATTACATTTTGCAGCCCAAAGGAGCAAAATCAGACAAAATACACCTTAGTGTTATCAGAAATTACAAGCATAAATACAGTTTGTGCAGGATAGCAGAACATTAAAAAAATAAGTATATCAATGAAGTGTTAAGCCATGGGGTGCAGTGGAAGCAAGAAAGAAGGATGTAAAGTGACCTGGCCCAGGGCCTTCTAGCAACGTGCTTACTCTCTCCTGCCAGCTATCAAACACAACACGAAAAAGCATCTCTCTTTGGATCATTTTCTTCTTGGGAAAACATATAATGCAGTATTAATATATACACTGCCTGGCCACTTTATTAGGGCCTGTCTATCCAATAGAATTTGGCACCTCTGGTGTGGGGCATGTTCTCATGGTATACCCTGGGTCCTTTGATCACTCTGTAGGCTGAACAAATTCTGTAGTTTACAAAAGCATCACTGTGTACCCAAACAATCCTGCACTTTTGTACCCTGAAGGCGATGACTGCTTTCACGATAATAATGCACCCACCTGCCTTGCTAAAATTGTGGGAGAATGGTTTGAGGAACATGACAGTGTTTCAGATGAACTTAAACAACACATTGCATGCAATATTAATGACTGAATGAATTAACATCCCTTGAGAACATTCCAGCACAACGTTTCTTATGAAGCAGCATTAATATGAACAGGTATACAGAAGACACTAATAAATATAATAATAATAATAATAATAATAATAATAATAATAATAATAATAATAATAATAATAATAATAATAATAATAACCTGCAGGCTTAACATGTATTAACATTTCATGGAAGATTTTAATTCCCTGTACAATTGTTTTCAATTATAAACACACACACACACACACACACACACACACACACACACACACACACACACACACACACACACACACACACACACACAAGTAACATTTGAGCTAGTCAAAGACATTCATTGTTGCTATAGTTGGTGAGTTACATGAGTTTATTGTAGTCAGTGCCCCATGATTATATCTTACTCAATTAATCTGTCCATTTCAGGTTTGTAACTCCCATTTCTCTGGTATGTGTAGATTGTAGCTCCTTGGATGCAAAGGGTCCTTCCTAAGGCTAAAAAGCCAGCGGTGCCCCTGGTGTGATATAATATTAGGTTCCTTTTCAGTGAGTAATAGCTTCCTCTATGGTTTTTGGAGGTCACTGTGGTCTGGCAGCCTGGAGTTCAACCCATGAAAAAATAAAATTGAAAGTTTTCAGAAAATAAGTAATTGTTGCTGTCCAGACACTTGTATTTTGTCAGTTGGCAGAGGCTGAAACGGATAGACATATAAATATTATATTAACACAGGTCATTATTATTATTGTTTGATGTAAAACACAATATTTTCAAAACAAATATTCATGGATATGTGCAACATATGTGTAGGTTATATAATACTGGGCCCTTTTCACTGATAGTTTTTCCAGGCTTTTTAAAATTTAAATATTCATAAAACTGTTTCAGAGTGTAACAACAGTTTAATTCATATTTTATTCTTTAAAACAGATATTCAACTTTGTAAATAGGAAGTACTATGTTACACATATACAGTTTAGGCCCATTACATTAGGCCCATTCTATATGAAAAAAAAATGCAACTGAAAGATTAATGTAGGGCTCAGCAGTTCATCCCCACTATTAGAATTAGAAATGGTTGTGAATGACAACAGTCAAGTTAGTCCACTGGGTTATGTTGATAATTGACTGATTGTCTGGGGTATTAGGTTTTACTGAACAGTTTCTGGGATAATGTTTTTTCTCAGTTACTTTTATTTGGTTAGACCCAAATCTAAACATAACCAAACTTTCAAATAAAAAAGGCACATTAATCAAGCCATACGTCAGGAAAAAAGTCAGAAGCACATCGCATAGCACAAATTGATTTGTTAAATGTGTGATCTAAATTAAAGGACTGTTTTATAATGTATTTCCTGCTTACTCTTGTATTTAGGGGCTGCTTTTGAACATTTACAGATTTTAGACTTTGGTGTGCAAGCCTGTGTGAATGACAGTTACAATGCATTACAGTTACAATGTTGTCTTTACCCCAGTGCACAATCTGGTAGAAGTGTAAGGGAAACAATGTATCTAAGTAAAGGCTTCTCAGCAGGTGTGGAATCAAACAGGTTCTGCCCAATGGAACCTTGGGAGGCCTTCAAGGATCACAAGGCTATTGGTGATGTCCTCTGTATGACCTGTAGTAAAACTGCTGAAGTTACGGTCCATTTCTGCTCTCTTATAAACAAACCACGTATGAAATATAGCATGGTCTTTGTCTGTGTGCAAAAATGTTCATGCAATGGATGTGCACTTGAAAATAAACTTATATGTCAGATGGAATTTTGGAAATATAAGGTTTAACTTGAGGATTGGGGGAAGAGAGTGAATTCTTTATTGCTATGTATGTTTTTAAAACCCTACAACATAATTGTAAAAAAAAAATAAATACCTGTTTTCTTTTCTGTTAACTGAAAACACCGCCAGGGCAGTATGCAGAACTGTATGAGGAACTGAATGGTTATTATACTTAAATCGCCCAGTCGTTTATGTGTTTCCTATCAATCAAAGTGCAGTATTTACCTCTATTTTAACTAAATAGACAGATAAATACATAGGTAGACGCATAGACTCCCTCAGTACATGCATGCATACTCCTCAAATGCATAAATACGCTTTAAATACATTTTTGAAAATTCGATTTTGAATTAAATGCAACATCAAATGTTCAACTCATTTAGCCTGTGCTTTTGTTTTCAGTTGCTTGATGCAATCCATCCTATGGCATGCTTTTTTAGATATGAACAAATTACACATTTATTTATGCAGACTAAGTGAACTCCCAAGAGACTGTTCAAAGGCTCTTTTGTAAGCTAACCCCATGTTCTGTAGGTTTGGTATATATTAGATAAGAAGTCTAGTTAGGCAATAAGGGCTGTATCTTCAACATATGGGTCACATCATTTTTAAATGGCATTACATGACTGCATTTGAGGCTCTACCTAAAACCGGTGATAAACGAGGCAAACTTGACCCGGCATTGGACCGAGACGTCGATTGAAAAAGTTCTTTCAGCTTGATTGGTGCTTCATTGCAGAAACATGCTAAGTAAAAGCTATTCAGTCACAGTGCTTAAGTATCTAAAGAGCATATGGAATGGAAGAAATGCTTCCAATGTGCCAAGCTGATTTTGTTGTACGAATACCACTCTTTCCAGCCCTGCAGTTCCTTGACAGTTCCAAGGTTTACATCTAATTCAGCATCAGGAATTAATGACATGCATCTACTCGGATTGAATTTGAATGAAGTCAAGTACGTACCATGTTGTTGTTACGTTGTTATTATTATCATTCAAAACTGATAAGAAACAGGGGCACATGTTTAGAATGTATGAGTGATCATTCATAATAGTAAGGCTTTATCTCTGACTGAGTTCATGTACAGTTCAGCAGGAACTAGATGCTTCACATTATAGTCAGAAAGGGTAACATAAAAAAATATATATATATATTTGGGATGTAAAAATAGATATTTACTTTGCTGCTATTATATGATTAGATGCTATTATTGTATGTTTTGGGGACGGAGAAGGGAGAAATTTCACCTATATGGGAAATAAAAGGGCTCCTGTCCTTATTTTCCTACTTTAAGATATTGTATATTCCCTATGTAGATCGTCAACAGCATATTAGAACAACATTTATTTTTAGTAGTAGATGTACATTTATTAGTACAGACACATGCTTTGAGATGCATGCTTTATGTAATTGTATTTTCTTATTTTTGATTGAAGCAAGCCAAACTCAGTTTATTTATTGTGTATTATTTTTATTAAAGATATGTTTCTAAAGAAGACAATGTTTTTATATTATGGTCATTGATGTCATGAATGATGAGCATCCTTAAAATTGATGGTACTGAGATCAAAGGAATCGATGCCTACTACAGCACAAATCCTCCTGGGGAGATGTTTTTGATTATGGTTAATGATGTAATCAAGGCACAAGGGGTCTACTCGCTGAAGCTGCAGCAAGATTACTGTCTGACGAGTAGATTGGAGCAAATCTGGAAATGGAAATTAAAAGAAGCTTGGAAAACCTCTACTAGGATCCAGTGAGGATAGCAGAATGCATATTTCTCTGGAAGAATATAGCCATAAAAAATGTTTTTCAAAGCATGCCGCTTATCAAAGAAATTGAAAAAAAACCCTGCAACATCAAAAGAGAACAAGAAAAAAAAAAGATAATATGTGATATTTCTACTCTGATTCTCAATTCCAGCAAGAAAAGAGAAGGAAAAAAATAGTGGTGGAAGCTCCTGATGAAGACCTAGACCGAGCCTTGATGCTGTTCCAATGCTTAGCGATTCATTTAGTCTAATTACAGTAACATTTTCTTTTGTGACAAAAAGTAAGAAAAGTAGCAAGCAAAGATGTTCTTAAATCAGCATTTGATTGTAATTGACAAGAAAACCATTTTCAGAGAAAGGAAAATTATTTTTACAACAGTGATTACAGTGGGATTTGATTTGGTAACATTACACAGCTGCGAACTTGTATTGCAAAGGCAGTAATTCCTGCTCAAAGAGAATGACATGATACATCCCAGTTGTATTTTCCAGACCAAAGTCAGTCTGCATGATGAACTCAGATAGAATTGAAGAATGCAGTAACCCTACAGGCTAGCTTCTTTGAAGAAGGCAGGAAAGTAGCATAGCGGAGGGTCATCACAAGGGATCCAATACCTACTCTTTGATTAATGTCATAATATATATATCGCCGTATCTATCCAAGGGAGTTGCTGTTTCTCTCTTTCTGTGGTTTTCTACAGTTAGGTTTTTTTTCCATATATATATATATATATATATATATATATATATATATATATATAGTGGCAGATCTCTGTCTGGAAGCAATGTGTTGGGGATTGGCAGGGATAGGGTTAAATTCTGTCCCTGCCAGAGAAATGTGGGGGTGTGGCTGTAATTCATTTTTTGTTAAAGTTCATTGTCACCTGCCTGTAGCAGGTATTTAAAGAGAGAGAAATGTTTGTTCAGGGCACTCGCCAGTATGTGTGAAGAGAGAGGCTGTCACAGTGAAAAGACCTGTGTGGTGGTGCTGGTGGTGGTGGTGGAGGAGGGATAAAAAAAGGAAGGTAGTGGTTAAACGTTTTTGTTTGTGTTATGCCGTTTATGTTTGGTGACCTGTAAACAGCCTAGCTGTCCAGTTTTGTTAATTTAGGTACTGTAAAAAAAAGTTTTATTTGTGTGAGTTAGGATTTTGTTTTGTTTTGATTTTCTTTTATTTCTGTGACCTTAACTTTTTAACATAAAAAGTTCATCAAATATTCAAATACATTCAATGCATAACAAATAATGTCAATTTGTGGCAACAGCTACATCAGTATTCAATGATGTTCTGTGAAACTAATTTGAAGGATGCCATCCATACTGCATTCTGCTGTTTTTAATATTATCTTGGCATAGCAACCCTTCTATGAGACATGGAAACACACTTATCGACATCACATGATTAGGAGCCAAATATAATATTATTCTTCTGTGGAGAATTGCAAAGTGACAAACGGACATCCTGCGTATGATGTCTAATAACTGTATATATAAAATGTTATCTAAACGAACCCATGCTAGCCTAACTGTGTCCTAACCTGCAGTGGTGTAGTCCTAAATCTGAAAGTACCAGAACGGCAATGAAAATATCGATTTTTTTCAAACAAATTTATTTATACATTAACATGAGGTAACATTTATTATTATTTGTTTATTTAGCAGACGCCTTTATCGAAGGCTACTTACAGAGACGAGGGTGTGTGAACTATACATCAGCTGCAGAGTCACTTACAACTACGTCTCACCCGAAAGACGGAGCACAAGGAGGTTAAGTGATTTGCTCAGTGTCACACAATGAGTCAGTGGCTGAGTTGGGATTTGAACCGGGAACATTTAATAAGTAATGCATGCAACTTTTACTACCCCCCCAATCAGTGCTGCCAGATTGGTTGGTGTTTTTCCAGCCACATTTGGCTTATTTTGAAAGCATCTAGTGGATACATGCTGTCTTTGGTGGTTTGATTATTTTTTGGCTATTTGTTAAGGCTTTTTCTATTCCTTTCGATTATGAGGTCATCACCAGGGCAGAATGTCAATCACCTCGATGCCCTGTTGTGGCAAAGTGCCCCCCCTGTGTGTATTTTGTGTTACGTGTTGTGTGTAAATGTTGGTGTATAGTCATTGGTACACGGGATATAAGCGGGTCTGTGTTTCACATGTATTTAAAAATGTAGGTTTGTATTTAGGCACGAGGATGGAACAAATCACTTTCACGTGCTGGTTAAAATGTAATGTGTGGTCACGGGAGTACACATTACATTTTAACCAGCACGTGAAAGTGATTTGTGCCATCCTCGTGCCTAAATACAAACCTACATTTTTAAATACATGTGAAACACAGACCCGCTTATATCCCGTGTACCAATGACTATACACCAACATTTACACACAACACGTAACACAAAATACACACAGGGGGGGCACTTTGCCACACCTGTATAGTATATCACGTCCTCCCCGTCTTTTTTCTGGAGCTCTGCATCCAATAAACCTATCACATTTGATCTCATCAGATAAAAAAAATAAAAAAACAGCAGTTCTGGTACTGTAAGTTGTGAGAAGAAAACAAGCAAAGCTTGGTATGTTTTTTTTTCTTAATAAATGTGTAGCACTTATTTATGCTTTTGTAATATATATTACATCTTAAATGTAACTTTTTGGCTCGTTTAAAAAACACAATTTGGCTACTTTTTTGGCTGATTATTACTTCCAAAATTAGGTGGGGTGTTGCAAAGAAAAATCTGTCCGCACTGCCCTTGATTAACCTCCCCCAGCATGCAAATGCAAACATTTAAATACACGCCACTTATCAGAGATTTGGATTTGGAGTGTACCATCAAAACTGGTATGCAGGGAACTGGACATTGACTTTTTTAGTTCCTCATGGCAAGGTGCAGAAAAACATTCTATTTCCCCAAGGAAAATAGATTGCTTCATTGGTGCTGAGGCACTGACATTAGAGTGGTCAGGTGCCATATAAGCATCTTCATAACAAATTGCTAAAGATTCTTAAGTTAATTCTTAAGTCAACGTTCTGCCTATAGAGAAAAAAATACAGGAACAGCATCCGGCTCAAATACACCAGTGCTAACCTGTTGTCAACAACTATAAATTGTATAATTGTATCTTAAATAAAATCTCTTTAGCTTCCTAAATGCAGGTAATTTCAATGAATGATAGATGTATTTGGAACATATGTCTGTATATGGGTAGCTGTCTGTTTAATGGTTTAACTGAACAAGCAGCCTATAAAAAAGTCATGCCTTGGTTAAATATTTATGCAGATTAATCAAAAATCCAATTAATGGATAACATAACACTTTACCACTGGCATATCACATTCTTGTGTAAACTGATTACCATGGATCATCCAGTATTTTCCTTGAAATTAAATCAAAACGTTAGCAAGTTACCTTTAGAAAAATGGCTTTTTTTTTTTAGAGAGTGGTACGCCTTATTGTACCTAAGATTTGAGGCCTTGCAATCATGCCTGGTAATTTGTGATCTGTAAGCTTAATATCCTCTTAAATCAGGTCAATGGCACTGATGATTAGAATGTAGTTAATCAAGTTCTTTAGATTGCTATCAAAAGCATTATCAGTTTCATTCAGGCTGGCAAGTGAATCATGAATATTTAAGCAGGTGAAATGGATCTAGATTTGTGTAGTGCCAAGTGTTACATTTGAAAGGCTAAATTAACCAAGGCAATGACGTTATTTGTTCTGTGTGATTCTTTAGCTGAAGAGGAATATCTAATCATTCTGTATATTGCATTGTTACTATAAAAATTAGATGGAAAATGACAAAAAGCAGGGGGCCCTTTCTCATTAATGCTGTCAGAGACAAATGTGACACAAGGCTGGTGTCTTCAGCCCACAATAATAACTTCCCAGCAATATTAATAACACAATTTATAACAGCCTCACGTCAAAACATAATGAAGGTTTATTTCTACAGTAGGTAGTGTTTTTTTTTTTTTAATTAACATTCTCAATGTTTGTTTACAACAAAGCACTCTTTGCTGTATCTGGAACAGGAATAAATCCAGTTGGTCAATACTACCATGCTTAAATAGACATCTAGAAACTTATCAGTTAGAACCATATTTATATTGGTAGATGTTTATCTAACATCATTTGAAGCCACAGTTGGCAATATTGAACAGTGTTTTTGCAAACTATATAGACCCAGTCGAAAAACAGTGTGAACTGTTTGTTGTAAGCATATGCATTTATGAGTTATAGATTTCACTGTCAATATATGGGATACTTTATATGCACATAATGTTTTTCATGTCATACGGGAATTGTAAACTTTTACAATTTTCTGCAGGAGAATCCGCCCCTAACCAACACATCATCAGCAAGTGCATAAAGGCTCCGTGTGTTATTCTCTCATATGGCTTCTTTTGTTTTGGCCGCTCAGTGAAGCCTTGGGAGGCCGAAACGAGAGTTGACCGCTTAGAGCCTGGAGGAAGGGCTACCCTCAGCCACGGATTCCCTGAGGTTTCCCCCTAAAAATAAAAAAAATATGTGAGTAGGGGGTTTTTCCTTACCTGAGTGCTCAGCGGTTCGTATTTAGTTCTGCGGGGTGCGTGGTCGAGCTGGAGAGGCTGGGCTCTTTCCCCCGGCGCAGTCATGCTCTGGGGGATGGGCCGTGTCTCAGCTTTCATTTGCATTAATTTGTCAATATTTGGGGAGGTAGGTGGCATGCGCCACTGTGGGGTGCGTTAATCATTATTATTTTTGATTCATGGTTTGGCAGCCTCGTCTTTTGGGGTGGGGTGGCTCATAGCCACTTCCTAGCTGCGACACTGGGATGCATGTAATCGTTCATGTTTTTCCAGCTGGCCTTATGCAGGTAGCCTTTGCGCACCCACGGACGAGGCCTCCGGCCAAATTTATTATACACTCTGGCCCTGAGCGCCCATCACAGTAATCGGGCCCTGAGTGCCCATCACAGTTCACTAAACCATCTACAATTGCAATCAATAAATCACATCCATGGGGGATTCTCCGTGCTGAATAGGATAGTTTACAAACCATCTAACACTTAGAACTGAGTTGACATTTGTCAAAAGTTTATATATGTATTTTTTTTTGTATTGGAATACTCAAGTGTACGTTATAGTAATTAGTTGCTAACTGCAAGATTCATACCTTGCAATATATATATTTTATTCATCACTGGACCAGGGGAGGATTTGCATTACAGTCAAAACAAATCCTACTGCCAGTATCTGAGAATGCACTGTCAGTGCGTAACTGTCTCTTTGACTTGAAAAAGAAGTATGGCAGGATTGGACCAAATGTAATATTTAAACACCAGTGGTATTAAAATCCACCACTATTTAAAACAATTGAATAGATCCCACCATTTTTCTTGTCCATTTTTGGTATTAGACTATTTGCTATCTGCTTGTGAGCCTTCTTAACCAAACATAAAAAGCTACTGAAGTAACTACTAGTGCACAAATGAATGATGTTTCACAAGGAATTCGGATTGGTGTTTTGCAAAGTGCACAATGCCACTGATGCCAGCCTAAAATGCTGCAAGAACTGTGTAGTTATCCAGGCACAATCACCATGTAAATGAAATTGAAGAAGGAATCTATGAAAAAGACCTAGGAGTTAATGTTGACTCAGAAATGTCTTCATCTAGACAATGTGGGGAAGCTATAAAAAAAGGCCAACAAGATGCTCGGATATATTGTGAGAAGTGTTGAATTTAAATCAAGGGAAGTAATTTTAAAACTTTACAATGCATTAGTAAGACCTCACCTAGAATATTGTGTTCAGTTCTGGTCACCTCGTTACAAAAAGGATATTGCTGCTCTAGAAAGAGTGCAAAGAAGAGCAACCAGAAGTATCCCGGGTTTAAAAGGCATGTCATATGCAGACAGGCTAAAAAAATTGAATCTATTCAGTCTTGAACAAAGAAGACTACGCAGTGATCTGATTCAAGCATTCAAAATCCTAAAAGGTAAAGACAATGTCGAACCAGGGGACTTTTTTGACCTGAAAAAAGAAACAAGGACCAGGAGTCACAAATGGAGATTAGATAAAGGGGCATTCAGAACAGAAAATAGGAGGCACTTTTTTACACAGAGAATTGAGGGTCTGGAACCAACTCCTCAGTAATGTTGTTGAAGCTGACACCCTGGGATCCTTCAAGAAGCTGCTTGATGAGATTCTGGGATCAATAAGGTACGAACAACCAAACGAGCAAGATGGGCTGAATGGCCTCCTCTCTTTTGTAAACTTTCTTATGTTCTTATGTTCTTAACACCAGTCAGTCGAAACATGCTAAAGGATAATTGTGTTTAATTGTAAGGTGTTGCATTTCAGTATACGATACATGTTATAAAATGTATAAATAATGAATTATATATGTTCAAAATATCATAAACAAGCCATTTATTTGACTTTTTTATCAGCAATTTCCTACCATATAGACTTAAATTTGATACCTTACTCTCTTTTAATGCATAACAGTATGTTTTCAACATCTTTTTTTTTTCGGAATTGACACATTTTTTATATTCAATCTTTGTCAAATTGGCACTTAAATCCTAACTCCTGTGGGAAAACCATTGAGGGCTAACATTCTGAGTTATTTGACTGATTTAATGTTATTCTTGCATGCCCTCTAATGGTCGCAATTGAAAACTAAAGCGTGGTCTGAAATGGGAGATGTAAGAAATTCAGTTGAATCATGTTTCACTGCATTTCAAACAAGGGAAAAACATTAAATGGATGATGTCAGGTGGAAAGACATACAGTGACGAGAAGACTAGCCCGAAGACTTTACATTTTACAATGTGTGTCCTTCACATGACTTGTTTTAACCAAAAAATGAATATGTCCCTCTCAATGACTATGGTTCCATATTTTCTTGGAGCTGCATTGTTCTACAGTTCATGTTGCTTTTGTTTGTGAACATTGGTGAAGACAAGCTTTGTTCTGACGCCTAATGTCAGCCATGACTGATCCCTCAAACAGCTGTATCAGAAGTCTTCACAGGTTTTATAGAAAACACAGGGGAAAACATGAAAAGATTAAACATTGAAAATCAGGAATTCTAATGGGTTTAGACATGCATTTACTAAGTAATACTGCTTTTTAAAAAAGGTAGGATGGTGTTTTTACAATGTGTCTCGTTCTGCATCAGTGCACCAATGCAGGAATCTTGTTGGTAAAATAGCTTTCATCATTATAAAGCCTACACAGAGCGATATGCCATTGTTGATGACAACTCACTGCCAATTGCTTTTTCAAATGCAAACAGTTTAAGAAAACTATTACGTTACCTTACTATCCCAATTGAAAACATATAGTCCAAAAGGTTTACCAAACAGCAGTGTATTATTATTTTTCTGCAGTTTCATTATGCTAAAATGGTTCAAAGCTTCGTCTGTCAATAATTTAGGATTGTCGTTCCTGTTTTAATACATTCACAGTTCTCTGAGGGCCTAATGACATTAAACAAGAAAACAAACACAAAATCCTTTGAAGTTACATACTGCTGCATAACAACGTGCAGTTGTAATCAGCATCACTATTAAAGTCATTTCCATGCATATAAAAATCATAAATCTTTACAGAAAAATGACACGTAAAGCAAGGGTTTCTAAGAGTTATGTGACTCTAATGCAATTAGGCAGCATGTGGATACTTAGGCTCTGTACTTAATACTCTGTGTCCTATGTGCTCACTTTGATGTGTATGTTGGAAAGCTAACTCTTTTCTTGCAGATCCTTCCTCCTGGGTCTTTATGCTGCTTAGCAGCTGAGTCCGGTCTTTGAGTCACAACCTAATTTAGAGGCGGTTACAGCAGCTGTTCCTGTCATTTCAGCGGATTCCTACCTTTGATGTCAGCTTGGAATCCTGGGTTTCTGCGGCAGCCTAGAAATCGTCTTCTTTTACAAATAGAAAATAATCATTTTTACATGCTTTGTTGTTTGGCAGTAAATTCCATCAACTGCGGTTTAAAAATAAACAAACAATAAAACAAAATAACTTTCAACTGGTTTGTTTTAATGAGGTGCACTGGTTCTGTAAATAGTGTCTATTTATTGGTTGGTTTGTTTAGCAAGTTACTGTATGTACCAAGGCTTTATAAAGACATTAAAATAATCTAAACAGCCTTTAATTTAATGATGTACCAGGGTGTCTTCCACGGTTTACACCATTTAAAAATAAACATTTTGTAATTACACTAGCATTTTTTATAGACAGTTTCAATGTTTCTCTTTTACACACATTTACACTCAAATTTCTTATGTGAATTTTACATATCAAACAGTGCCACCTAGTGTGTGAATGAACATGTGTTTTTATGTGTCTTCATTGAAAAGGCTGAGACATCCCATTGGAGGCCAGTAACCAGTCTGTAGAATATGAGATAACCTCTGACCTCTTTTCCTGGCTGTCTTCAACTGAGATTGAACAGAGTAGTAGTTCATCTTGACTGTTAGCCTAAACCTCTTTATGCAAGTAACCTACATATATATGCCTAATGATCTTTATCATAAATATCAACCCAGTAAAGGTTATATTTAGATGGATTTTCTTTTCTGTCCTATTTAGTTACATACCAGAAGTACCTGACTGATGTTGTTTTCAGGGGCACAGAAGCATCTTGATGGAAGATGTTTAAAGGTAAATAACAACTGGGTTAGGTGGGTGGTAATTTTGTGTCAGATAAAATATGTTTACCAGTGTAAAGGTCACAACTGCATTCAAGTGATTTTCCATGTGATAGTCTCTGGTTTAATAAAATATACTTTATTCTAGAGCAGTAAAAGAAGTTAACTTTAAATACATTTACAATGTAAGTAAGTTCAGGTGCAACTTATTCCTGAGCTTTATTATTTTTAAATAATAATAATAATATTTTACTATATCTACAGTAGCTGAATACGAAACAGTTCCAGACCATATATAACTACAGTACAACCTAATGCTCACTGAAATTAAAAATTAGGTGGTTAATACATGTATAATATCAGCATATCGCCCAATAAACTTTGACAAAATTGCTTTCCCAGTACCACAAAATAACTCGGCCCAACTTAAATATGAAACCACATTATTTCAGCTAGTTTTATATTTGGGTCAACATATTATTGACATTTTTCAATAAATGTTTGTTTTTCTTACCAGAGATGACAAACTGAAATATGGCCTACCTGTTCATATCACCCCAAAGACACCATTACATATAGCCAATAGATTAGTGTGCCTAAAACCCTTTCAGGGTATTTACTGTCAACAGTGACTGACAAACGCATTAACAAGGAAGCAGGCCCCAATTAATCATTTCAATCAGGGTACACATTTATACAAAGCACAAGGTCTCCTGAAGTGATTCAAGCCAATTCAAAGGGTCACATCAATACATGCTGCTGAGGCTGTGGCTGCACAAAAGTGGTAGTACCCTGAAATCTCTCCATCAGTGACCTTTTCTTTCCGAAATGCAAATAGGTCATTACAGATGACGCTAATAAATTACCCTTATTAAACCCACAACCTGACATAGCTTCATGCCTGCAAGCTTGGCACTGGACACAAGAAAAGCAGACAGTGATGGAAGGCTCTTAAAATTAAGACTAAATGATGAAGGAAAGGTGTGACCTTTTCAGGAACAATAATTAAACCAGTGCTATAGATGGGTGGAGAAATGTCAGCATTCTGAGCATATTTGTTTTTGTATACATATTGTCAAATTAAAAGGACTAGGTGAGTTAGTGAAGATCTACTCCAAAGCAAATCCATACAGTACTATACCTAATAGACAGCTACATCCCTTTTGTTGTTGAACTATTTTCCAAATCAATGCAGACAATGTGAAATATTTTCAAGTCTCTTATTATTTCTTATCTTATCCCTCCCAGCTGGTGATGCATATCTTCATTATGCCTGATTTTCAAAGTATGTCACATCTAGAGATCTCGTCCAATTGTTATGGAACATGCTGGCCTAGGTTACTGAATATATCATAATCTCAGGATATTTAGAGGCTGTATTTCTGTCTGTAACTCAAAAATTGTAACATATATCTTGAAAACCCCTCGTCAAATTCTGATGAAAACTGCTAAGAACATTAACATTGCCTGACTCCTGTCCTGACATCCATAGAAGGTCGTTCCACCACTGCGGGGCGAGGGTGGAGAAGGAGTGGGCTCTGGAGGCAGGGGAGCGTAGAGGAGGTACAGCCAGTCTTCTAGTGCAGGCAGAGCGGAGAGGTCGGGTGGGGGTGTAGGGAGGATGAGGTTCTGGAGGTAGCTGGGTGCAGTCTGGTCAAGGCATCGGTAGGCGAGTACAAGAGTCTTGAACTGGATGCGAGCGGTGATCGGGAGTCAGTGGAGTGAGCGGAGCAGTAGAGTAGCATGGGAGAAGCAAGGCAGAGAGAACACCAGGCAAGCAGCGGAGTTCTGGATGAGCTGGAGCAGACAGGTGGCGGACGCAAGGAGGCCAGCCAGGAAGGAGTTGCAGTAGTTTAGGCGGGAGAGTACCAGGGCCTGGACAAGGAGTTGCGTGGAGTAGTTGGTGAGGAAGGGTCGGATTCTTCGTATGTTGCTCAGGAAGAAACGGCAGGTGCGTGCTAGAGTGGAGATGTGCTGAGAGTAGGAGAGGCAGGGGTCCAGGGTTACTCTGAGGTTCTTGGCTGAGGAGGAGGGAGAGAGCGTGGTAGATTCCAGTGGAATGGAGATAGAGAGATCAGAGGAGAGGGAAGATGAGGAGGGGAAGGAAAGGAGGTCAGATTTAGGGTTTAGGGAGAGGGTTTTAGAGAGGAATGGTAAGAGGGAGACAGGACGGTAGTTCTGGAGGGAGGTGGGGTCAAGTGTTTTTTGAGGAGGAGGGTGATAGAGGCTTGTTTGAAGGCAGAAGGAAAGAGGCTAGAGAGGATAGAGGTGTTGAGAAGGGAGATGAAGGGGAGTAGAGCAGGAGCAGCAGCTTGAAAGAAGTGAGTGGGGAGGGGGTCCTGGAGGAGGGAGAAGAGGTCAGTCTGAGAGGGGAGAGAAGGAGGAGAAGGAGGGTGAGTTAGTAGGGGAGACAGAGGGTGTTGGGGTTGGAGTGAGAGGGGGTGGAGGGGAGGGAGAGGTGTTAAAGAGTTTGCGGATATCAGAGATTTTAGAGGAGAAGAAAGAGGCAAAGTCATCTGAGGAGATAGAGGAGGGAAGAGGAGGGGAGGGTTGAGGAGGGAGGAGAAGGTAGATAATAAGTTTCTGGGGGTTGTTAGTGGAGGATTGGATAATAGATTGGAAATAGGAGCATTTAGCAGAGGAGAGAGTAGAGGAGAAGGAGGAGAGGAGGGAGCGGTAGAGGTCTAGGGTTTGGTTCTCTTCCATTTCTTTTCAGCAGAGCGCAGCTTGGTTAATATTATACTCTCTCATTGTTTCTATCAGGCTATTAAATTAGGCTAATTTCATTATAATGTAATTCAATAGAAAGCTATTAACTTTCAATAACTGCCTGTAGGTAAGAACAATGGTGAAAAGCTTTATAGTTGATGCTGGGGAATTAAACCGACAGTTTGACCCAGTAACCAACATGTACACTAAACACTGTGAATTGAAAATAAAATAACTGTGCTTGACAGATATAATAGTTTAAGTGATTTCAAATTAACCACATCTCAATGACCATATGTGAGGAACACACAGATTCTCCTGCGATAAAAAAAGGCTCAAGGGTCTCATTACACAGAGAGTAGTAACTACAAGTAGAACTTTGTAATTGATACTGAGCCTGGAACTGTAACATTTATTTCAAACACAACATTAATATATTGTAAGACATGCAACCTAAGTATATTCCAGCTATAGATGTTTAACAAAATGTATTACAGATTCATACAAAAAATAATTATAATACTATGAACCTGATTTGCCAAGGTCTCTGCACCAAAAATAAGTTTGCACATTACATTTTGGTGTGAAGACCTTGATAAATCTGGTCGTATGTATTGTATAATCTATATAAATTCATGCTAGTAAATCTAATATTTTGTTCTTTTAGAGTACTGTAGTGTAGAATCATAGTCTTCATTAACATAAATTCTAGACCAGTCATAAGTCTGACTTGTGGTTGAGAATTTCAATATTTCTTCAGCAGCCTCCGGCTACAAAACATCTTGAACTGGTTACATAATGATCAAAGCAGCACAACTATCTTCTCAGGTTTCTGTATATACAGTAAGCTCTTTCAAGTTAAAGGACTAATGGCATACAAAGCTTTGACAACAAAACAAAAAAAGTTACATATCTGAGCTCTTTTTTGTGTGCTGCAAGAAAAATACATCCCTATTGGATCCGATTATGAACAAATGCATGTTCGGAAGCCTTGAAACTGATCCCGCATGGGAAATGCAGTATTGCAGTATAAGGAAATGAAGCCTCATTTTGTGTAAATCTGTGCACACACACACACACACACACATATATATATATATATATATATATACTGTATATATATAACAGATGGGGCATTGGCTGCAAAATATCCCCATGAAGGTTAGCTGTCCTCTTTTCCATGGTCCACTTCCATAAGAAGGATCTGCTCCTTTTTGTGAAGGCCGCATACCTGCTGTTAATGCCTTATGCTAAACCATTGTTAAATGTCTGATTCCACTAAAAAACAAGTGGTGTGTGGCAGACTTTCAGTTGTATACAGTCCTTTATTCAATGGCATTCAAAATGCTGTGACTAATCAATGCGGACAGGTTTATAGTAATTTATGGTGTTTTTTTATTACTTCCAAATTAGGATAATCGCTATATACAAGAACATGATCTGGTGTAAACCGAAATAAAGACATATTTTTATTTTTTGCTATCTAATGCTGTGGTATTACAAACAAGATATGAAATTCGGATGTTATGCTAGCTTTACAAAAATCCCCATTACATACAAAACAGCGGGGTGGGCTCAACTGATCGAAATAGTGGCAGATATAAATACTGGAACTGAGATAATTAAACAACTTGTGTATCAAAGTTATGAAAACTAAACATCTAACAGTGCATGTAAGTCTGGGAATGATATGCACTGTAGAGGCTCCATTGCAGATATCAATTGATTGAACCCCAGTCTCTATTCCTTAATGTAACCAGGTAAAAAAAAAAAGTAGCGAACAAGTTCTCATTAGACGGCTCACACTGCAGCAAAGACAACATAGCGTTAGTATGCATTACAAAATATAGAAACAAAACCAATGCTGCATACATAATAATTGTATATTTAAAAAAGAACCAAATAAGTAAAAGCAATACAAAGAAGAAAAAAACAGTCGCCATTCACTGCAGAAAACAATTACAAGTCAATTGCAAATCCAAGTTATGATTAAAAATGTAAACAGAAACTATAGTAAATTGGTTATCTATCTATCTATGAGTATGTCTAAAATGTTATCACAAAGGGAGCACAACTAAAAAGTGAATAGAAAAGAAACATGTTTCTAAAAAACGAATTAGCCCTATAAAGATGGAAGTGGTGAAGCTAATTGTAACACTTATGAAACTAGCAAGACACAAGCTACTCTAAAGCATTCCTCTGAGTAGTTTTATAGTTTTATACTGTTATTTCTGTCTGGAAATGTGCCTTTGCTCATGTTTCAAAAAAGGGCTCAAAGTTTGGATTGTTTCCCAGAAAAAAAGGGATTAATTTAATTTGCAGCTACTTTAGATTAAGCTAATGCTATATAAAAAGGTTGATCCCCGGAGGTGCATATCGTCAGTCATTGATGATGTGAATTGAAGAAGTGCATTAAGGATCATCATCTTCTAAGGTGATAATGTATGACAAAGTCGGATTGTTTGGAAACACGGTTTGGGTCAGATTTTGGACAGTTCGTGAACCAGCAGGAACCGCTGCTGTCTGGCTGAGTAGATAATGACATCAGCTGCTTCTCTCCAAAACAACAGGTGCTTTGGCATAAAAACGGTACCTTCTTACTGAGTCAATGACATCAGTTCATACTTCAGTTTAATTATAAACTACTTCTGTTAATTCTTTAATAATCAGCCATCTTTGTAAATGTCTGCATACGGTTGCTTAGATTAATGTGGGCAGTGTTTATATATTGTTAATCACAACCAGGAAGATTTAGCTTTTTTAAAGGTTTGGTGTACCTAATTGTAAGAAAGATATTTGAGGTGACATTTCATAATACATGGAAGCTAAAGATTATATTAAAAAAAAGACCCACCTCATGCAATATATGTTGTACCACATTCTTATATTGTTTCAGTTTAAACATCAAAAGAAAAACAACAAGAATCTACCCTGAAAACACTAAAGTTACTATTTAGAGATAATGGCATGTGAGATTGTGCTGCTGAGGTAGTTGGAACTTGCATTGAAAGCATCAATGTGTTACTTTACTTAAGTTTCACTTAAGAACAAGTCAGTAAATCTAGGGTTTAAAAATCCCACTTTCATAAAAGAAAGTGCAGCTGAATTTACATCATTTTGATGTAGGTCTAATGTATTCTTCCCAGCATTGCTGGGAAACAGATCACTCAATTATGTTAACATTTAGAATTACTTTAATTTAAAGAATTTAAATGCCATATGCAATGCTTGGCTAAATGCCTCTTAAATGAAGTAATAAATTGGCCTTGCTTATATTGCTAAATGTATATCAATATTTTGAACTTCATGCAGAAATATTTTCCACCAAGGTTATTAGTATGCAATGTGCTCCAGCTCTCCCAAACAAAATCAATTATTTATCTATGACAGAGACTAATAAATAAGGAGTTCAAAACTAGTAATTTAGATTGGAAGCGAATTAAATTTTTCATTAAATAAAAAAGGGAAAAAAGAGGGCAACAAAGTACAAGTAAAGTGGCATTTACTAAACAAGGGCCAACGAATTAGCAAGGTTGATATTTTCAAAAACAGAAATGCATTTTTCAAGCATATATTTACAAGGGTCAGTGATGGTAGTAGGACAAATTGTACACATTTAACCTTTTACTTTTTCATCAACATTCATCATCCTTGCAAAATGATTTGGGTAAACTAGATGTCATCAGTTTCATATTGTAAGCAGTACGGCTGAATATAGGTATTTAATTTACTGTTGAGAATGAACCCTATATTGCCAGAATACTGGACATTGAATTGATATTGAACTTGTGTGCTTGAATTGTTTTCATTGTAATCATCACATTGTGTAGTCAATGGACAGCAGGATCCAGTCTTTGTTCAACAGCTCAGACACTGACTAAGGCCCGGACCAAATCAAAACTTTGACAACCCGCTAATCGCACTTAACAAAACTGTATTTAATAGCTTTTTCTTTTTTTTTTAAGTATCTTATTTCTTCTACTCATAAAAAGAAAACCCTATTAAATACAGTTTTGTTAAGTGTGATTAGCGGGTTGTCAAAGTTTTGATTTGGTCCCAGCCTAAGACAGACTCCAGAAAGTTACTTGACCTTTTTGCTATTCAGTCTTCTACACCTGGGCAGAAGCAGTTCTAGGATACCTGCATAGTTTGTATAGATAATCCCAAACATCGACAGTAAATTTGATGAAATTAAACTTGACAGTCAGAAGGGGAGAAGGATAAGAGTTTTTAGGGAATATTGTGGAAGACGATTATGTTTTTTTTTCTTTTAATGAAGACAAAGTAAAAAACATAGTGCAGTGTAAGTGATCATACACAAATTAATCTGTGGAACAAAACTAAAATCCTTCCAGTTTTTTTTTTTTTTTTTTTTCTTGGCCAGCACCAGCTTTCTGTTATTCATTTTATTTTGACCAAATACATGATAAAATGAAAATGAAAAAAATACAGCAGCAGTTTAATTATTTTCTAAAGCAGAAACTCTCTCTGGAAATTGTAAGCAGATTTAGGTGAAACATTTGGATGACCATATGGAACTCTTAGTGGCGCCACGGGACCATGCAGCTCTGAAATCTGATCAGTATCTCCCTAGTGACAGCTGGAGTCTTTACACCATCAGAACATTTTTAGACTTCTAATTTGTCATAACTACCTCCTGTGGAAAAGAAATATGTTATATAGTTGGGTAAAAGAGTTTGAAGATACATAACTGATACATACATGCTGCTTTAAATGTATGTTTTTTAACGTAGAGCACAGCTATGCTTGCTTGGTATAATATTTTTTTAAAAATGGTAAAAATGAAAATAAATTGTGATAAACATGCTTGTTTTCTGCCTTTCTGTTTCCAGTTCTCAGAAATACGAATGTGTACTCGCCTCACATGACAGAAACTCTGTTTATCCATGAAAATAATAGTAATAAAAAAAATCTTAAAACAATCATTTGCGGTTTGTTTTCAGGCCATTGTAAAATCCTGCATTTTGGAGTTTTCTTAAAAAGCAATGCTGCACAGTTTAACAATTACTTATTTTCTCCTTTGTCTGTGACCATTTGTAAATATCAATGAGAACTTCTGCTGGGATATTATTGAGAGGTGCTTCATACAGTGTTTATGTCTAGTTTATTTTCGGCTTGCTTCCTGTAATTTGACCAGAAGACTGAGAGTATTAGTTTTCTTCAGCGATGGTTAAATTAAGCAGGAAGTGATGCCCCGCTAGTCAGAATAGCGCCCCAGGATCCTTTTCAGTGGTTTTCATTTTCAAGTTTACTAAATCCTTGTGATGAGTAGACTATAGCTTTTTATTTCTATGAACTGCTTTTAATACTTGGCAGATAAACAAAAAAAAAAAAAGTATTTAAAAAACACTTCCGTTATAAACAGCCTGACTGCAAACGTCTATTGTTGCGATGCACTTCTGTCTGTCATTTTACTAGACCGACATTTCATTGGACTTTTTTTCTAGCCAGATATTTTTCTTAGCACATTCAAATCCATTACCCCAATTTGTTCTCTTGTCTTCTTAAACATGTCAAAAATAGAAATACATTGATGTCAAGTTGTGGCTATAAATGTGTTTGGGTAATCAGTGGCAATAAAGGCCATCAAAAGAAGCTATTCATAATTGGAACTGTAAAATGCCTGGTCCAACAAAAGCCAAATTGCCAAGCAGATGTTGATGCCCCCCCCCCCCCCAACAAAAAAAAAATCTTTATAAGGTTAATCAAAATGAATGCCACTAAGAAATCTCAAACACGTCTTTAAATAAGAGTATGCTACATAAATATCCAAGTGATTACTTTCTCTTTCAGTATGTGCTTAAATAAAATGCTAAACTGTATGTACAATAGGTGAAATGTCTCGAATAGTCTTGGTGTCTCCTAGAGGGAATGGGCAAAGTGTTTTTTTGTTGTGTGGTAATGCTTCCTAATGCCGGTTGTGGATGGGATCTCCACAGGAAGCCTGTGTATTCTCAGGTGGGTTCCCCCAAGGTATTTATTAAATTAATGGGTATAGCTTTGAGGTTTTTAAAGTATGGAACAGCCAGGAGAGTGTTATCGTAGCATGACATTACTTTGTTGTAATTGTACTTTAGTGGTTTATTTGATTATTGACAACTTTTTTTGAGAAAGCAGAAATAAACCATCAAACCAATGGATCTGATATTTTAGTAGAGTGGGCCTGTTTTCTTGAACAGCTGACAGAAATGAGACTTGGACTTGCAAAGAATTGGCAATTGATGCATAATTGGCCATTGCGGAAGATTTAAAATAAAGAAAGGACTGTTGAGGAGGATATTGCACCAATACTATACATATGCTTTTTGTGAATGTATTTGAAATGCTGTTGCATTGTTGTTGAATAATTTAGAATGTATTTGCATCCTTTCTTTTTGTGTTGCTTTTTCTATGTGTTGAGTACAGTAATATATGTACATGTTCTAATACTTTAAGCTGAAATCTTTAAAAAAAAAGAAAGTGCTACAAAAGTGTATGTATTTCAGCCTGTTTTTTTATTATTAAAGGACTAGCTATTTTTTATTATCTTTTCATAGAAACTCCAGTCCATCATTTTCAACCAAGCCCTTTGTTTCCTTGGAAATGACAGTGATTTATGCTTGTTGAAAGTGGCTTGAGATGTCCTGTACATTGTGAGGGGTAAACAAACTGAGCTGTACTGTAGTTTAGCTCTCTAGTGCAAGTATAGATTTAATCTGCCTCTAATAAAGGTCACAACTCCTGAGAGCTTTTTTTGCTCAGCTCCACATCAAAGTGTAAATCCGGTGATTGCTGCAGCTGAAAAGGAAGACAATAAGACTGCATTTGTAAATGGTTTCTATGGCTCAGTGTGTATAAAACCCTCCAAGAATAGATCATAATACTTTAGGTTCTATCATGACCTCAGATCAATGTGCCAAATGACCTTTGCATTATATTCACAGCGATGCCAGTGATGTCATGCAATCTATCTGCTAGTCTACCAAAAGAATACAAAGAAAGAGTAGCTCCATCCAGCACCACACTCCTACTGTGCAACAAAAAAGACAGCATTAAAGCATCATCTACAAATATATCCACCTGAAAAAGATATATGATTGATCTCTAGGGATTAGGGACAGATTTTTCCTTTATAAAATATGAACTGTACGAAAGCTGGTTATGGACATCTTTGCTAGAAATGTTACCAACCACAGTTGAAGCGGCCTTTTATTTACATGTAAATAATGATCAAGATGCTGCTAATTTCACATGTATTTAATTTTAAGATTTATATATTTATTTTGTTATGCAACTGTGTATTTATTTATTTATTTATTTATTTATTGTTTTTATTTATTTATTGTTTTTATTTATTTCTTTTTTTGATTGTTTGTTTATTTCTCTTAAAAAATATTGTTGCAATTACTCAATTTTGATTAGTTTATGAAGGCAAACTAGTAACCTTTCATTACATGTTTAATCTCAAACCCTTAAAATAAAGACATTTAGACAAATTCCTTTTAAAAATATGAAACACACACATGCAACAAACTACATGCTTTCTCTGCTGGACAGTAAAAAACAAAACAAAACCAGAGCTCTCCATGTATCTGAGGTCTTCATTTTGTGGGAAGGGGTAGAACTTGGAAGTGGCTTGGTGTGGAAACCGAAAGGATGGGCGTTGGAAGCGTTTGTTTTGCTATGTTTGTATTTGCTGTCAGCTTGTCTGTCTGTGTCATGGAACTCTCCCCTTGAAGACTCCTCACAACAAAAAAAGGCTTCCCGTCAGACATAATAGAGGTGTTCCACAGAAAAGAGCAAGCTGAAGCCATCTCTGTATACTGCTTTGTCGTGGCGACAGATGTTATAATTGCTGTCTGATTGATAGGTTGTCAAAGGGGTCATTATGGGCTGTTGCCTTGGGATGCCCAAAGTTGTTGATAGGAGAGAAATGGTTTAAAAAAAATGAATAAAGCAGATTTAAAAAAAACAACTACTGGCGAAGGGGTGGCAAGGTCTAGTATCAAGCGTTTCTGAAGGCTTTGGAACCGTTGAAAATGTAAAGCAATGAGATCACACTGTATTATATTGTGTCTACAACACCACAATGCCCTGGCCATGACTGCTAATGCCCCTCCATCACTAAGGGTGTTAGAGGAAGCAGGATTACTTATGCGTCCCATTGATTCGGGGGTCAGTTCCACTGTGTTGGTCACTGCTTTAATTATTTATTATGTAAACCTGGGGCTTAGAATTTGGGAAAACATTTGTTAAAATGTGAAAATATGTCAATGCTGTGCACTCTAGTGTATGTCTGTAGGCCTATAAGGGTTTGATATTAGTCAAATTGAAATCTGTTCTGTTTAAAATGTATATGTTTTTAAATTAAAAAAAAAAATCTTTATATTTTTGGTAAATGTTTTATCAGTGATGCTCTTATTCAGTTCAGTATGTGTACGTTCCCAACAAGTTTCTCTGCTGTTACGTTACCTACAATTAAATTGGACCTATTTTAAAGTTATAGTCAAAATGATGTTGACAGAGTTTAAGACATGGCATTAGACAAGATTAGATGGCAGGCTTGCATGACATTTCTCACAACTGATATTTTACTGTTGTATTTGCGATGTGTATTGAACTCTGATGGGATGCCTTTCTTTAGTTAAAGGCAAAGGAGGGTCCAAGGAGGCTAATTCACTAGTGGTGTTTAACAAATTTAAGGTTAAGTATCTGTCAGTGTGCTTTAGTTATAAACAGTGTCACTCTACACCAAACTTAATTGTCAGTTTGTTTGTTCAAGCTTCTGCATTATGCAGAGTTTCCCTAAACGGTCCCTAAAGGTCAATTAGACCTGATGTTGCACTTTTTTTACCAGAACAAAGCAAGCTTGTGTCCCTTTATACAGCAGTCTGGGGAACAACATAATTAGCAGCTGTAACATAGTTTGTTTTAGTAAGCTTAATTAGTTATTCTTTCATGGTTAATTGTTAAATGACATTGTTTTTCTTTTATTGTTTTAACCCCATTGTTAGCAAATCTTCACACTTTATTTGAACAGGTACCGTCATGTACAGTACATTTAAATCAAATGCAAATATGTCTCTGTTTTGCTTCTTCAAATCTCTTGGGAGAACTCTGGCATTTAGAGGGAAAATAATTATTCTTTTAATTCATAATTAGACACGTACTGTATCTAAAAAGACAAATATGTTATTTTTCCTGGACAATCAGAAATATCCTATATCTCCTTGCAATCATTTATTTTCTAGCCATTTTTCTTCAATTTTTCACCTAGTTATATGTGTGATTTTAGAAATATTCAGAAACTATGATTAGCCAGCTCTATCTATTTACTAGTAGCAGTAGCCTTTCTGTTGCATTTCGCATCTTTCAATGCATAGTTGTCAGATTGCTACTGCTCTTCCAAACCTGTGAAAAGTCCTGATCCACAAAGAAGCCTTTCCTGAGTTACTGCACCTAACGAATGAACTAACGAACTACTCTGTCTTTGTCACAGATGTTGCACTAAGGATGGGAAATGGTTGCTCTTTATTTATTATTTAGTGTTCTACCTGTTTTGGCAGATACCAAGCTCTATTACCAGCTTTGGATGACAGTAGTTTTGTATTTACAGATGTTGTTTTCTGTGCAGCCATCCTAGTTCCAAAGTTTTCGGAGCGGAGCCACAAGATTTGTCACAGTTCTGTGTCAATAAATTCTGGTTCCCACTAGTGGAGCTCACTTAATGAAATATCAAATAAGTTAGGAAATTAGGAAGGGTTGAATTCTGATTTCAGCACAGTGTAGAGTTATACACTTTGAAGCACAATTGAAACAATAGCATAGAACAAAGAAGAACGACCTTCTTAAAGTATAGGGCACTTTTGGCCAAACTCTTTCATTCATCAAATTTCTAAATCTTTTTATTTTATTTTGTATTGCCTATTATTTCTCTATTTAAAAAGTAAGGGGAACAACAACAGGCATATCAATCATTCTTATTGTAGCTCCTGCTCAAGGGCCAGTTTTGGCTGAATGTCAGACTAATTTTAAATAGAAATAGAAAATTACACTGTGATAGAAACCAATGCCTCTGTTATTGGGTTGTTAATACATATTGCCATTATAAAATAATATGTATTTTAAAAATAACATGGCCATTGCAGTAATTGGTCATTAATTTGTTTATATCTGGCAACATCCTGTTAAAATGACTCAGAACATATATGTTCAAGATAATTGCATACCATTGTTTTGATGCTAGAAACTAGAAGGCTTTAACGTGTCAAGAAAAAGAAGAAAGTTGTGCATTGATGTCTCAGATCACAAAGCTGTACATGACTGTCTGCTTCTGATCACAGCCAACACTTTGAAGTTTGTGGTTTTATACAAACATTGGAAAAGACAAGGCTCTCACCTGTGGACGTTTCCCTTGCCTTGTTCCCACATACACTATCAGAAACTACCTGTTTTTATCTCTCCTCGTCTGACTTTGTTTGTTTGACCGTTAGCTGTTTAGTGCCGCAAACAAGTGATATCAGAGAGGCAATAACCCACAATAATGTCTACATTGAGAACAGCAAGAAGTAACACTTGCGTAAACATGCACGTGTATAAAATCAATTAATAGATGCATGCATTTTTAATTGAGGCTCACAAAATAAAAGCAATTTTCTGATTAATAATCGCTTAATCAATTAGCTGTCATTCTTAGGTTGTATTTGTTTTCATGATCGTTTAAGCTGCTTGAAATGTAAGTTTCTGTTTAAAGCAAGATTCGGATCAAATGAGTATTTAGCAGTAATAATGAACGTGTTTAGTTTGTCAATGTAAATGTACTGTAACAAAGCATTGGTCCAAACTACAACCCCACCATGTTACAGGCTGCATTCTTCCAAATCCTACGGGCTTCAACACGGCACACACTGTACTACATGATACACTTACTGAGAAACACAAAAGTGCACTTGGACAATGTGATGGCAGGAAAACACAATTCTCACTAATGTATATTTTAAGGTGTAAAACTAAAACGTCGAAATAAAATGCTACAGTGTCTAAAAATATCAGAATTTATTCTCGATTTTCTTGAACAGATGGCGGGCTATTAATTTATGCAGAAATCATTATTTGCTATTATATGGCAATCAATTCTGTACAGAACTGGTTAATTAAGTGGAGCTGGCTGAAATCAGGCCTACACCTGTTACAAAGAGGGAGTAAATGTGGAGTGAACATGGATCATTCTGTTCGGGTGAAAAACGTCCGGTTTATAATCGATTGCCTTCGATCGCACCTCCCAAGGTTTGTGGTAGCCTTAAAACTTTTCAGCTTCAGTTCACGAAGCAGACTTAACATTCTGTAACACAAATTATGCATTTGGCTATTTCACCTTTTACTGACCTTGTTAAAAAATATCTGGAAAATACCATAACCAGCATCTAGAATAAGCCTTATATGGGAGCAAATAAACCATAGCTACATAACAATATGTGTACTACTGTATATTAATGCCTTGTAGTTACAATGTGGGAAGATACATGCACGTGTCATCAATCTGTAATACCAGATATCATGTTTTACAGTGAAATAAGCAGAACTATATAACAAATGTAAGTGTACAACAGTTAAGGTTTATGGAATTATGTTGTTAGGTACAATCACTTTAAGGCCCGGACCAAATCAAAACTTTGACAACCCGCTAATCGCACTTAACAAAACTGTATTTAATAGCGTTTTCTTTTTTTGTAAGTATCTTATTTCTTCTACTCATAAAAAGAAAACACTATTAAATACAGTTTTGTTAAGTGCGATTAGCAGGTTGTCAAAGTTTGGCTTTGGTCCCAGCCTAGGTCTTGTTTATCTAAACTAATTTTTTTTAATATCAAAGATCAAAGACAGTTTTTGAACCTCCTTAATTCACACCCATGCCTGATCCTTGTCTTTCTGACTACATAAGAACATAAGAACATAAGAAAGTTTACAAACGAGAGGAGGCCATTCAGCCCATCTTGCTCGTTTGGTTGTTAGTAGCTTATTGATCCCAGAATCTCATCAAGCAGCTTGAAGGATCCCAGGGTGTCAGCTTCAACAACATTACATTGATCAAATAGTCGACGCCATGTCTATTACTGGGTGGACCTTTAAGTTAGGTTGCCTAGTCAACTTGCCTAGGTGCCTAGTCATAATAGACAGGCTCAATTCTCTACCTAAGGTCCTTCTAAAATTATCACTACAACAGCCATGTATAGCGAATACTTAAAAGTCACCTTTAAATGTTTATGTCGTTAATTTAAATGTTATGATAGTTTTCGTTAATGGTTTCAAAGCAAAAGAAAAGAAAATGTATTCTAGATGCCTGTTCAGGGATGAAGTTAGAGTGGTTTTTGAAAAGTAGGTGGCGCAGCTCCTAATGATTTTTTTCTAGAAGTAGCTTCCTTAAGCTTATTAAAAAAAAGATACAGCCTGGCTCTAACAATATCACAGAACCCTTGGTTTTATGGAAATGCCTGCAGTGTTTCCATTTACAGAATTGTCTACAGTATGTGTCAAGAAGTGAATTGAGTAGTAATGGCTTACAGGCTCACAACAGCAATTCAGGCTACATTTTGTATTTTTAAAGAATCCCCCTTAATTGTTCAATTGCATGACTTACAATCCGATTCGAGAAATTCCTTATGTTTTATGATTAACATATATTTACATCATAATAAGATAAGTGATAAAACAGCAGTAGGCAAATATTCCATTGTTACTGCTGTAGCATCAGGACTGTTTTTGCCAAAATATAAGGCCCAAATCAGTGCTGCAGTTGCTATCTATTTGGCACAGGTTGCCTAGGTAATTATATAATGTGTCCAGAAGGCTTAAACCTCAAATCTTGAAGACAGTATTTTATTATCCTGTTATCACATGTAAGCAAGAAAAAAAAAACACCAAAGAAGCCTTCTCATTATAACTTAGATCGGGGGTATCGTATGAAAATGTACCATTTTGTGGCAGTAATTTTAGAAAGCTGCTGCCGCCACAATTTCATGGACTCATATCTCATACGTTAATTGAGGTTGCGACTTTACATTTGCAGGGTTATATAAGCACGGTATGGTATATGTGTTGGAGATTATGATATTGACAACTAAAAGAAACAAAATTTGCCCAGCGAACAGTGTTCGTTAGTGAAAGAGAGACTCACTGAGATAGTATGTATCTGTATAGAAGGCATGCAGTTTTACTCAAGATATTGTAATGAGGTTCTGTGCCGAAGTACAATCAGCCCAATGTACTGACAGAATAATGTCCTAAAGATTTGTATTCGTGCTGTCATTTGTTTTGTAATAAAAAAAATAATAGGGTGATTTGGGGAGGTCAAAGTGTCCTATTAATGTACAAAGATTAAAAAACAAGCAGCGTAGTTCCAAATTCAAGTAATACAGTGAGGGTGGAAAACTGAGCGAAGCGCAGTTATCATTCCCAATCTGTATCTTAAATATGTCCTATAAAATGTTAGATTTCAACAAATCTTTCTATGCCATTTATAGCATGTAAGTCTGTATGTATATTTTGTACTTTAAAAGTGAGTCAAATGTGAGAGAAGGATACGTTTTAAATAGACCCCTCGCATACAACTAACAAACTAACAACCTTTTGTGAACTTTCCATTTTCATTGAAGTTTCCTAATGAAACAATAATTTATTGTTGTGCCCTAAAACTAAATTTAGCTTAAAGAACCCATATACTGAATGTTCTTATTTAAGGGGAATGTGCTGTAGTTCCCCAACTGGGTATTCAACAGCACGGAACTTCTCCAATGCACTAAATGCTTACATGAGTTTTTGAATGTCAACTCTTGGCAAATTATAGCTTTCTAAATGGAATTCCTAACTATGAGGTCCCATCACAGCAAGGAGTTTGCTGTATATAAAATAATCAAAAAGCTTGAAACCGCACTTGGGATCTGTGCATCTAAGTTCAGCATGTTAATGGAGTGTGCAAAATACACATGAATAGAAGACTAAACACATACAATCAAGATACAAAGTTTCAAGCCGTCTCCTAATAGTCGGAGTGTTGTGTTAATAATCAGAACCAAAAGCCATTCAAAATGTAATTTAAGATATATATATATATATATATATATATATATATATATATATATATATATATATATATATATATATATATATATATATTTGTTTTGTTGAGGTGTTTTTTCTACTTCAATTTACCAAGACACATCAACAGCAACATGGGAATGAACTTAAAACTGAAAAAGAAAAGAAAAGGTTAAAAGTAGCATACCTGCTGATTTGTCTTCACCATTATTATTTATTTCTTAGCAGACACCCTTATCCAGGGCAACTTACAATTGTTCCAAGATATCACATTATTATTATTTTCATTCAATTACCCATTTATACAGTTGGGTTTTTACTAGAGCAATCTAGGTAAAGTACCTTGCTCAAGGGTACAGCAGCAGTGTCCCCCACTTAGAATTGAACCCACGACCCGCCAGTCAAGAATGCAGAGCCCTAACCACTACTCCACACGAGGATTCTGTGGAGCAAGTGGAGGAATTCATTTCCTAGGTTTCCACCACAATTTGCTCTTGGTATACTCTCTCCATTTAAGGATTTCAAAAATAAGCAAGTCAAACAAGATTTTTAAGATTATTACAGTAATTATGGGAAAATGTTGTTGAAAATGTATGGCTTGTTTTAAACACTTACACTGTCATGGCTAAAATCACATTAGGTATGCTTTTGCTAGGCTCTGCGTGGCATAGACAAGATTTCTGAAGTGCTATCTTGCTGGTGCAGCCATTCATTCCCCGATTATAAAATGATATAGAGCTGCTAAAGATAAAGTTTCAGAACCTAGGCTTTGTACATGGTACTTCAAAATTCTTCATCCGCTTGACCTGTGTTTTTTATACTTAGGTTATAAAGTTACAGTAGCTTTGTGGATCTATGTGGTTATTTTATTAACAATGAAAGTTTACATGAAATAAAACTACACAGTACAGCGGTCATAGATTGTGTTCAGGTCTATTGTTTTAGGTTAAGAAAATGTGTGTTTAAACTGTTTCTTATAAAGCACACACTGAACAAACTTGCTTTACATTATAAAGTCATAACAAATTTTGTAATTTTGTATTATTCCCTTATATTACCCTACACTGACCTAGTCAGTAATAACACTTATATAAGGGAAGCAGATTACTTATTCCCTTATTAATTGCTTTGTATACGTGTATAAACCTCATGCTAGATACATGTATTTACATTTCATTCAAATGTATTGGCATACTTCCCTTAAACATAACCTTGTATTTTATGGATCAGAATAAAACATGAAAACATATTTTGAACAATTTAAAAAGATAATTTTCTTCAGGGAATAAGGACAACATAATTATGTATAGTCAACAAAATTGTACGTAAACCCATCCTTTACATTTACACACGCATACTCATCCTTTACATGAACACACGCATACTCATCCTTTACATGAACACACGCATACTCATCCTTTACATTAACACACGCATACTCATCCTTTACATTAACACACTCATACTCATCCTTTACATTAACACACGCATACTCATCCTTTACATTAACACACTCATACTCATCCTTTACATTAACACACTCATACTCATCCTTTACATTAACACACGCATACTCATCCTTTACATTAACACACTCATACTCATCCTTTACATTAACACACGCATACTCATCCTTTACATTAACACACTCATACTCATCCTTTACATTAACACACGCATACTCATCCTTTACATTAACACACGCATACTCATCCTTTACATTAACACACGCATACTCATCCTTTACATTAACACATGCATACTCATCCTTTACATGAACACACGCATACTCATCCTTTACATTAACACACGCATACTCATCCTTTACATTAACACATGCATACTCATCCTTTACATGAACACACGCATACTCATCCTTTACATTAACACACTCATGCTCATCCTTTACATGAACACACGCATACTCATCCTTTACATTAACACACTCATACTCATCCTTTTGTGTAAAAATGTTTAAAAACTATAAAAAGCAGTAGTTACATGAAATCGATACATATGTTAGAATTTAAAACGTGTAGAAATCCTTAATTTGAGATGTTGTAGAAGTATTACAAATGATGTACATTTACAGTAAAACTTTGACGATCTGAGCTTTCATTTTACAAACACCTCTGGCATCCAAACTGCCCCCTTATAATATGTGTGTGTGCCGGGACAAAATGACAACCAACTACCTCCAGCCTCTCTCTCTAGGAGCAGTTCTGTAGTAAACTAAATGATATATTTAAAGGCCAAGGATGTGCTGTAATTATTCCTGGAGTTTTGGGAGTTAACAATATTACAATGATAATTTCATTACCAATATAAAGAAATGTTAAGATTAGTTTGAAAATATACCTGTATTTAAATAAACCTCATTCTTTATTACTAATTAATTTAAGGGTGTTCATTTTTAAAGAACATAAACTTTACATTTTTAGAGAGCAGTGAGATATTAACCCTTATATTTACACTCGAATTACAGGTAATTGTTTTTAGATTATAGATTTTTTTTTTTTGTTGCCACTTTTGCATTATTCAGTTTATTAAAATGGAATTTGTTGTTTCTAATTCTAATGAATGAGACTTTTTAAAAACCTTTCATTAATTCATTAACTGAAGAAGCTGTGATTTTTTAATTGAAAATGAGCCACAAGTCTTCCGACATATATTGCTTTGGTTACGAATGCAGATGGTGACATAGTTTCTGGTTATTACAGTGTATGCTTAAAATTGATGACCAGATGTGCCTTTAAATAATAGTGCTAAAACAAGGATTTAAAACAATTATATAAATACATTTTATTATTAACAATATGAATTTCACATATGTCGCCATATGTTTTGCAGGTATGAGGCATGGAAGGGTGGATATTTGATATCATTATAAAAAGCAATTCTGCCAAACAATTACAATTCAATTTTAGAGCAAAATGGCAGAGCTCTTGTCTTGGCACACATTTAAAACACAATAGGAATGTTTTGAATTTTTAAATATTACAATGTAATATTTAGAATTGGTTCTTAAATATGAACTTTGGAGACAGGTATGCTACAGACACAAGATTGTATTATAGGTTAGTTAGGAATTCATATTTATTTTATCAAATTCATTTTACAAATACAAGAATAAATAAGTGAAGGGTTTTGTGCAAACATACCTACATTTAAAGTACCACTAGACAGTATGTACAGTACAGCATGTAACACTAACAACGCAGAATTTAAGATAGGATTATTGGATTAAGGCCTGGGATTTAGGGCACATGTAACTTGATATAGCGCTTTAAAAAGTGGGCATATGTACAGTAGCTGATCAATTAACTACATTAGGTGGAGGCTGTGTGGTCCAGTGGTTAAAGAAAAGGGCTTGTAACCATGAGGTCTCCGGTTCAAATCCCACCTCAGCCACTGATTCATTGTGTGACCCTGAGCAAGTCACTTAACCTCCTTGTGCTCCGTCTTTTGGGTGAGATGTCGTTGTAAGTGACTCTGCAGCTGATGCATAGCTCACACACCCTAGTCTCTGCAAGTCGCCTTGGATAAAGGCGTCTGCTAAATAAAGAAATAAGAATAATAATTACCAGATCTTGTTCCTCTCATCTGTGGTTTGCTGAAAATGAAATACTAAATACAATAATATACTTAACACATAAAAAAAACATTGCATTCAAATGTAATTTCCTTAAAAATCTGTTTTTAATGTTTACGCTGCTAGATGATATTGCTTTATTCTGTTTTGAAGTTACACAAAACTTTTGTCATTTGTTATTTACTTATTGTACATGAACTGTTACTGACCATCAGCTGTACAGTTTATCACAGCAGCCAGTGAAATCCCCATCACGATCCTGGAGAAACTGGAGTGTAAATATGATGTGATTGATGCAGTATTCTACTGCCATCCAATGGTGACTATGCTCTATGAAATACTGGCTGCATATTGCAATGGTGCAAACAGCATCATCAGCTCGCATCACTGTCACATTCATTTCAGAATAATAATGTCATTGTGATACTCTCCCTTTCTCGATTTTGTTGTCTACAGTGATTTAACTGAAAAGCATAATACCTGCTTTACCAATCAAATGTCACTTTATTGTGTTTACCCTGAACTAAAGGTAATTGCACATGTATAATATGTATTCATTCTGTTTTGTGATTACATCACAATTATCTGTTAAAAATGTATACCAATTTGTATTCAGCTTAAAATTGCAACGGAAAGTAATCGTGAAGTGTTTTGAAGAGCAGTTTCAGTTCAAATATAGTGCATAAACAGCAGTATTACAACACAGTACCTTCACAAACAGAACACCAGACATGCACATGATTTCTTAATATTTATTTTTAAGTGGCGACTGATCCACGACGTATTCAAATATTTTCAAAATTAGTAGTTGTACAACCACTACTCTAAGCTGCAGCATGCAAAGACACTGTTACATATAAACTTTCATTCAAAGACCACAGAGAAACTTTTTTTTCTAAAGATACAATGCTGGTGGATGCTTTGATGGCTGTGAGCAATTGATTTCAAGCATGAGTAACTCCATAAGAAGCAGCTCCAGTCACAGCTGTAACCTTGGCAATGGAAATGGTGAAAATTTCCGATGATCTTAGGCCAGCCATATTCTAATTTTGTACAAATAAGTACTTTAATAGAACACACGTGAACAGGGGAAAGGCCTATTCAGATCTGCTTGGAGTACATTGATGTGTGAATCTACAACTGCAGTAGAAGAAGCACAGCGACATAGCTTGTGGTAAATGGGATGCAATTTTTGTAATTGAGTCGTGGAGAATCATAAACATTGCTGCCTTAGTCAATAACAGTCTAAATGAGTTATTGGACCAACTCCTTCCCATTGAATGTTAGACCATTCTTATTTTTGGAGTGCATCACCAGTTCAGGATTGATCTTTGAAACACTGTCATCTATATGATCAGAAGATGAAAGGGATTGATCACCACAGGTCCAAGTATTTATAAGTAATTGCCAAATGCAAGCAATCAGTGAGGAGAGTATTGATGTCCTCATATTTGTTTTCTAATAATTTTGGGCTGAAATGTGTTGATCTTGGATATGTTACAGTAAACCTTTTTGTGTTCATGTTTGTATCTGTTAGGTAATATGTGAGCATTGTTAAATTGTTAGTATAAAGGCCACTTATAACCAGATTTTCAAATTGCTGGTAATCTAATAATAATTTTAAATAACATTCCTTGTGTTCATTTGTAATAATGCTGGTACCCCAGTGTGTTCATAAAAAGATACAAAGGTCTGTATGTTTCACAGCTGTACACAGATCAAGTATTCAGAATTCAAACTCTTAATGTTATTGAAATCTTACTGATTAGGAACGAACGTGTTATTGCTGTTCTTAAAATCATCAAGCTGTGAAGGCGGTACTCTATCTCGTAATTTCAAAAAGGTGGGCTATATTGATAGGCGACGCTGAGCTGCAATTGCATTTACAACAGAGTGATAAAACATTCCTATCTCCACTGTGCAAGAACATAACCATCTGCTACAGGCATGCTTATGTATACCAGACAGTACATTTAACCCATTGTTGCATTGCGTCCAGCACACTGGATATGTATTTGGTGGTGAGATCAGATTGTTTAGATGATTCAATTGTTTTAACTATTTTTGACTATTTAAACAGACTTCATATAAAAAATTTAAAAAAAACATACGGTTTATTAAAAATGCTTAAAATTTAATAAGATTCTGTAATAAATTATCCATATAAAAACGAGCGTGATTTAGCTGTGCTACCAATGAGGATGAGAAGTGAATTGAGCTGCCCCTGAAATGTCATTAGATGGGTAACAGTCCTCTTACACCACTATATTGCCGCCTCAACTAAAATGAGGAAAGAAGAGTTATTGCTGCACTAATCAAAATTGTTGCCAGTCTTCAAAATCCAATTATGTTTGCATTTCTAATAACACTGCATAATTGCAAAAATAAATAAATCATCTGCAGCTCCACAATGGAGATGGAATTGCAATCTTTATATACCAGTATGGATTACTATAAACTGTAGCGTTTTTTGTTAATATGAACAATTTATATTTATGTATTTATTTATGCTGCTTAATGCAAATTTCAAAACACCCACCATTATATTTACTATGTACAGTAGAGATTCTGTACTCACTTTAATACAGCTAAATTCTGCACAAAAAAAAAAAAGAAAATCACATGTGATAATGATTTTTCAAGACTTCCTTTCAAAATCATCAAAATGATATGTTGCTAGAAGCAAGGGCATGAAAGGTTCATTTTCTTCAAAGTGGTGCAGTCATGTTTCTGCTACAGTGTTACCAATTATCAATTGTCTGCATATGATAACCATATGCTATCACATTCCATATAGCTTTATTTCAGTAAGAATTAATCCATAAGCAATGCAATAGAAATATTAATAGAAATGTAGTATAGACTTCCCTCAACAGTTTTCTGTCATTTTCTTCATGGATGTCAGAGCGACATCAATGAAAAAACCAACTGAACTTTATATTACTGGAGCCCTCCTGCCTGTCCTTTCTGTCACCCCTTCATAAAGGGATTTTTTTTTCTTATTTTGCAAATGGAAAAGAAGCGCAGTGTGTCACACAACACATTGATCAAGTTCATTATCCCCTGCAGGGATGCATATCCCTGATCACACCATTTCTAAGTACACAGATGAAAGCTATATCTTTAGAAAGTTTGCATTGTTGCAATATGTTCTTGAATATACTATATACTACATACATATAGACTCCCCCCTTCTCCCCTCCCTCCCCTAATGCGACTATTTATATGTGTGTTTTATAGTAACACATTAAGCGTACTTTAATTAAACACATTAAACACATACTGTACACTGTAACATCATAGCAAATGCACAGGTAGTTACAATGCAGCTAGTGCATGCTTAACATGTTTTATGTCTTTACCTCATAAAGCAATTTTATCACATTTACCTTAATGATGATGTTCATGCAGCTTTCAGCTCTGTTGTCTCAAGTATTAAAGCAGACGCATACCAACACTGCTTTCCACATGAGTACCTTCACTCTTTCACTCGTGTATGCACTTAACCACAACTAAAGACATCTAGTTTCTGCATTAAACATTCAGTAAACATTTGTATTACTTATAACAATTTAAAAAGGTTGGTAGTACTTTTTTTTATTTCGATAGACTACGCACACTAAAAGTGTATGTTGCTTGAAGAAAATTCAAAATAAAACATTGCACACTCCACTGCCTTTGTACAAAAAACGACACATCAATACCTACAGTGTCTGGGGAGTTCAGGACATGTAACCCTTAGCATACTACAAAGTATAAAAGCAGAATATTGCAAGCTAATGTAAGTTAAATAAGTGTGGAGTTAAATTGGTTAATGGATACCTCAGTGTATCTGTCCAGCAAACAACATCACTCAGGCACATGTACTGTACTTTTAAGTTCACTCTTCATATCTCCTGCTACAAAAATTCCCAAACCTCTCTGCAGGTAGTTTGCTATTGTAGACTATTGGAACATATGTTTTTTTTCCCCGAGTAAGGTCAGGAAAGGGTCTTTCATTCATAGTGATAAAGCATTTCTTTAACCAAGCAGGAAGTGTATCTTAACGTTTCCCCAAACACAACATCTCATGGCATATGATGAATTATCTTTTGTACTTCTGCATTTATACAGTAATGGTCCAAAGCAGTTTATAATTGTACAAGGATTTTTATTTTTTTTATTTTTGATCACTTCATGAAAATGTTAGGTTAATGAACATCCTCCTTTGTCTGGCGAGACTCTCCAAGTGCTGTTTATTTTGTATCTGTGTATTTCATTCAAGAATGAAATCCATTTTTCTCAAGACTCTAGCGTGTAGTTGGAGCAAGTCTATGAAATCTAGCAAACTTAATTCCCTCCACATACTCAGTTAATTAGACTTTATCAAATGTTGAAATAACTGCAATAACCTTTACTGTGAATGCTTAGCTTTTACAAAGCAAAGCAGTTAAAAAAAAAAAAACATAAGGCACCAGAACGGTCTTTGTGGGTTGCTGTGTGCAGCCCTGCAGTTATGGATTCTGCTGGAGAGATGAGATTAAAAGTTTGGTAATGTCAACAAGCCTAGCTCTTTGTACAGTGGTATAAACGCTCGCTTGTAGAGTGTGTGGTCGTCAGGTACATGGTGCAGTGACCCAAATCCTTATAGAGTGATGCTTGCCGAGGTTAGGGGGGTAGAGTGTAATAGGCAGTGTTGTGGAATGTACTGTCATTACACATTCTGACCACTGTAGTTGAGATAAGGTTTAAAGTACTATAACTGGTCATGAACACAAGCCTGGCTCGCTCCCAGTTGTTGCTCAGCCCCTGTCCTGTTACAGTAGCCATTGTATTTTTTATTTTTTTTGGTTCCAATTGAACTACATTCATACACATTATTATAAATTGCATTTAAATGATTGCTATCTTATAGCAAAAAAAAATAACTCGATTGGAGAGTGCATGGTCGTCTGCTGGTTGTATTGAAGATTTATTTAGAAATATTTGAAATACAATGCTATAGATTAAATGTTTCTGTTGCTTCCTGGGACATGTGTTGTAGTTCAAACTCACTCCAGTGGTCTAGCTACAGATTAGACCATGTGACCTGCAAAGGTGCCAGGATGCAGCAGTTAATCTACCCCTTTTTATAATTAAAAAAAACAAATGAAGAAACAAAATATGCTTATCACAATAAAAAAGGGGGGCAGTGCAATAATATTGTTAATAAAGCTGACAAGTTAAGAAAATATATTTTAATTGGTTAGCAGTCATTTAACATGTTTTTTTTTATTATAAGCAAAAGAAAACTAGTTATTATATATTGTTTTAGTTCATCTATATTATTATTATTATTATTATTATTATTATTATTATTATTATTATTATTATTATTATAAAAGGCTGGTAAACCTAACACATGTTTTCTTATAAGGACTTAGTTAGCAATAGCAATGTAGTCTTTGGATTTCAGTCCATTCTAAGGGTATTACAACACCTCTAATTTATCATATTACTGAGAATAAAAAGGGACACTCGGTTGATGATAATGTCCTTTGAAGAAACATGCAACTGCTGGATTAGTCCATGAAATAAGCCCTTCTCTTTCATCAGATAAACTGTGCAAAAAAAGCATAATGCTTCTTTTTTTGCTACTTTCTCTGTGATTATGCTAACAAGCAGCGTGCGGAGAAAGGATTAGGCTTGATGGCCAATCAGAGACAATGCACAGTGCTGTCTTTATGGGGGAAAAAAGGTGCGAGGAGATATAGGCTATAGAGAAGAAATTATTATACCAGCCTGCAGGAGGGCTATACGACTTAGTCAGTAAGTCAGGCCTTTAGATGCAGGGATATAGGTAATGCTTAGTCACTATTATGAACTCTACAATGACATCTTAGAACACTTTTGATTCTAAAGCAAAGACCTTAATGCAAATATTCTTCTGACAGGTTCCACTTAGGGTTTATCACTCAGCACGGCAGCCATGACACCTGGCTGAGTAAAAATCACAGTGGGAGTCTTGCACTCGGCCTGCCAGCAGGGTGCGGGTATCTGCAGGAATTGAAAAGACTAAAGAGGGAAGAGGGAAGCTGCATCTACAGAATAAAAAGCTACTCCAATTTTTTTCTTATTACTATAAAAAAAAGTCTGTTCTAATGGAAATAACCCGCACAGAAATGGGATGCAAAAGCTTCTATTCTTTTTGGTTATTGATATATAGTGTTCTATACAGGATATGTAGAGATAAAATGTTTTTTTGTTTTTTTTTTAAACAAGCTTTTAACAATGGACTTTTTGAAATGTGAGTAAATCAGTTCACAGTTAAGATGCATGTTATTTGAAGTTAAGCATTAAGCAGTCCAGGATTCTGTTGGGCTCACTGTTTTAAATTAGTAATTTGTTTATATATATATATATATATATATATATATATATATATATATATATATATATATATATATATATATATATCAAATACAGTCAGGGCTCACCAGTCATATTTGTTTTAGTACAGACGACTAAAATAACCCATTTTAATAACTCTGAGATAATTGGTGCAATTGTCACAATACGAATCATCTTGAAAAAGAAACAGCCATACTGTATACCTCTGTTTAAAGAGAGTTATACAGAAGCATTGTTAAGTTTCATTCAACCTGTAGCTATCTGCTTGAGGGCTAACAATCTCTCTGTATTTCTCTCAAATACTTACTCCTGTTTGTTTGAATTCATTTACCAAATGCAGTTATGCAAGATTTGCTAGTTGAGTTTTATGAATAATAAATATCTGACATTCCAATTATTGTTAGGTATTTTTAATAATTACCTATGCAACCAGTCCAAATGTAAAACATGTTTATGTTTGCAATGTGATTGAAATGTTAGATATTACAAAATAAAGAAAATGATTAAAATACTTTCTAACTGCAAATGGTATATTTAAATATTAAGCCATAAGTAATTACGCAGAAAGAAATATTCATCCCTGTAGTTAGAGCAATTATAAAAATTTCCATCAAGGGAATTCCCAGCTTGATTTTTTTTTTGTTCTGAGCAATAGTGATTAACATTATGGTTATTAATTGAAGTCATTTACCAGGACTTGGGGTATTTTTCTTAGAATGAGTGTCAAGTTTTTGAAAGGTCTGTTAAGAATATTAATACTAGATAATATGCAAGTAACCACATTGATTTTATTTCTGTTTTTTTTCCCCCAAGTTTGAATGGCCAAGAATCTTGTATAAATAAAATGTGCAAGCACCCTTTTCTAATAATGCTCCTGGTATTTTTTAAGACATTACAGTATAAATTATAGAAAGTAATTTGTACAGTGACACTGCTTGTATATATTACAATTTCATATTTTTTGGTTTCTAGCTTTTATATTATTTAATTATTATTTTTTCTAAAATATTTGCAAAAAAAACAAAACAAAACAACCTTTTAGAATTGAATTTAAAAAAATGTATCCAAAACTGTTGACATACCATTAAATTCATTGTATTAACATAGACAATATTAGATTTGGTTTCTTAATATACTGTAATATATTAATTAGTGCCAAACACCATAATAAACACAAAACTAGTACTGTAAATTAGATGTCCTATATTTTCCCCTCAGGGTCAATTGCTGGCAAATTGTAAAATCTATTACATTGGCAATTTGCCCACCACAGAAAATCGGGCCTGATATGTTCAGTCTATTTAAAATAACACTTTAGTCAATGTTGTAAACACATAACCTCTTTGTTGCTCGGGGATTGCATCAAATAAACAGTAATGTTTTCAATACATCCCCATATAATGATTTTAGTGTTAACAGGGTTATTGTGTACATAACTTTAAAATGCACAGCTGAAGTAATTGTTTAAACATTGTCACTCCTTAAGACAAACTACTTCTCTCTAGCAGGGATACTTTTCTGCCAGAATAGAGACTGTTTTGCTGCATAACTGAGTTGTAAGGCCATTGTTATTCACTACATAGAAGTGTAAATACCTATCTGCTCTGCAGATATAGACTGCTTTATACCAAGAGAGCAGTCATGGGACCAGTGCCCAGGCTGCCACTTTGAATGTCTATTTGTATGCTTGAACTAAATTAAAACACAAAAACCCTATTACTTGCTTCTGCGCAGTTTTGGAAGTAATACACACATGACATGAAGCTTCTAGAAAAGCTATGACCGGTTTTAAAATCCACATGAGTACATAGGAATGAACACAGCAGTTGTCCTTTCATAGAATGTTATTACAGACGAAACTGGGGTCAAATTGCAGAAATGATAGATGGAAGGTGCTTTGAAATAAGTAAGTTCTCTTTTTCTGAGCATTACACATTGACCTTGGCAGCTCTGACAATTACATCCATCACTCGCGTGAAACCATTCCAACATGCCTAACTAGTCTTCAATATGGCCAAATAAACTGGGTTTAGGAATAACAGAAATATATTGATCTGCTGTGTGAGTATACAGAGGGATAGATTTTTTTTGACATGCATTTTCTTATTTTTCCAGTTTGGGGTAGTGTCATATTTCACCACAGCCGGACTGCAGACACAAATGTTTTAGTACCTTAATACATCTTACACAGTAACCAAAAATCAATACCATACCAATACCATAGACTTGTGATCAAAGAATAAAGTAAAATGATAAGAACATCAATTTATATATTTAAAACATGGAGATTTAGTAATAGGCATTTATGAACATTTACTGCTAAATACATCATATATTACATTTTTTTTGTTAGGTAAACATGTACGTGATAGGCTTACTTTGTTATTGGCATGCAGTATAGACAATATAAATGAACAAAACTTCAATTTTTAATAATAAAGCACTCCAGATGATTAAGGTTCCAGTGATTCCCCATTTGTATACCTTTACAATATTGAACATTATGCAACAGGCACACGAAAAGCATTAGCTCAGGATTATAAAATGCAGAAATTGTAAATTACTATTCCACTTTGTGGTTGCCATAGCCATACCACAGAATTGTAGTGACTCTGAGCCCCCGAAAAAAAAATAAAAAATGAAACCACATATTATGAAGTCTGTTTTACAAGAAGAAAGCGTGGTTGCTTGGTTTGTTCATACATTGTGTGAGCAATCATCTCTAATGGTTTACGAGCAGGAAAACCATTAACACAGTATTTGATTGCCTTAATTATTTGCTTTGGAAATAATTTACCTAAGCTAGCCCAACTGAGATTCTGTTCCCATTGAGTTCCGGCTTGTGTCCATTTATACAGCTGCGTGGTATGGAGTCACACAGAGGTAAAGTGAGTTCCTTGAAGTCACCAGCTGAGTCAGTGGCTGGGCTGTGAATTTGGGATATCCTCATTCTCCCACTCTAACCACAAAACTACATTTTGTGCTTATTTCTAAAATTATAATGTATTTGATAGAGTCATAGCTGACATAGCTGGTTATATATATATAATACATGGATACATGAATGAAGGCTATATTTGCATCCTGAGCCATTTGAAAAAAAGGCATAATACCACAGTAGTGACGTCAAAAAGTGATAATTCCTCTAGAGGAAATATACTTGAACTTTGACCCATTCGACTCCTCGAGACCATCACTTTCAATTCAAACACAAAATGTCACTTTTTCAATCACTCAACAACACCCACAGTACAGAAACATTCATTAATGATCAACAAAATGATAATACGTAAAAAAATAAAGCTGGTACATTCGTATCTCAGAGAAGCTGGAGAGGAATGGGAAATGAAAACAAGGTAAAGGCAATCACCCAAATAAAGCTGAAGCACTAACGGATAACGACATAGAGCGCCTGTACAGCACTGAGAGACTATGTTTTAAAAAAAACCCAACTGTACTGCTGAACATCGTTTTCTTTAATATTAGCATCACAAGGGTATCTGTAAGATAAATTAGTCGACCTTTGGTCTCAGAAATCCTAGATGGAATTATTTTCCTGTAACCAAATGAAGCCCATCTATTATTCCATAGATATAGAATTTGTAGTTTACATATATAAAACAACTTTAAAAAACCATCAAAACAATTCCAAGTATTATTTTATATAATCCAGGTTTAAAATATGTTTTCTTTGCTAATATTTGAGATGTTTGTTTCATATGAATATAGGATTTGTAATGTTCTCAAAACTACAACTTGACACACACCAGTCAATGTAAACATTCTGAATAGCTAACAAGCACTTCTTTAGATTCAATCAGAAATATGGACTATTGGAAAATCTTGTAAACAGATATCAATGTATTATTCTAAATATAGAGCATTATCTGTCAGGACATTGTGTATTATTATTATTATTATTATTATTATTATTATTATTATTATTATTATTATTATTGAGATGCAGCATCTGATTTCTATTGGAGATTGGGGTTGTGTTCTGGATTCTTGTACCATTACTGGGGTCAAAAAGCAAGTCAATGTCTGAACTGGGATTTGAACCCAGGAGCTCAAAACACTGCCTTAATATGTAGAATACATAATTATGCCAATAACAATAATATACAAAAATTAAATAAAAATCAAGTGATGATAGGGCCCTTTATTCTAATACACTGTTGTTGCCATGTGACAAAGAATTCCTGAATATATTATAATACGTTCAGTATAAGATAAAGCAGTGTACTGTAAATAAGACATAAAGCATTCATTTTGTTAGGGCAGCAAACACACCCTGCACAAACTAAAATGGAGAGGGATTGTTCTGTACTAAATCAAAAAACCTGGAGTCATAGCACCCTCTATGTGTGCTTGTGTGTACTGCATGTCCTACTGCTCTAATTGTCTGTGTGCCTGCAGCTACAGAATTTTAACAGAAACCATAAAGGGAACTTCTTTAAAGGTTTCATCAACTGTGACTGGCCTCAGTTGGCAGTAACCCATGTTATACAGGCCACAGTTATGACATCCTCAAAGAACTGCCCCCAAGGAGGCAATGTCTAGAAGGAGAATATCTGCTCAGAAGTTTCCCACCTTCCCTGAACCATATCTGCAGAGCCACCCCAGGAGGGGAGATAGCAGCTTTGAAAAATAACACCTTTGTTATTCCAAGTGTTAGAGATGAAGCAGAATTTGCAGATGGCCCTGAGGTTTTTGCACCCTTCACCAAACACAGATGGAAACAAGGCTCTTTGAACTGCACAGAAAATCTTTTACCGTGGCTTGCAAAGAGGCAGCCACTGGTGGCTTCAAACCTGTAATGTTATGGTCAGGTGGTGATAGCAGATTGTTTTTGTAGCATTAGGAAACAGATGTACTTATAAACGTGCCTTTTAGCTAAAGCATTTGAATATTTCAGATATTCTATAAGCTGATATCATATTTAGTACTGCTTCTATGGGCTCTCTACAGTTCAAGAAATGTAGCAACTGTGCAGTGCTTAACAACAATACTCTGTAATAATCTCATTTCAGATTGGACGTTATTACAGGTTATTTGCATAAAACCTTAGACAAACGTAGACACACTTTTATAAACTGTACAAATGTGTCTCACATACAAGTAGTTCATGGACAACTGGGAAACAACCCAGGAGTTGGAAAACCTTAAAAGTTTGTGTTTCCAAGACTGAATATAAATCATTCTCCTGCTAGTGATGGTGACAGCATATTTTCCCCAACAGGGGGAAGAGAACAGCATGCTGAACTTATAACCTGTAGTTTGAAATCATTTTTACCGACGGCTGACAGTTTTTAAGATTTCACTTTGACAGCATGTTATTGATGTCTCATGCTACTTTCCTTTGCTAGGCAGAGGCCTGTTCCACTCCTGGGCTTTAGCACTTGATGAAGAGAATCTGTTTTCTTGGCTGCGGTACTGGAGCAGTTAAATCTCCATTACATATTACTAAACTGGGACACATTAAACTGTAGATTGAGTTGATTTTTCTAAAACTTTTATGTACTGTAAATGCAACTACTGTTTTATTAATGTTGGACTGCAAATGCAAAAGCCAATCTAAGGGGCTTCACTTCTATGTTGGGACAATGCATATTTGTCATTATTATTATTATATACTGAATTGAATACGTAACGGTTATCCAAATAAACCTCTTTGAACTAACCTAGTGGTTGACTGTTGCACGCTTACCAAGTTTTTTCTCCAGCGCACAACTACAATGAATAAACATTAATCATTTTTCAAAACTAGAAACAGTGTTCTCAATATGTTTATTTGGGATCTCCTATTTTTAACTAGTTTATTTTTTAAATGGTGTAAACTTTGCACTGTAGTAAGAAAACACTGAAAATTAATCATTTTGAATCACTCAGCAGTAAGTTAATGGAAATATGACAGTGTGAGGTTGCTAATAAATAACCTGTTCAATAACCAAATGAAATGATTTTAATTTTTCATTTTCATTTAAAAAAAAAGGCAAAAAGTATTTCTTGATTATTAAAGTAAATTGAATAAATGCATGTTTAGGATGTACTAATGAGGAGAAAAGAATGATGATGATGTGTTCATGTTGGGTTGCAAGGCAATCAATAGCAGCCCTGATGTGCATTATTGATATTGCAAGAGCTCAAAGTGCATTGAGAATAAAAAATGATCCTGGATATTACTTTAAATAATGTTTTAATGAGTGGCGCTGGCACATTGGTTGATGTTTACACGGCCACATACAGTCGTTTGCTGGTGGGGAGCGTGAGGGCCTGAAGGAAGTGCTGGTTAGAAAACAAAATAATCATGCAACAGATTTGGCAATGTTCTGATACTTCTGCTACGTTACTGAAGTACTCTGCGTCATTCATGGGGGTATTTAGTTGTAAGAGGGGGACTTCTGACGTAGTTTGCAACTTGCATGCAACTTTATCTTTTTATTAACTTAACCTGGTATAGGCCTACTTATTTGCTTGCTGCAAGTTAACTAATTTAGAATGATCTGCAATTTGCATTTTATGAATTTAATAATTAGTAACAATCTATTATGCAATTACTTTACTTCAGACACTGCTTACAGCATAACATACCCATGCCATTAACCCCCTTATGATGTTTGCAATCAATGTGAATGGTTCTGATGATACAGTATTGTAGATAGAGTCAACGGCGTTGAAAGGTTAAATATCACTTGATTTCTGATATATAAATATTAGAACAACAGAACCTTTCACACTGATCTCAAATATCATAAAACATAAGGTATGGGTAGAAAATAGTCTAATGACATTGCTATAAGCTCTTTATAAATGTGTATACTGATACTTTCAATTGTTATCTATACATTCAAGACAGGCTCTAGTTTACAGTATGTATTGGTTGTGACAATACTAGTGTGAGCATTATTATTATTATTATTATTATTAGTAGTAGTAGTAGTAGTAGTAGTAGTAGTAGTAGTAGTAGTAGTAGTAGTAGTAGTATTTACTTAAAAAACATGTTCTTAAATTTAATAATCAAAAGGTACGCATGTGTCTGCAGGCATCACCACATGCATGGGATCAAAGAGAATAGGAGGGTTTGGAACATTTCCAAAACAATTATAGTGAGCCTCCCTGGTAACTGGTGCTGTGAGGCTGTGTGAAGCTCGTTGCTTACCCTAAGATAACAGCACTGTACTGGCATGCATCGGAATTAAAAAAAAAGGTCGCACCGCACACGAGAGGATATATCTGTAAATATCCAAAAATCTTATAGACTGGCAAATGCGATACGTGAAATTCTGTTTCTAATTCGATTCTGGATTTTACATTTAGAAAACCTTGTTTGAAGATTTTCTTGAGAGAGAGAGACAAAAGAGGATCGCTTAATCTACTCCTCGCAGGACAATTACCAGCAGAACAAACATCTGTCTTATTTATTGCAACAATCTCATAAAACTGAAAAATGCTGCCTTTGTTAACATGCAAGGGGTCTGTAACAGAACTGAGTAAAACATTCTGCAAAATGAGATTTCCCTAATGATTAGTAAAATGAAATTGTAACCTCAAATTGTAATCCAATATATATATATATATATATTGGATTACAATTTGAGGTTACAATTGGTATTTTGTTATCCCATATAACAAAATACTGAACTCAAGTCATGTGATTTCATAAAAACGCCAGGTGCTCAGTGTTTGGTAATTGAGCTTAGTTAAAATTGCCAAAATGAGTTGATTAAGAATCTATATAAATAGCCATTCAAAAAGATTTTAATTAAAGCGACAACAGTGAAAGATATGACCATGCCCCGCTTGAGTAATGAAGATCGCCTGGTTGCTATCAGCATGATTGAAGGCTGCCTGTCTGTGAGAGAAGTTGCCTGGAGAATGAGATGTTCTGCTTCAACAATCAGCAGACTAGTCCAGAGAAACCAGGAAACCGGCTCTGTGAGGGACAGGCCACGTCCTGGAAGGCAGAGGGTCACCACACCGGCCCAGGACCGTCACATCCAACTGATCCATCTGCGTAATCGTTTTCAGACTGCAGTGGCTACAGCACGAGAAATTCCAGGAAGAAATAACCCGTGCATCAGCAGAATGACTGTAGCTCATCGTCTGCATGAAAATGATTTGTATGCTCGGAGGCCGTTCAGAGGTAACATGTTGACAGCTGAGAGACGAAATCGCTGTCTTCTGTGGGCCACAGAACATCTGAGGTTGCAGCAGAGGGAGTGGTGGAGTGTTTTATTGACCGATGAATGCAATTTTGCCCTTGACAGACCTGAAGACCGGAAGACAACAGACTGGAAGACAACGTGTGTGAAGACGTCGTGGTGAGCGTTATGCTGACTGTTGTGTTGTTCAAGCCAACGGTTGGGCAGTGGAAGTGTGATGATGTGGGGAGGAACTTCCTTTAACACAAGAACGCCTTTGGTGCAGATTGAGGGCAACCTTACTGCACAGCGATACATTGATGAAGTCCTTGAGGCAACAGTTTTTCTGTTCCTGCAAGCCAATCCGGAAGTGTCAATTTTCCAGCAGGACAATGCAAGACCACACAGTGCTAGGATAACAATTGCACAACTTCAAGAAAACAATGTCGAGGTTTTGCCATGGCCAGCTTTTTCTCCTGAGTCCAATAGAACATCTGTGGGACCAAATCATCAGTGCCATCCACAGGAGACAACCGCGACCAGCCAACCTTCGCCAGCTGGCTGCAGCTGCACAGGAAGAGTGGCGGAACATCCCACAGCAGTCTATCCAGAGGCTGACCTGATCATAGACCTGATCTATGCGTCAACACTGCCAGGATTGTGTTAATACTCAGGGAGGTCATACCTGATACTAACTATGTAATGTTTTCATTTTGACAAATGTGTCACGTTTTATATATATACACAGTTTTTCATTTTTCTTAAAAATATTTCCCAACATAAAACCAATGTCACCTTACAATAATTGATTTTGAGTTTCAGTGTTTTAAAATAAAATATCAAACAGAACGAAATTTCAATGTACCATTTGTAATTCAGTAATATGAGAGAATTGGTCAGGGGTCTGAATACTTTTGCAAGGCACTGTATATATATATATATATATATATATATATATATATATATATATATATAATCTGAAAACCACAGAAAAATATGCACTCGGTTTCGACTATTGACATTATTTTAACCAGGCATGTTAAGGGGCATTACACAGAAGTGACATTAATTATATAATTTACCTCTAACATCATATTTTATGTCAACTGTTGTATGTAATTGCATGCTGTAGTTCACCAAAATTGTGGCAAGTCAGCAAAACAGAAATTACAGGCTTATTGAAATGCAACACCTAATTTGAATCATATTCAATACCATAGCATCTTCTAGTATATTGTGCCTGTAATATGGTATAGAATGCAGGTGGCTATAGAGATGTTAATCAGTCTTAAGCACACCAACCATGATGATTTACATAAAAAATATTCACACAATGATAGTGTTGTTATCATTGCATTATCAAACTTTATCAAAAGGACTGTACCTTATCAAAGCAAACACAAATAAAGAAGAGGAAATATAGTCATGCTGAAGCCACCTTTGTTGTCAAGGATAAGTGAGTTTTTTATGACTGTTAAAATGCAATTAAATCAATTTCTCAGCCATTAAAAAAAGAAAATCACAGGCAAGTTACACAATACAATACAGAAGAATACAAAAATCAAATAGCAGCCAGAGTACTAACGTGCTACTGTAATGAGTTATACAGCAATATGTGACTCTAGTGCACTCTGGAGACCCTTGTACCACCAGTACCAGGACCAATAGCTCTACTTTCTCATCCTTCTGCCACCTCATCCCACATGGGCTTACTGGTCTGCTCACTTTGGTGTTCATATTTAGGCTTGTTCAACAGACTGAAAAAGTCAAGATGTGATACCGGCATCTAAAAATAAACACAATTGTTCATTTAGATCCTCCAGCATTGCTCTCCAGATTCCTTTACCTCCCCTAGGTCCATATTACCTACACTATAAGATTACTGCCTCTTACTCTAAACACACTTTACACTGTTCTTTGTGAAACATAAGTGTGGTTGCAGACACATATACCTAGGCCTATAATCAACCATCTACCGAAGGCTACTGTCTTGATTTAAACTGTAGGAAAATCAGATTTTCTTTCTGTGTGTGTGTGTGTGTGTGTGTGTGTGTGTGTGTGTGTGTGTGTGTGTGTGTGTGTGTGTGTGTGTGTGTGTGTTTTTACATATCAAATATTACATTTGCACAGAAACAACATAATCATCCCCTGCAGTAACATCTAAAGGGCATGCTCGCCTGTTCTTTTAATTTAACAGGTTATCAACTTTAATGACGGCTTTTAATGGCAAACACATTAACAAAATAGCCTTTTTTTCCAGTTGAAGTAAATGTGTAAACCAGAACGGTGGAGAAAATTAATGTTTTGTCAAGTGTCCGAACAGCAAGCCAGGGGTGCCATGCTAGAAGAGGAGCAGAAACTGGCCGGCTGTAATGTGTAAAAAGGTCACTTTGGTTGAGTTCAAACAGACTGCAGGTGTCTCTACAAAGGCTGGTTGTACTGAATTTGTTTGGACAGTTGTTGCTTGGGAATGTTGTTTAACTGCAAGCTGCTGACACAAGCACTTGGATCTTTAAAAACAAAACCCTTAACTGTTGCATTGTGATTGTTATTGCTTATTAATGATCTGATTTTTATTTCAGATTTACTTTTAAGCGACTGCCATACCATTCTCATTCAAGTTCAGTAACGTGACTTCCAAGAGAGGCACACAAAAGTACACTCACTACACTTTTACATATAAAACCAACACTGCTACTGTCCATCAGAGGAACAGCTATAGATGAAACTGGAAGACATGCTGCAGAATTTAAATTCAATTGGTTTTATTGTTTAGTAGCAACATAACATATAATAAGGACCTATTTTAATGATATTTGCAAATCTGATATTCTCAAGTTCTCATGTCAAAGTATTTTTCATTGTATTTAGTAATGTTAATAAGTGAATATAAGTTATCCCTGGGGGAGCCAAAGATAATTTATCCTCAGCGTCGTTTTACCATGAAGTGTGCCATTAACAGGATGTTCTACATGTACACTGAGAAACACTTCTTCAGAACAGTTACCCACAGCTAATTCTGTTCCACACACACTTGGAAAACCTTTTATGCAATTAACTTTCTTTCATCATATCACAAAAGACACTCTCTTATGCATTCCAGTTGGTGTACATGGTCACATTTATATTTTTCTACAGGTGTATAGAAGATATCATTTGTCAAGCAGAAGAACTGACTGTGTCCATTGATGCAGCATTTTATATATTTATACCACAAGCGTGGGTATAGCTACATTTTTGTTATCCTACTCGAGTGGGATAACATGAGTGGGATAACATGCTTACCAGGACTAGTTTTGTGTCTTTGTTTATATTCCAATCCAGTGGTATACTGCTAAATACTTAAAGGACTTGATGTAGATAAAAATGTCCAACTATTGAGCGTGTAACTGAAAAAAGAGTAAAATTTGACCTAGTTGTAGCTGTTCTTTTTTGTGGTTTGTACATGCATGGTTTATATTACAGTAATGGGGCTATTGGCTTGTACTTTTGATAGATACTATTCTGTAGCTGAACAAGGTGGTGTGGTTAGACAAGAATATATATATATATATATATATATATATATATATATATATATATATATATATATATAAAACCTGTTTTGTCTTGTGGTTTTTCACTACATGCAGCCAATTTTGGATGCATGAGAGAAGCGTGAGAATCACATTACTTGAACTAGTCTGCACAGCAACGCACACCAAAAACAAAAAGGGGTTTGTAGGTTTTAAAAATGTTCACTTCAATAAAAACAAAACAAATGAAATCAGTTTCTATACTATAAACTCCAAGACAAAGGACACAGGAGACAACAACTTTTGAGTTTCACTTCCCTCGTTTGTGGTGCAGTTCACTATGCTGTACTACAATAGATGTACATACATTATTGTGAATACATCTGTGCAGAAACAGAGATGAACATGTATTTTTAAGAGAATTTCCTTCACAAAACTAAAATAAAAACTAAAATAAAAAAAATGTTGATGTTCTACAGTTCTACCACAAGATGGCGCCAATGTCAGTAAACTTGACATAAACATACACCCAGCTGAATTCAGGAATCCCTTAGTTGAACCAGTGCTGTGTGTCATTTCTACAGATACTGCGCATCAAAACAAAGCAGCAGATTCCTCGCATACCTGATTAAAGTTGCAAACACAAGTGGTCAGACAGGCAGACTAAATGGCCAGTTGGCATGTGCGTCGTATCCACGAATACACGAATCAGTGATGCCACTACAATCATGACACTACAGGTCATTCAAGGGGACAAACTTGGTTTCCCACGCAGCTTTCTTGAATTCCTTATTGACATAATCATTAAGGAGTTGCAATGCATCCCTCCGGATCAAAATAGAACACCTTACAGTTCTGATAATCAGTGCCATTGGGCAGCCCATGGTAGCCCCACACCCTATTGACAATGTATTTGGCAGGCTATTTCTTTTTCAAACCCTTATAGTGTAGTTGTATTCATATGTTTTTCTATATGAATCAGGCCAGACTATGAATATTTTTAACCATAAAGACAGACTAAGTATATTTTTAATCTTGATCCTTTTTCCTAAGTCTGTATGTAAATGAGGTGAGATGACCAAACCCGGAGGACAGTTTAAACCGATCTGTTTAGTGCCATTAAACCAAATACAGATACTGTATTGATATTCAACAGTACCGACAAAAAAAAGTAGTATTTAATGAATTTTGCAACGCCCTCCCGCTGTGACTTTAATCCAATTACTGTAATTACATTGTGCACTTGCTTAAAAAAAGACACCAAAAAGTTCAACTACAGCAGCATATTATAAAACGTTTGCAGTTCTCACACATACAATAAAGTATTTTCAATATAATTTCTTCACTATCTTACAATAAAAAATAATGGCAATAAAACATATACTACTACAATTACTACGTATTTACGTGTAGAACCAAACTATTATTAATGTGTAAGATTTATTTATTTGTTTATTTAGCAGACGCCTTTATCCAAGGCGACTTACAGAGACTATTAAGCGTGTGCGTGAGCGAGATAACAAGCAAATACTCCCGCTGAATGCGTGAGACTTGATATAATACAGAATCTATCTGCAGACTTTGTACTTTTAAATAAAGCATCCTTCGTATTACTATTTGTCACCTTTACCACAAAACCTCATTTAATCGGGACTGCCTTTAACAGAGTTAATCGCTATATGTAAAAATGAACGCACCAGTCCAATAGTCCTTTGTTGCTTATTTTTTGATACGGGTTTTTTGCTTTTTCAACACGCCTGCAATTTGAGGTTTACCGCTCGACTTGCATTCGGACTAGTCACTAGAACAACCTGATGAGGTCTCATTTGTTCTCTTTTTCCTTCAAAGCAACATTGGTGACTGCTGTTGTTTTAACCTAATTAAGTAGTTTAATTTGGATCCTGCCGGGCAATAAGCATTGAGAATATTTGACAAATACTATAGACCTATTCACCAGAGAGTGCATAAAGCTAGGCGTCAGCTACAAGCGAGCCTGCAACTTGATAAACCCACGTGATCATAACAAGGCGACCACAGAAGCCAGACGTCGACATTAATGCAGCAGATGATATATTTTGGAAACACCCAATTAGTCTACAGCGGCATAAACAACTTGAGTGCTTTGTATTAAGCTAAAAACAACTTGTATTTGTGTGTTTGTATGTTGTATCAGCTTCAGATTTTGGGTGAGTACTAAATTTACAATTTACAATGCAACGATTAACAAAAAATATGAAATAAATGCGTTTAGAATCAAACAGGTTGCCTTATCCTTGGCTGTTTATTTTATGCACTTAGGTGTCTATAGGCTACTCTGTTTACTGGAAGTCTGGTAACTATAAGCAAATAAAGTGATTCGGATTCATACAATTGGCATCTCAGTATGAAGACAAATCTTACGAAATTAAAAGCATTTGTATTCTACCAAACACCAAGATCCGAAAACACAGTTGAAATATAGTTCCCGTTAGTTCCAGATTCAGTAGCTATCACTGCATCAGACACAACGTAGTACAATGAGGTGTATCCACTGTGCAATTGATGGTCTATTACTAGATACATGTTAATATAAGTATTTTAGTAATTACTGAAGTCATTTAGTAATGTATTCCCTATTGGATCGAGATATGTTGGGAAAATTTGACTAAAAGCGGTTCTATAAATGATATTCTGGTTACAATACCCTTAGCATTAATCATGGACTATCGCACTTGTTACATTTTTCTTTCTTAACGCAGACCAAGATGAGTGGGCAATCCAGCAGTTGAACTATTTAATCAGCTATAATACCTGGGGTTGTCTTTTTGCCTAGTCACGTGCTTTAATCGTTTAGGCTAACCCTCGCATAGAGTTCACCCATGTGAATTAAGTGTGCAAGAGCAGGTGCACAATTACTATGGGAGGGAGGATCCATCATGTATAATAATTGCCCTCAGATGACACCTTTGACCTTTGTGACAACCATTTTTAGATTTGAAAATAGTAAGTGATTCAGAACATTTTGCATTTCCTATTAAGATCAGTTAGTTTACTGTAAGGAGGTTATATGCTCCATTTAGAAATGCAGAAAAATAAGCAGAGCAGACAGTAGAGCAAAATGTGCAGATGCCTGCAAACCTTCTCTCAACGCTGTATTTGTTTTTCAGGAAAATAAGTGGGCACTGTTATGGAGTACTCGGGTAAAGTTATACATTTTGACTTTTCCATATGTGTAGAACCAAACATTTACCTAAAGAAATAAGAATTGTTTACAAAATACTGTTACGATATATTGCCACCAGATGGTAGCAGTAGTCCAGTTAGTTCGAAGATGACACACCAGTTTTATCACCGACCACACAGCTATTGTGAAGCCCTGATGTACTCATAAGAGGAAGTGATCTGCTTTAAAAGTCAGCGAACTCATGTGATAGATAAAATATTTATTACAGATTAGAAACAATAACACGTTTTATGCGCATTATACGTGCTAGGATAACACATTTAACATACAATACATCTGTGGCCTTTGGCCTCGCCTCAGGAAACTGACCATAATTTTTCCGCTGATAAGTGGAGAGGCTGACTGTAGGAAAGCCATGGGCAGGGGATAGATAGCTGCCCTCCCCCTTAGACAAAGCCAAAAAACAGGTGGACTGGGGAGGAGGAGGCAAACTCTAACGCACAGCAGGGAGGTAATGGATCAGGTAAGATTTGAATCCTTTCCCTGACGATCACTGGACAAGCGATTATGCTGTTAGCGATAAGGTGCTGCCATTTCGATTGACAATTGTCTGGTTATCGACACTTAATAAGCTTGATTTGAATGACTGATTTAAAAGTGATTTCCCTGCCTGAATCACTGCTTTGCTTCATGTTAGTCAGTTAATGTGAAATGCTCTGTGCATCAAATGCTTGCCCATCACCTTTGTGTGAAGTTTCATAGAGAGGCAATATTGTATTTGGATGGAAAGTGAACTATTCTTTGAAGTCCAATAAATTGTTGCTATCGTAGTTACAGGTGATGCACATCCATGTCCAAATCATGTACATCCCGTGCCTCAACTACCAGGTAAGTGTCACTTTGTGCTGTGTGAACAATTCATGAATTTGATGAGCAATCTATTGATTGCTGTGATTGCTTTGATTAATTCAAGTCAGATAATTAATAAACACAACCTCAATGGCAGTGGGAAGGCGGCTTATCAATTGATAGATTATACATTTATGAATCGATTAACCTTTTGCGGTCCATTGTCGGACTGGGTCCAACATTGCAATTATTCCCATCAGGTCCTTTGTCGGACCCTGTCCGACATCATCCAAAAAACGCAAAAAAGTCGGTTTTTCAACGGAAAAAGCTGAGAAAACCATTCAATGGCTGAGTGGGAACGAAAGGAACCGAGACAAGCCGATAAAAAAAAAAAAAAAAAAAAAAGGCGTATCTCGTGAATAGTCATACTCGCCCCTGGCATCAGATGGGGCGGTCATATGGAAACAAGCTGGGTGTTACAGTATCAGCGCACAGAGACTATCACGGACATTTGCAGAGCTTTTTTGAGATGTTATAGCAATAAAATAATGACTTGGATTGCATTATTGAGGAGTTTGGTGATAAAACGAGTCATCAGGAGATGATTGATCGGTATGTACGACTATTATTACTATTATTATTTATTTGTTAGCATATGTGAAAGCGATAGCGAACGAAAGGGTGGGGCGGGGCTGGAGATCCCTAGTGAGTGCTTTGTTGATATGCAGGGCCATTTAAACCCGTTTGACTGTGGAAAAAAATACTTTTAAACAGCGCGTCTAAAGTTAACTGCGCGTGTGAAAATTAATTAGACCTGGCGAGCCTGACGCAGAATTAATAAATGGACCGCAAAGGGTTAATTATAGTGCACTAGTCACTATGTATTAGGTATACTTTATAGTAATTTCAAGAAAGAAACTGCAAAACAAAATAGGATTAGTAAAATAAGTTTTATCCATTGTACAATGCAATTGATTCTGTATTATTGAAAAGATATTAATATATGTACTTAAGTAATTATTTGACATCAAAAGTATATTGTATTGGCTAATGGAAAGCTACTTCTCTTACTACACAGTAATTACAGTAGTAACCTCTCTTTAAAAATCATTTAGAGTTAAGAATCTTATATGTTTTACCAGACATTTTGTTTTAACTTAAAAGGACCTTTTTATTTTATTGTGTTACATGTTTCCATGTGTTGCTACAACTGTTTATGTAAGGTGTGTGTATTGTTTTATTTTTTTTTTTCATTTTGACCACTTTTTTAAATTTTTAAATTGCATTTCCTGCCTCAAGATGGCTTTCCATGTACCCGCATGGACCTCTCAGAACTATGGGAAGCCATCTTGAGGCAGGGAATGCAATTTAAAAGTTTAAAAAAGTGGTTCAAATGTAAGAAAAAAATAATAATAAAACAATACACACACACCTTACGTAAACAGTTGTAGCAACACATGGGAACATGTAACACAATACAATAAAAATGTCCTTATGTACCCTTTAACAGTACAAGTAGAATGTTATACCTGTTACACCTGTCGTTAACCCTGGTGGGCAAAAGTAGGTGTGTAAATATCATACATTTTTGTAATATCATTCTAACAAGTTATTGTAAACACCCTTTTACATGCAATGCACGTTTAATTTATAGCACTGCTCTTTTTATGAGTAACAACAAAATATTAGCATAGCCTCTCTTTAATTACCGCTACTATAAATTAACACCCACTGGCTTAGTACTTAGAAGTTTGCTGTAAGTCCATCTCATAATAAAAAAGTACAGGGTCAAGTAGATTTCTTTTAGCAAAAATAGTGCTACAGTCACAGCATGCCACCTCTATTTTTTGTTATGTTCACACTGCACTCTCACTTGTCAAGGAAATGCATTTGACCAGACTTAAATGCTGTTGTAAAAAATGATTATTCTGTAGTGGCTAAGTTTCTGTTCAAGCTGAAACAAAGAACATCATCACAACTGGTTTCACAAACAGCTGAGGGCCTGCAGCACGTTGGAGAAAACAAGCTTTGCAACCCCTGCTCTCTTTATGAGTTTCCATACTGTGGGATACTCAGTTGAATAGAAATGTAATTTGCACAGATATTAAATGATATCTGTAAGTGCATGGAGGTATCCGAGGTCGAGGAAACATTGTGGATTGTTCACTAGGATATTATGGTGCGGCCTGTTTATTAAACCAAAATCACACACTACCAGACTGTTGGCCAAAGAGCATGACAACATTGACATTACAACTGCAAAAAGACATCTCGGTTTCAGTTGAGAGAGCGCTTGTTGCACGTACCATATGTAGTGTGTACTGTATTGTTCTGAACAAAAACATAAAATGAAAAGAATAAACTTCAGCCACTCTGTAAATACATACACACTGTAAGATGTATCATTTAGATAAAGTGCAGCAGCCATATGCACTACAACGCACCATTTGGGTTTGTGGTTCTCAGTTTTTTTTTTTTATATATTGTTTGTGTGGTTTTAATTCATAGCCGAGCAAGTGGTATACAATTTGTACAAATTCAGAACTACGCTTTCCTCCTTACTGTCTGCTATAATATTGTTGATCACAGCAGCCTGGCAACTAATGCCCAAAGGGGCTCATTAGTAGAAAAACAATATTATCCCATTGGTGCTTGAAACTAATATGATACTTCAGAGAACTTTTAAAGTTACCCCCATTTCCCAGTTTCATGTTCATCTACGCTACTTTTGGTTTGTCTACTCTGTTTATTTGCAGTATTTTTAACAGCTTGAAGTGTTAGTTATCCAATCAGATCACTGTACTCTCTAAGCGGTTTCAGAAGTATAATTAAAGGAAGTGTTTACATGTCAGTGGATACTGTACAGGAAGGTGATATAAACTTAAATTCTATTCCAAAAGCCAACACTTGGTGGTGCTGTGGTAACGAATAACCTTTTTTGTTTCCTTATTTAATGGGCAAAATAGCCAAATGTACCGTTATTTACACAAATCTGAAATAGAAAGTGTACTTTTCCTTATATTTCACACTTAATAATGCATGGGCCCAATGGGCCGAATTTCCAAAAGTATTCCCACTGCAAAGTTTGTCCTGGTTGACGAGGAGGGAAAATGTCTACTAATTGTTATAAAACTAGACTAAATATTTAGGGCGGCTCAGGAAAGTGCAGTTAAAATGATTGGCTTGTTTCTTGCTAACATACTTATGCAAACACAATGCTCTAATGACTTGTAATCTGTATTGTAGATTTTTTTTTTAACCAGGAGATTTGCCCATTGAAACCAAGGCCTCATTTACAAAGGTGTCCTGGAAAACAATAAAATAAAGACAAATACAATGTATAAAAAATCCCATACAATTATGAATGAGTAAATCTGTATAAAAGCCTTGAGGATTATGTCTTGTGTGTTCTCATATTTTAGCTGCACAAAACCTCTGCTGCTACAGTATATAGTCAAAATTTGAGGGGTGTGTTTATATTAAGCAAACAGACCTTTTACAGGTAATGACTTGATAGGTTACCAGTATATTCATTGCAATAAATAAATAAAATAAAAAAGCATTCTTTATTGGTCTTTTATAAAAAGGATTCCTTCAGTCAGTCTTTTAAAGTACCTTCATGTAATGGCACAGTGGCACACACCACTTATTGGCTTCTTACACCTCCCTGATGCTTTCTGTTACAATCCTAGGATACATTCCACTGCCAACTATCAAATCAATGCCAGCACCACAGAGGCCTGCCGGCTGTCCACCAGGACTGGAATATTTGACACAGGTAAACAGTATACTTAATTCCCATAACAGTTTATTGGTGTGTTGTATTTATTTCCTTTTTTTTGGATATGTTAAATATATACTGCTATATATGTTTTTACCTGCTAAATGCAAGGTGAGTCTTACAGTTAGATTGGCGTTCCTGGCTTTGCCAGGTTCCTGTTTTTGCTGTGGATCTTGGAGCAATGCATTGGTTCTGGCACACCCATAGACTGGGAAGGCTAATTGTCAGGGACTGCCTACAGGCTAAGCACTCAGTGCACAAATAACCCATTTTTCAAGCAAGTATACTAAATAGACTGTTCATTGAACAAGCTGCCAGTATATTCTGAAATGTAAATATGTATATTATTACGTACTGATAACAGACATTCTGAGTCTATCACGAACTGGAGAGTGATAACATACATGCTATACAACATATTCACAGGAGCTTGGTATTTTATCCAAGTAAAAAGAATCTCTTTATAAAATTGCAGTTTGTAAATAAAATTGATTCCTGTTTACATGCCCTTGACTTGAAAAATATCTTTTAGCTATGCATATACTTACATTCTCAAGAATTGTTATTTATTTTGATGTAATATCTTTTCAGATTGATCAACTGCTTATTCATCAACAAACAGATCTTGTTGAAAGTAAGAGTGTTATCTCCCAAATGTAATTTAGATTGAAAACAGAAAGTGTGGTTTCTCGAATCTACAAAATGCCACGATAGGCTATAAAAAAGAACCACAATCTATATATATATATATATATATATATATATATATATATATATATATATATATATATATATATATATATTCCCTGAGGTGTGTTGTTATCTTTGAAAATAGTTATCAAAATTGCTTCAAAATTGTGTAACTTTTAAAAATGTGCCGCTATATATCTCAAACAGACAGAGAGTTATTGGTCTGATATTTTGATTGTTGATCAGCACAATTTGATATTGATGAGACAGATGAGACATGGCAGATATAAAAGCCCCTATACCTCTATACCTGGTTTAACACAGTCCCAACATAGACAGGAATGTGGCAAAATATAGGTGAACTGTACATGCAGTTCAGGCATTGACACAGGAGCTGTTCAATTGAGAACATTTTACCCGTCACTCTGGCTGCCATAATATAGGGCTTCCACTATTCAGTATATGAAACTAGCCCTGAACCTTATCAATATTTTTAATGGAAGGGCTACCATACTATAGCATTTAATGAGAATATGCACATTACAAATATCTGCTATAAAAAACAAAAAAATGAATGTTATCTTTGTTCTTTAATTAGTTCTTCTAGGCTGCGAGAGTAACAACAAATATCAAATTAAAAACAGTTTAGGACAAAAAATATTTTTTGCGACGGAAGAAAATGACTGCTGTACCCGAAACTGGTGTGGGCCCATGCGTCCCTTTATCATAAAGGTCCTAGATAACTATGGCCAAGAAGTTTTAACCCTGAGCAGACCTTTGAAATGTGTTGGCTGCTGCTGTCCCTGCTGTCTTCAAGAGGTAATAGATATTTTATGTAACAACTTACTGATACATTTTATTTTTATGTTTATAAATGTAATGCCAGGCTCCTGAGTGGCGCATCCAGTAAAAGCAATCGCTAGAGTGCAGGATGCGCTCTATAGCCTGGATGTTGCCGGTTCGAGTCCAGGCTATTCCACAGCCGACCGTGGACGGGAGCTCCCAGGAGGCGGCGCTCAATTGGCCGAGCGTCGTCCGGGGGGAGGGAGGGTTAAGTCGGCCAGGGTGTCCTCGGCTCACCGCGCACCAGCGACCCCTGTAGTCTGGCCGGGCGCCTGCGGGCTTGCATGTAAGCTGCCCAGAGCTGCGTTGTCCACTGGAGCTTTAGCTCTGAGGTGGCTGCACGGTGAGTCTGCAGAGTGTAAAGAAGCGCGGCTGACTGGCACACGCCGGAGGACAGCGTGTGTTCATCTTAAGCCCCTCCGAGTCAGCGCGGGGTGGTAGCGGTGAGCTGAGCCTAAAATAATTGGGCATTTCAAATTGGGAGAAAATAATAAAAACTAATTGGCAACGACTAAATTACTTTTTTTTTTTTTAATAAATAAATGTAATGCCAGATACCTTTAATGTTCATAAATGTAAGTTATCATTCTAAATTAAAATAGTTTAACTTTATGTACAGTATTTTTTCAGGAAAATGTTTAATCTGATTCAGAGCTAATTTCCTAAAAATTCATGAAATAATACCCCTGTAGTCATTAATGATTTTTTTTTCTTTTACAGTTAGAAGTACAAGCCCCACCAGGCAATCCAATTGGTTATGTCATTCAAGACTGGCATCCCTTAAAACCTAAATTCACCATTCAAAATGAAAGAAAGGAGCCTGTCCTGAAATTGGAGGGCCCATGTTGTGATTGCAAATGCTGTTCTGATGTTATCTTTGAGGTACATACAGGTGAAAAACAATCGTTACCGTCAAATCAGCTGAACTATAAAATCAATGCAGACAATCAATGAATGTTCATATAGTTATCAACATTCCGTCCGGTTGAATGGCAAGTTTCTAAGTGGGTCAGATTTACCCCCTGGCCTGATTACAGCTTGGACACAATGTGGCATAGACCCCACCAGGTGCTGTAGGTGCCTCCTGAGGTGTTAAACCATTTAGTACATATATTGGTACAATAAAATGTAATGAAAGTTGCTTCTTGGAAACCAGACAGCATATTTATTTATCCGCTTTTCAGATTTTAAAAATCTTTGAAAATCTAAAATTATGAAAATCTATGCAGGTGAAATCTGTCGATGAAGCTCATGTAGTTGGCAAAATCTGCAAGCAATGGACTGGCTTTTTTAGGGAGACATTTACTGATGCCGATAACTTTGGAATACAGTTCCCTATGGACCTGGACGTTAAAATAAAAGCAGTAATGATTGGTGCATGCTTCCTCATTGTAAGTATATAAATATTGTGTTTTTAGATTTGTTGTCAAAGTAAAATAGTTGCTTATACAAAAGCTCTACAATCTGGGTTTTTTGTGTTTTTTTTTTGGTTTTTTTTATTTCTTTTTACTCCTTGATTGTGAACTCAAAGCCAGTAATGTATTTTTCAGAGAAGACCTGATAAAAGAATAACATATGATTTAGTCACAGTACAACGCATAAATTTTTTCTGATTAAGCAAATGGGATATTCAATGAAATGTTCAAATAGGTTTGCTGATTGTCTTTTTACTGTAATCTGATCAGTTTCCTGTTTATTTTCAGGACTTCATCTACTTTGAGGAAAAATGATGGCCAAGGTTAACAATCATTCTGTATGTTAGAATCAAGGCGGTGGGCCCACTGCATCCATTTACCTTTTGGGCATCCATCTGAGTTCTGCAGTAAGTTTAGTATGTGGCTGGTAAATAATGATGCTCATCTAAGAGCTGACCTGATGGGATCCACAAGGAGAAAACAGAAGACATTTATCTCCAAAATGTTACCACATAGTTTTTAACTTGAATAGCTATCCCATCTATTGTATGTTTCTTTTTTATTAGAAATGTGTGTTTCTCTTTTTTTAAAAAGCAAAAAAAAAAATTAATATAGTATATAATTGTATACAGCTGTGGCCAAAAGATTTGCATCACCCTCTATATAGAATTAACACATTTTGCTTCATAAAGATATGTTATGTTAACATATTGAATTACATACTGCTTTGTAGTTTTCCATATACTTAATGAAAAACTGACACAAATTGAAAAAATGGACATTTCAAAAACTAACAAGAAATACTACAATCATGGCTTCCAGTAGACTTTTGCGATATAATTTTGTAGTTTCTTTCATTACATGATGTTAACTTAGTCTAAATTAGTTGTTTGTTTGTGTTTTTAATTATGTCTCAATCCTAAAATTCTAGCTAATGCTAAATAATAATAATAATAATAATAATAATAATAAAAGCATCAGTAATAAAACAAACTTGAATGAAATGGATGCAGTAATTGTATCAATTAAATATGTGATTAAAACCAATATTTTTAACCATTTTTTCATTGCGAGATAAATCATGATTGATTTTTTTTGACAACCCTAATTAAATTTCATGAAGTTGAAGCATACTGTCAAGCCTGTTTGGAGTAGCAAATACATTTTATTGAAACATCTGTTTTCTGAGAGATTAAAACCATGGCTGCAGTAAAATAAATAAAACATATATATTTGATTGCAGAAAGCAACTGTTACATTATTGTTCAGGGTCGTTTATTTTCTAATGTTAAAATATCCCTTTTGCCTTTTATAATTGCTCCAAAATAGGGCCCCATGTGTTCAAAATACATGCAGCATATTCTTATCAGCACTTTCGCCAGTACTGAACCCAAAGAAAAATCAGTTTTTAGCTTTTAATTTAAATAGAGTTTGAAATCTGCCAACAGAAGTACTAGATTACCCTCTCTTCATTGACCACCCAATTCCGACCCTCTCAGTGTTAAAAATCAGAGTAGCTCAGTGAAAGAACCCACTTTGCTCATGCTCAGTGTGCTGCCCAGGTACTTAACACACCCACGTTGTCTGACTTGTAGGTTGTTTTTATTCAGAGAGTGGCAAGCAATATGTTGTATTGTATTAAAACCTGTAATGAGAGTTGAAAAAATGGCCGAGTACTTGATGTAGAATGGAGTGGGACATTTCATTCTCCACTAGATGGCGATGTTTACTTTGTTTTGAATGTTTCTTAATTTTGAATTTTTCCTTAAATGCCATGTATATTTAAGCTAAATTTCAACCAATCCTCCCTCTTCTACATATGAAAAAAAAGGGTTTACACAGACTAGCTATTGACTAGTGTCACTAGAGTAACTAGTTTTGCGGGTAACGGCAAGCATTATCAAAGAACCCTGTGGTTTATACCATTTGTCAGTGGTCTATACCATTTGTGGCTGTGATAACTCACAAAAGGAGATTTTAGGGCATGGGGGGCTGGGGTCTAGTCAGTTAGTCTAAGCAGCAGCAAATCAAAATAGCATCATTGAGTTGTAAACGTTCATATTTAAGGCTTTACCCTTTAAGGATCAAGTTTTGTGATGTCTGATCTGCAGATAATTACAGTTTAATACAAGCAACTTTAACTTTGACCAACAAGATCACCCCAGCCATTAATGCAGTATGCTAGCAAACAGTACAATACAGTGTGCAGCCATTTTATTACAAGTACTCAGTACTTGGTAAAAAATCCATCCTACAAATCTCTCTCGCATGCAATGTTTTGGTTATGTTGTGCATACTAATCCTTGGCAGCCATGGTCTTCCTCTATCAGTCAGACTACACTTACCCAATCAATTGTTGTCTCTTGGAAAAATGTCCATTACTTAAAGTCGTATGATCCAGTGTTCCTTGACGAGTTAAACTCTAAACTTTTTAAAACATGCAAATATACAGAAGTAATTATAAAATAATACACTGACTTTTATTTTAAACAGTGTAGAAGCAAGATTTGATTTAAAACACTATACAGAGCACCGGGCGAATAAAGCATTTTGGATGTTTCCCAAACTGAGATATTTTGATTTTATTACAACAGCTTGCTCATCGAGTTATTGAATTAAGCCTTTTGAAGCAGTCTGTGGAAAAGGAGCATAAAAGCTCAGCCAGCATTGTCCTGTCAAACACTGGCACTTGACAATAAGAGAAGCATCGCGGTCTTCTCTTGGCAGAGGGTTTTGAACCAGTGTGGTTTTGTTTGACCTTGTCTACAACATGAAGCAAAGCACATAACTGCTTGTAACCCAAAACCATTCATTTCAATTATGTACAGTTTCAGTGAGGCTGCAATGTTCATTTCAGAATCCCTTTCATTGTGACATCCAACCACTGTTGATGCCGGTGACCCAAAGGCTTGCCACCAAGACTGGAATATGTACAAATACTAAAATCTCTTTACAATAGCCATTGCTTTATAATAGTTTTAATAGTAGAGAATTATACCCATGCTGCTTTAATTAACTCTCTTTTTTAGCATTGAAAAGCAAAGAATAAAAGTTTACTGAAAAAGCTTGGTAAACATTTTACATTTGCTTTACAAACTAATCTGGAAAACAGAAAAAACAACAGTGTAATTAAAAATAAAATGACATTTAGCAAATTAATCATACATGCCATCCATTGTATTTATTGGCAAACTGTTTTCCGAAAATCCATCAAAATGACTTACCTGCTTATCTTTCAACTTGGTTGAAATTGTTTTTGATATTGGTGTAAGGATTAAATATATAATTAAGGCTTCAAATATAAATGTTTTATGTTCACAACATTGTATCTTGACCAGTGGCTTATTCTTCCGCGGGTAGATTGTGTTAGAGGTATTGTACTGTATGTGGGAATGTTCACACATTCCTCAGTCCTCACCAACATAGCATTATGCACTGTATGTATTTCCTGTCATTAGCTTTCTCACAACTCATGTGATATTACTTGTGTGGCTTTTCAAGAAGCAAAACTATAACATTTAAATGTGGTGTTTTCTTTTGCCTGCCAAAAATGACTCCCAAACCAACAGCGAAGGCTTTTCTTATGAGCGGTGATTGCTAAAAACATGTTTTGGATGATTTGGATAATGTTTAAAAAAAAAACAGAAGACAGCATTAACATTACATACATCTTAAAAGTTATCATTTTCAGAAAACAACTTGGACAATTCTGAAGTTGTTGATTAGTATTTTGGCAGTAAAGATACAAGCAAAACCAAGTAAAAATGTTACACTGCAGAGTTGAATCTGACCATGTTGATGCTAATTAAATATTTATCATGGAGATGCTGACAGAATATTAAAAGTAGTTGAACCTGCTTTGTGATTTGGAAAAAAAAAAGCCTATCAGAAATGATCTATACTAACCCTGTTCTTTGAATTGGTCTTTATGGGCCTTAACCTTGAAAATTCTTCTGTGGACATTACGCAATGTTAAAACATAACTTTTTTGTTCTCCACACACACTAAAACACTGTTTTGGAAACCTTATAAGTTATGCAGAAAAAAATGGCTAATCCTTTAAAAGCCATGTTTTGCATGATGTGTTTGCTTTGCATATATGAAAAAGTGTGCCTTGTTTCCATTTGCCCCCAGCCAGGACTATAAGTGATTTGAATCAGCCCTGCTTATTGCTATTGGTAGCAGACCAATTTGAACTGAGATTGTGTTTGTCCCACTTCGGAGAGCAGCTGGCAGAATTCACTTTCACAAGTGATCTGGCAATGGGATAAACCGGGTTATACGTATATTTATTGAAAGAAAAATTCCATCCTGGATTTAAAGAGACTATTTATACTGTATACATCTTCATAAAGTTTTATTTCTTACTTGTTTAATGTTCTACACAATCCAGTTTAATGCCCCACACCCAAAACTGTAAAACATACATCGTTTATAGTGGTGGATATTCAGTCTTGCTGATGTTATTCGTTTCCTTTTATGGCAGAATCGCTACTTTGACTCATAAATCCACATGTAACTTTCATACAGCCAAATTAATGCCAAACCATGATGCCGTACAATTGCTTAAGTCAAATGCTACCTAAACTGACCAAGTCTGATTTGAAGATTCTGTGTCTGTCTTCAGTTCAAATTACTGCAGATGATGAAATGTATTCCGAGCAATGTAACGTAATGCAGTTTCCTCCCAGGAGGATGATTAATGAATTCTGTCCTGTGGCTTTTGTCATCATTAATGTTCTTTTCCATTTCCAAGTATTTTAAGTTGGAATAAGATAAATATATACAGTACCATACTGTATAATTACACCATGTACACAGACTATATATATATATATATATATATATATATATATATATATATATATATATATATATATATGTATAGTTTATTACATTATATGTCAAAAGAGTAGACGTTTAAGATGTGTTCATTGTTGATTGATTAGTCAATGCAATACTATTTCAAAAAGTTTTTCACTGAATACAGTTTTAGAATTATTGAGATTTTGAAACTTGGAGATTGACTTAAGAGAAGAATTAGTCAGTGGATTGGAAGGAAAAGTCATATTAGATACAATACAAAGAGAACATTTTCCCTGGCTCTTTCAGGAGGCTTTCAACTGGTCAGCTGTATAGAAACACAAGTCTTAATCAATGGGTTTACAATTCCCTTATGTGAGTAGTCTATACAGTTTATGTTTTTTATTTAATTCATACTTTGTGAACCATATTATTATTCTTTGTTTATTTAGCAGACGCCTTTATCCAAGGCGACTTAGAGACTAGGGTGTGTGAACTATGCATCAGCTGCAGAGTCACTTACAACAAAGACGGAGCACAAGGAAGTTAAGTGACTTGCTCAAGGTTACACAGTAAGTGAGCTGGGATTCTGTTGCAAGAATGAAAGTTATTGAGATCGCTGAAGTTCAATTGTTTGTTTAGTAACCCAATATGCTCTTTTTATCATTTTGATAATATCAAATGTAATCTACTACTGCGCACCAATAACACATTTGGAACCATATTCTTTAAAATGTATGGTGTTCTATATAAGAAATATAAGAACTATAATTGCCGCCGCCTTCAACCAGGACTTGCTTCTGTGGTCAGACATGTATCCTACATTTAGATGAGTCCATCCCTTAAACAGTGCCTATACAAACAGCTTCAAAATTTTGGCACTTCAGACAGGAAAATAAATTCAGTATTTTTGACAGCACGAACATTTAAAAGGAAGTTATTTCCACAAGAAGGATTAGTGGTATTTTGGTTTTAACCAATTCTATTTTAATCAGGCCTCAAACAAAAGATCATTTTTATAAGCTAAAGCTAAACATGTACACTGCATTTGTATCATTTTATAAAAGTTGCAGATATGGGGCTTTTTTTTTTTTTTGCTCCACACTTTCTTAAAGCAAATGAATAATTAGTACAAGTGCAAACCTAGCAAGGTTGTTATTCCATATGGAAAAAAGTTTTGAAAATGTATCCAGTGGTGATAGTCTAATTTCATATTGTTTGTAAAATTATTCTCCTAAAGCTTATTTCTAAAACAACAGGGACATGGGGAAGACAGTACAGATAAAAAATAGCACAATACAGAAATACAACATAATATCAAGACAAAAACAAGAATATTACAACAAGATACAATAAACTATTAAAACTAAAATATCAAAGAAAGAATATACCTTAGTTAATTGAATGGAAGTTGGGGAAATGCCATAATATGCACCTGATCTAACTCAAACAACTGTGCCTCTTTATCGGGATCACCCACCAGTTAATAATTATTAACATACTTCTCTAAGCTTTCCAGTGGTGGCCTATGCTTTGACTGTTTCTTTCCACTTTGCTTGCTTTAACGGTAGTAAACTTTTATATGTTTCTAAGTTTATATTCTCAATGAGAGAAATCTTCTGAGTTCAAGATTGACAGTAGTGAACAGTAAACCCTAAGCAACATTTTTAGGTTCACTGTGTAAGGTAACTTTCAGTCAAATGTGACATCTGGGATTCCCTTTGGGCTCTGCAACTCTCTAGAGATAGCACATTATAGGCAGGTCATTGACCCTTACACAAGACCATTTGTTTTACCACGTACAGACCTTCCCTCTGTGGGCCATCACATTAAAATAAACGATTTCCACCTGGTGTGTCATTATACTGTACCGTAACAAGATGTAATGGTGGAACAAGGAGAGACTTTTGATAATGCCTGAGCCTTGCACAGCAACATAACATGAGGAGCACATGCTCTTTAAGATGCTGAAAGGAGAGGACTTATAGTAGATATGTCACAAGAATGTTTGTAACAAACTGTGCAGCTGCAGTGTTATATGGAGGCAGCCTGGGGAAAGGCCCTGCAATACAATCCCCTATATTGCAGTTAAAAAGCTGGTGCAGTAGCAGTAAGACCATCTCCCTGGGGTGATTTGTATTAGTGTTAATATGTTCTGTGAACTGTTTTAACTACAGTTAGCTAACAGGTGGCCAGTCTGTGTGCTATGTTTTATTTTTGACAGTACGTTTAACCCACTGACAAAGTTACAATTAAACTGATTGTAATTAATATTCTGGACCTTGTTTTTATATGACTTTCTACCAATGTTCAGGTTGTTTTGTGAAAATGTACTCAAGTTGTGGTAGTGTATTTGATAGGACCAGATTTGACCGACTTAGAAACTTCCCGATCCAACTACTTTTAAATGTGGTTCTCAATGTCGGTTACAGTAGTTACTTTTCAGAAAAGTATGTATTACATTTTATGTGAAAAAAGAATAAATAAGTAATAAGGTACAATTGTGTTCAAGTAATACTTGTGAGAAGTTAGAATATGGCTAATTATGTTACCTAATCCAGGTTACCTAAGTGAAAATAATTGGCTTATGTAACAGTTGACAGGTGTAGAAGGAACAAACTTACTTTCTTATTTTGCACAGATTGTGCCTTTCAGCACGGAGAATCCGCCATGGATGAGATTTCATTGATTGTAGATGGTTTAATGATTGTGATGGGCGTTCACGATTACTGTGATGGATGCTCAGGGCCGAAGTGAATAATAAATCTGTGGCTGAGGGTAGCCCTTCCTCCAGGCTCTAAGCGGTCGGTCGACTTCCAAAAGAAGCGACATGAGAGAATAACACACGGAGCCTTTATGCGCTTGCTGATGACGTGTTGGTTAGAGGCGGATTCTCCTGCAGAAAAGCAACTAAGTTTACAAGGTTGTAGTTATGGTAGTTTGTATTGTTTCATTTAATAATATCCACATATCTTTACAGCACATTAGAGTCTTGCTTAACACTGGCTAGATATGCACTTTACAACTGTTCATTGAAATGTTAAACTATAGGAAGGATATCATAAGCATAAGATGAACCTTGTCTAGTTGTTTTTTTTTTGTTTTGTTTTTGGTTTACCTCTTTATGCTTGAGTGTTTAAAGTTATGGATAAATACCAGTTCAGTATTGCTGGTTCTTTTATGGAATAATGCTATGTTTCCATTTAAGATATATCATTTGTACTGTAGCTTGGGCTAAACATAGGTTCATACTTGGCTGTGCTTTTTTTTCTAACTTTTGATCTATTTAAAATATATAAGACAAAAATGACATAGAGACACAAATATATCTGTGCAGTTTTCAGTGGCTGTGTGACCACTCCAGAAAGGCAGTATCTGTCCTTAAACATCTACAGTATGCCAGGAGATTCCTCAGGCTGCAGGGAATTCTGACCCTTTCCTGGTCATCACCTTTAGAACACCTGTGGGATAAGCTGGAATGTGTACCAGCTGGCTTATCTGAGGCAGCCTTCAGTTGGGAATGAATCACCATCACTAAATCACTCAGGTGAACATTACACTTGTGTAAGAGACCGTGCCTTGTATCAAATCTAAGCGGGGTGTAATCAGTGCCTAATAAATTATAGCAAAACATTTATTTTATGGACCTAACCAGGAACATCCAAGTTCCAGAAACACTGAGGAGGGGCCATGTACTCGAAACTACCACTTCAAAATGTCTTCTTCAGGCTTCGAGCCCCGTTCACTAAGATTTATTTAGCCTGTGTTTATGAATAAAATATAATTTTATATTCATGAGGCTTATTTGACATTCTAGAACAGTTTCATTTATTTATATTTTAAAAAAAGCAGGCTTTGAAAAAACATTCATCAGGTAACTCATGAGTTTATTTTTTGTAAATAGGGTCCATAGTTTCTACAGTGGGACAGAGTAATATTATCCTTGGCAATCTGCGTCTGGTTTTTTTTCTTAATAGACCATTGACCCAGTTTTATATTTTTATTTCCACCAGCACTTTCTCTCATGTAACAGTAGAATGACTCATTTGGGTAGAATATGCATCCAACTGTGTGCATCCATTGAATAGGAGGACATGCGATAGGGTTGTCTGCATTACTGTAATTTCACTAAAAATAAACTACAGTTGTGCTGTATAAACACAGACAAAACAATAAATAAATTGCATGCAGCACACAACAAAGTATCCTAGTAATATATTTGTGTAGGAGAGCTGTGTAATTTAAGAGGTAGACAAATGTTTCAGCCAACCTTAATACATTTCTGATGCAGCCATAATGTCTGTCTTCTTGGCACACATCACTCGAGATTTATGATTGAGTGCTTGAAGTTATGAATGAATGATTCAGTAATTTGTAATCTTCCTACGGTATACCGATTGCTTAGGGAAGCAAACTCTTGAATAGGTCTAACTTAACAAATAGTAAATATTGCATAATAATGCATATTATTGGCTATTTTAAGTTCAAGATATTGTTAAGTCAGGCTAAAGGTTTATAATACCATGGTTTTATAATGCCATGGTTTTTCGTAGGAACCCTTAAATTGACCAGATTTATAAGGTTCTGATTTCAGTCTCTGCCTTCTAATGTTAATGAATATAACCCTTGTGCAATTTCAACACAGCAGTGATTGTTTTGTGTTGTAATATCTACATTGGTTTCTAAATGTACCACTTATTAACTATTTTAGAATACACTTCATGCTGTCATTAAAATACAGTAATTGACTCTTTGATTTAAAACGGTATGTACAGAAAAGGGATGAATGTGTTTTAAATATACTGTAGGTTTCTCATAACTTAATATATCCAGCTTTAAAAACTTGTGTCACAGCTAATTAAAGTGTCCACTAGTTACTTCAATCATGCAGATATTTTAAGACTTTCAGCATGTGGAATGGGTAACAGTGCTGTCAGTCCAGTCTTTAAAGTATCAAGATTGTCGTCATGTAGGGAATGATCTGCTAAAGAGACTAAAAGGAGATACATGGATGAAGTGATTATACATGTATGGAACGACAAAAAAACTTCAAGAAAATGTCCATTGACGGCAAACCAGTAATTTAGCAATAGTCTTTGAATGTAACATGATTAAAGGAGAGTGATTGAAATCAAATCTATTTTAGGAAGCCGTCTTGTAATTATGGCAGAGGCTCAATCAGACTATGAAAACACTGGAAAAGAGGGATCGGTGGCTCGTTATTGGAATTGAAAAACCACATGCTAGTGCTGGTACGAGTATGCAAGATGACTACTCAGTACTGAAGACTGCATATTGGAAAAGGAGGTTTCTTCTGGTTTGTGATATAAGGATTCTGTTACTGGTGTAATGGCATATCCTCCACGATATTTTTTTTTAAATGATTGTGCTTATTGAGATTGAAAATTCTTAGCATCTCAGAACATTCCCAAACTAATTGTGTTTATATAACTTTAAAACAATACATGAGGTTACTTACTAACCATGTACTGTATGGGCCTATTGAGCCCTGATTCTAGATTAAATGTTTAGAAGACATTCTGCGCAATCATCAATGACAATGTATGGAAATACTGCCTTTAAAATAGCTATCAGATGCAGACAAAACACAAGTGAGCCATACCTGCTGGGAAGTTCTGTTAGCATTAAAGCCTTGCAATCTGTACAGCCCCAATGTAAACAAACCTGCCACCTATCTAATCATCATACAACCTATAAAGCTGCTTCGCAGTTTTCAACAGTGCTGTAAAATAAGTTTGGAAAAGAAAAATACCAGTTTCACTAAACCTACATCTATGGCCAAAAGCTTTGCATCACCTAGAATTTTAGGATTGAGGTAATTTTGATCTTTAATTTAACATCATGTAATCAAAGAAACTACAAAATGATATTGCAAAAAGTCTACTGGAATCCATAATAGTATTACAGTATTTCATGTTAGATTTTGAAATGTTTATCAGTTTTCCGTTAAGTGTATGGAAAACTACAAAGTGTTATGTAATTCAAAGTGTTATGTAATTCAATACAATGTTAACGTAACATTATTCAGCAGATTTCATTCGCCTTTATGAAGCAAAATGAGTTAATTCTATAGGGTGGTGCAAAACGTTTGCCCAAAGCTGTATAAGGTTTGTGCATTGTGTACCATGAATACTAGAATAATGAGGAACAGATGTTGACTGTATTCCCTGTTTGTCTGGAGAGGACAGAATTTTTCATTCAGAATGTCTAAATAAAGGAAGGTCTGTATAATATCACATTTTTAAATGTCACAAACTGCTAAATAGTATTTCTTCACTCAATTTGAATAACGAATATCATCCTGTTGTCAAACATATAAGGTTATGAATCACATTTTACTAGAACTCGCAAGTGCAGCTGTTGCTTTCTGAAACAGTACTGATTGTAACCATGTACTGATTGTAACCATGTTTCTGTAAAGAAACTAGCAGTATCATGTTGGTATCACTGATACGTAAGAGTGGCAAGGTGAAAGCCCTGCAGGTGTAAATAATGTGTTTGATGTGTATTGTTCAAATACAGTTTAATTACTTTGAATTTAAGTTGCACACGGTTGGGTCTTGAGTGACTAATTGATGGTCAATTAAGCCCCAGCTACAGGGAAACCAAATATATTGTTGGGAGAGTTCAATGAAGGTGATTGCCCAACCTGAACTAATAAGGTCTGTTTATTTGGAGTGTTTTCTTAACTGATTTGTTTTGTTCAAACCTTTCATTTGTTCCTGTGTTTTGTTTGGTTTATTTTGTTAATTGGTAAATAAAAGGGCCCACAGCGTGTGACACTATCCTGCCACACTAAGATATTATGTGGAACAATGGATCAATCGTCCTGCTCTTGAGAAAGTTTCTTTTAGCTTTTTAAATCCAAGGAACAAGGCAGCCACATCAAGACCTTTGGCCATGATTTGTGAGGAGGGAAAGACAAGATGGGGGTTGGCACAAGTTTATCTATGGAACGAGTTTGTCTACACTAGATTATTGCAAACTATTTCATGATGTGTTTTAGTTAATTATCAGTCCTAAATGTATGCGTGTTATAGCTCAATAAATGATGTTATATAAAAAAAAAATGTAACAAATGTAATCAAACTTTACTGTCACATTTTAAGGTGGGTCCAAATTTTATACACTTATAGAAAAGCTGCACTATAGAAGTCCACTAACACATATAATGTAGTTGCAGGAGTTTATTAAAATAGCCATCTGAGAACTACAAAATGGCAGATGTGCAACTATAATATGTGAAAATACAGCTCTTACTACTAAGCCAGTAGAAAAACAACAGAAAAAATGTCTAGTCAGCAATACTCTATTTCTGACAAGTTAACGCAGACCTAATAAATTGCTATTCCTGCAGCAGCTTTCCTAGTAGGCTAACTAGAAAATAACACAACCCCAGGCACCAAACCAACACAGAATCCAAAAACTTAGTGTAAACAAGGAATTATTCCACAGATCGTTCTAGAAGTTGGTGTCATCTAAACAACATTCCAGATGGTTTACTTAAGACTTTGCACCTCTAGCAATACCGGCTGTTACATCTTGCTGCATCAGTCCACTAATTTTATTGCTAGACAAAGTGAATCTAGATAAAATCTCTTGTTTAAATAACACACTTTTAGGAATAATCCATGTTACTATCTTCATATGTATATTAACTCTATATTGCTATAAATTGTAAAGGGTTGACCAGTAAGAATTGAACTGGATGTAAAATTAAAATGTATATATATTTCTTATATATTTCTTTTATTTATTTGTTATTATTGTATTGTCTTTCAAATTAATATTAGTTTGCACATAGAATTTACATCTTTACTATACCCAGATGAACCACTGGACATGAGAATGGTATCATTCCAGATGTAACATAAACAGGTAAAATCATCCAAACCAGGCACTGGGTACAGACATCACTGTTCACAGTAAGGCTAATTGTGATGATGTGTCTGGGTTTGGCTTATTGCATGCATTTATTTTTTTATTTCGGGAATGGCTAAATTACAGACCTTGATTACCGAAAAAATCAAGCAAAGGCATTCATTAACATTAAATCCCAACTGCAGTGCAATGGCATTGGCAAGAGACAGTGGCATTTTACAAATGACCATTGGTGCAGTAGCACTACCATTGCCTGCACTAAATGGCATGCTCGTATTGATGATCACAGCAATATCAGTGGAACTTTAGAATAATTCTTTTTGTTGATGTATTATTTTATCATTTTTATTGCTGTTGTACAAAGCTTACTAACAGCTCTTTAATATCAGAAGTAGAATACCCATTCATTCATATTATAGGTTAACTCTTAAGAATAAGGTTACACAGCCTTTCATATTTTCGCCAGGGAATGACTCCTTCATTTTGCAGTAGGTATGCTGACATAGCACCACATCACTCATACCAGTATAACCTGGCTTGAATGACCTTGACTTTAATTAACCGAACTTCACCTTTAATCAAAATGTACCATGTGATTTAGAAATGAAGACAGTTGTATTGGTCAAGTGTAAAACCAGCAATTAATCTCAGTTAATTGCTATTAATGAATGCAAAGCATCCACATAGGTTCAAAGAATTATGTGTGTGTGCGTGTCATAGTTGAATCCCATTCGATCCATGTAGTTTAAATAGCTAAATGTTCAAATAATATCCAGACAACTAAATCAGCATCAGGAAATCAGGAAATAGCATTGCATCACTAGACCATAATTACAGTTGCCGTCAATTTCTGATTATAATTGATATGCTGCAAAATGTGAATTATACATCATAGCTGGGCTTCTTTATTGTTTGAAACACATGTTGTTTAAATGTGTTTAACTGAACTGTCCTCTTTATTAAATGTATAAGGAATAAGGAAGCTGGTGCTTTGTATTAACACCCCCACCCACACTCCTGAAGCCATGTGTGGGACAGTGGAAGAGTTTCAGGTAAGTACAAAATTACTTTGGTTAAAATAGTTTTATACATAGCAGCACTTGACCAGATACATTTTATCTATAAAGAAAATATAACTGTACAAAGCAGTTTGAGACAAGCTTCTCCTACTCAATGTATACTCATCAGTCAACTGGTTTATTTATAATTAATACTAGGGAAAAAATGTATCATGAAATAGTGATGTTTGGCCCATGCAAGATCAGTATTATACATTTTTTACCTATATTCAAATTGGGGCGGGGTGGGGAGGCTGCAAAGTTCATGAGTTCCATGGCCCTCACTGTACCAGTACCTGAATACCATACGGGGCTACATTTACACTGGTTAAAAATCACTAGCCAGTGTAAATGTAAAACCATTATTCATGGACACCTGAACTACAATGCTACCAGCCAGTTGACCACATGTAATACAAAACACGCTGACCCCTGGTCTATTGATGTGAGGACAAGCCAATTAAAGTGTAATTATTATTGTATGTTGCCAACTGTTGTTGTATTTTTTTTTTAAACACACCTCTACAGAAAAACATTCCTTAAACTGCTATTATATAATAATATTAAATAAAAACTGCTGCCAGGATTAGATACAAAAGCAGAGCTTAGCACACTGGTAAATGCACAGTCTGTAAGTCGCCTTGGATAAAGGCTTCTAAATAAACAAATAATAATAATGAAATAATCATTTTTACTCAACTCCCTGTTTATTAGTACAATTAAAATACTTTTTGCATCTTTAAGAGGATGGGACATACAAATAAATAACCAACAGCCAGACTTACAAATTATCCCTCGAAGGCAGCATTATATCATTAATGTAAATAATTGGGGGTAATATAAGGTGGATACCCAGGTGCAAGTGATAACCCAAAGAAAGCTCGGATTACATTTGAATTATGCCATTGCTATTATAATAGAGGGCTTTTATGAAACACCTAGTCCCAAAAACTGTAATACAAATAATTGCATGTAATTATACTACACTTACCCTAATAACAATCTTTATCACAATGTGTGTTTATTTGGTATATTAGGCAATACCATCATTAAAACTTCATCCCAGCTACAAGTAGTTAAAAATCCAAAAGAACTCTTACAACAGCAATTTTAGAAACCTGGTCAAGTGTATTTGAAAGAAGGAAGGGCCACGAAAAAAAAAACAAAAGAAAAAAAAAAACTTTGTTATAAAGTAGTTATATGTTGTGGTTTCTGATAAGGATACAAGCATATATAGGTCTTGAAAGTAAATTTAAAAAAATATATAGATCAAATCTAGACAGCTGGCATTTCGCGACTCCCCCTGGATCAACTGTAAGTAATGTACAGCATGAATTACTAATCAAAAGCAGATTAGCACAATGATGAACAGAATGGTCAAATTAAAGGATATAAACCAATACTAATTTTCTAATTTGTCAAATGTTCTTATTGTAACTGATGGGTTGAAATAAAAGTGAGATTTACAAAGTATGGCTTACACTTTAAAATGTTCAAACATATACAAGCACGGGAATACATCATACGTTCAAAAAAGGGTAATAAAGGCATTAGACAAAACGTTGCTCAACTGAATTTATTACTGTGATATGCCTGATCTGTATCGTTTCTGTACATGTGGGGGCAATTCATATACACCGCCGGTGACATATTACAAGCTGTATACTGGTATTCATTTTACAACAGGTAGTTTTTCCCACATTGGATGCCTTAATAATAAGACAATATCCACGTACCGTAATGTCCTTGTCTTTAAATGATCGGTCTATTTCTCTAACAAAAGCATCCCATTTCTTGTATCAAATTGGAGAGGGGGTAACATTGTAATCGCTTGTAACAAATGACCCACGTCGGATTCTCAGGAAAGACAATGAAAGGTCTCATCTAAATAATACTGCCGTCACACAACCGGGTATAGTAAAATCAACACTTTCACAAACAGTTCCTTTGACATAGGTGCTGACCACACACGAAGTGTACTTTTTTTTAAGGGGAATGGGAAACGGATTCGATGCCTAACACAGCTGTATTTACAAAAAAAGACGTTTTTACCTTCACAAATAAAACATTTGTTTGCTGTTGTCCACTTTGTCACCAAGATGTGTGGATTGTGTATATAGCAGCGATTGAAACGTTTCGCCACTTGCAAGTAAAGAACACACTGTTTAAAAAGCATTTACAGTTCCACGCCTTAAAACGCCCTCCTGCCTCTGACACAGTATTTATAGTACCTACGGGCTACGGCAAGTATTCCGTTGCATCCTCTTACACAGAGGGTTCAGGGAAAGTTTGCCCAGGAGCTGCAAGTTTCCCCTTCACCATTATTATTATCGCGAGACCCCGAGGCTGTGTGTTAGCTTTCGATTGAAAACGCTCTCGCTGATCCGAGAAATAGTCCAGAGATTCCGTTGCTCACTCTTTTTCACTGAGGGAGTCTGTGTGATGGCGAGTATGGCGTTGGAGTATATGCAGTTGTTTTATCTCTTTATTGTAACGGTTTTACAGTTTACTCATTCACTGGAGCCTGCGAACTCGGAGCCAGTGCCAATTCCTACAGGTGAGAATAAGATAATTTTATTTTTTTCTTTTATACAAAACTTATTTCAGTGAACTAAGACAAGGTCATACCACGTACAACTTACATATAAAAACCAGTGTGTTCCTAACAGTAGTTACTTTAATGTTTTACTGAAATAACCCACATACATAAGGATTAACATATTTTTTTTTTCTTCCAAAAGTGGATATTTCACTGCGCTGTGTCTTATTTGTGGTTAAGTCTCGGTTTATTCTGAAAATGTATAGTTCAGCCCCCTTAGGAATGGACAGTCATTGCCAAACCAAAAAAAGTGACTGAACCCAGACTATACTGCTATGTATAACATCCATAGTATCCATAAACATTTTTTTCGGGCAACGGTACTGCCTTGTAAAGCATTCCTAATCACTAGTATAAATCATTTTTGTACATTTCTCAATGTTTTCATTAAAGATTGAAAGTTCTGTACAGAAATGTCAAATTTGCTTACGTCTTTGTATGGCAAGCAACTATAATGATGTGTATGTTACTAAAAAATAGGATAGTCAAACATTGGTTCATCTGTACACTGTAAGACCTCAGAATCATTAGAAACCTGAAATACTGCATTGAGATCATACCTTTCACTGGTTATATTGTGACTTAAATGAGCTAAAAGACATATTTAGCATTACCAAAATGAAGCACTGAAATACACTTTGAATAACAGTGATAAGGGTTAATGTTACCATTGTCTGGTCTACTCAGAAGATTTTTTTTTCTTGCTTGGAATAACTAATTAAATTGGATCTTTTCATCAAAGGAGTAACACTGCTAACATTGCAGTTTACAGTAACTATAAAAGTAGGCTGTAAAAGCTGGTTTTCTTAATTGCAATATTCTCTAAACTCCATTGTAGTTGCTGCTATGTATCTAAAGTGTGGCACTTGGCTTCCATATGGCTGTATAATTATGTCAGTACTTGCTTAACAAGTGACACGCTCTACCCATTTTAAATAGCCAATAAATGTCATTTGTCGAACTATTCAATTTAGTAGGTTAACAGATCAAAGTTAATTTGTTTGAAATACATTTTCCTTTCAAACATTTAAGAATATAATTAGAAAATCATTGCAAACAAAAGATGAAAGGGAAATAGCTGACAGTATGTATGTATTTGGCCCTGAAGATAGTATGCCAGATACTATATAATGTGGTCAAGACATCTCCACAGTGTCAACTTTTGCCAGTGTTCAATTTTGTCTGGTAAACAGGGTTACTGTGTTCTTTCTGGGAAGAGTTTTAAAATGCTATAGGAAAAAAATCAATGTTAATATAAAAAAAATAAAAAAAATCATGTTTTAGAGCATCTGCAAGTTCTGTAAGTGATGATGGCTCTTCTCACTGTGCATTTTCCAAACACACTCCTGTGGTTAATGTCTCCAAGAAACACTAAATGCATGGTTTCAGTCTTTATTATTTACGATCAATAATGGAATCTGATCATTTAAAAAAAATTAAAAAATCTGAACTTCATATGAAAAATGGTTTAAACTTTGAAAATTGTATATTGTGGGGAGTGCTCACCAGATTTCTTTCTTACTTACTCTGAATGGTTACAGTAAACATGGTTACATGGGCCCCGGTTATGGAGTCCAACTGTAACTAAATCCATATGTGTCATTTAAAAAATAAAAAATAAACTTTTAATAAGGTGTAAGCTTTTAGGGAAGCCCATTGTGCTTCATATACAGAGACTGTAGAAAAGGCTTGTACTTCACAATGTGTACATATTTGTTATAAAAAAAAAAAGTCTGTTTAGTTTCTTGTTTGTACATTTAAAAAAAAAAACTTTTGGAAGGCCACTAGTGAAGGGGTTAAACTCCAATCCATAGGCAACAGCTTAATATTGGAAACGCTTCTCTAGAGGGCTTGAAAGCCATTTTAAACATGTGATGTGAGGTAAATGATGCCTTTTGGCCAGTTCAAGCTGAGAAAATAACACTTTTTAATCACTATCATCAATTACACTCTAATTATAAGGTTGTGATAAAGTAAACAAATGGTGGTGCATGCCCTTAGTGACAAAGCTACTGTGTTTACAACAACATTCTCTGCAGAGATAGCAGTATATTTGCAAAGTGAACCTTTAATTTACTGATTGCAGTTGCTGCCTAGGATCATTTTAAATAAATGGTAGTTGCTTATCCACCATCACGCTTTTCTGAAACCTTGAGAATTCTTCCCCATTTTATGTCCAACTGTCCACAAACTTCTGAAGGGCTGAAGTACTGCACTTTCAATCGCATTACACATGCGATCCATGGTCTTTTCAGAACAGTTCCTAATAAAGTGGCAATTTCCTGTAGAATGCCAGCTCAAACATTGACTGGCAGCTTTTTAAGAGTTTCGGTAAATGTGCCTGTTCCAGATTCTTTTTACCACCCTTTTTTCTACTGTGTTATTCCAACACCAGTAGTGTAATTTAATTTAGAATTCTATGTTTTGCCAACCACCTACTGCCCAAACTAAAGAAGAAACTCTCCCATATGTTTTAACTGTGCTGCAAATCATCATTTAGTGCAGCAAGGTCAGTGATTGGACTGTCATTAGTGGCAGTCTGATTTTTCTGTTTTTGGCCACCAGCAGAGGTAAAGTAGCTTACAAATGCTACAGAATGGCCTGCTCTGCTGTTCACATTTCTATGATGCTTTCTTACAGACATAAGTTAAATGTTTTTCAAATAAATAAGGGACAGATTTGTTAGGACTCAATTTTTACTCTTGTGCAAAGTATTTCCAAGACTAATATGTAGGCGGATACACTAGTTAAGTTATCAAAGGCAAGTAATTAGTTTTTAGATCTGGGTACTACCTGCATGAATTTAATATTACATTTTGAAAGCCAAGCAGTGAACGAAGTCTAACAAATAGTCAACCATTAAAGCCGAAAGAATACCATTTCACAAAAGTATAGTGTCAAAAAAATAAAAATAAAAATCATGGGATGTAAACTGGTATCACTGTTGTGAGAAAGCAAGCAAACAATGTAATCTTCTAAATTTCAGGAATTTCCTGTGGGTTTTTTTTTTTCTCAGGACTTGTGAGGATACCAAGAGATTCACTGACTTCCTACATGAAGGGTTGGGGGATTTATAATGTTATCACCTAATCCCCTCATGTTGTGACTTTGCCTGGGGGGCATTTGATCAGTGTTGTGACTTTGATTTTTGAATCCTCTCCTATTGCCTGAGGTGAGAAGGTTGTTTGCCAGACGGCATTGCAATGGGTGAAGACTGAGAGCTGTGACAGCACAATCACTTGTATTGACTGAGATTAATTACCAGCTTTGTACAAATATGACTCGACCAGTGTGCCTTAAAGTTTAAACTGCAATTTACAACTTGAGGCAGAGTCATGGATGCACAATTGTTGTAGAACAGTTCAAAAATGAGTATAGCAAACTAGCACTAGCATTAAATGACTGCATTGTATGTTACATTTTTTTGCAAATAAATGTATAGGCTAAAATAAGAAACAGAAAAACATACTATATTCTCTTTACCAAAATTTAAAAAAAAACTAAAAAAAAAACCTGTGAAAACTCATCTGGATGGTTTTATGTTTTTTGGAAAAACAACTGAGAAAAACTGGAAACACAGGCAGGATTAATGAATCGTGTTCTGGAAATAATTAAATTCATCAGGAATTAAGGCCTTGATTTATCCAGTGCATCGTATGTTTGACACCTATCGATAGTCAAGCCTGTGCATTTGTGCAAGCTTGTGCAGGGTTTAAGCAAAGGAAAGATTTAATTTTTTTTTATTAAATTTGGAATCTGCAATTATTTTTTTGCATTAAGTGCAGAGCTTATCTGCTCCCCTCAGGTCTGACTCACTGAATCTGAATGCAACTGAGCTCCCCTTCTCCACCCTCCTCTGCCCCCTGGGAGTGTACTGATGGACTTGCATCTGCACAGGAGTCTTCAAAGTAACAGTGCAAGTTAAGAGCGTTGTGCTAGAATTACAAATACTGTATCGTCCAAGCTACAATGCCTTCTGATGTTTGACAATTATTTTGTAAAGTAAAGAAAGCAATGTTTGGGATACTCCGGTAACACAACTAATTTGCATGACCATTTCATGAGATGCAGAGGTCGCGCTAGCCATTTAAAAATGTGCATTTGTAAAAAGCATACCATCTCAAAATCTGCATTTTCAACCAGAACATCTGCGTTTTACATATTGCATCAACATAGTTATATTATTTTCCAGTGTAATTATTTCAGATTAACAAAGTTTAACATGCAAAACAATACACAGTATAAATAATGTTAGTAGAAATAGACATAAAGACAGCTTACCATGAAGCATTTTCTTTTGAAAATCCTCCATTCACAGTGTAAAAATCAGTGTTGTAGAACATGTACCAATGTCTCTGCGGGTAGCTGTCAACATCATAACTATTTACAGTTTTACTGTTTAAAGGTTTTTTAAATTAACCTTTTAGCCCCCCCAAGTCCAATTTTAAAGAGGATGCAGGGAGCAGTGGAACCATTTTTACACGTTGTATTGTATAAAACTACTTAGTAATATAAATGTTGTCTTTTACATCTGTGTTTTAAAAACTCAGTGCTGTTATTGTTTTGTGTTTTATTAAAATGTCCTGCGTATGTAACGCAGAATTCTGCATAAACGCGACCTCTGGAGATTACACCCTACAAAACCTAAAACAAAATCTGCATTTGATTTGTATTTGCTTAGTTGGGTAAATGGCTTATCCGCCCTAATGTCAGACAGGGACCTTACGAAGTATTGTTTAGTTAGTGCTCCAAGTCCAACTGAGAGCTAGGTTTATTTTGTTTGTTTTATTTTTTGTTTTGTTTTGTTTTGCACTGTAAGAAAAATAAAACCAGCACTAGTTTTAAACTGTAAATCAAGACTCCATCCTGATCAATTATACTGCCCTCAGCCACGTCACATTACAATTAGCAAAAGCGCCTCTGTGCATCAGCAGTTTTAATACAGTATTCAAATGTCAATGGTGCTCAATCAAAGCTGCAGAATCCTATTTTACTACAGTATAGTTGAGAATCGATCGTCTTGTGAGGGTGCCTAGTTTAACTGCCATGCAGTGTTAAGTGTAGTGGGCTTTGAATTAAAATGGCATTACAGTACAGTATTTTACTGTCAAGACTACCACTGCATTTAAGCATCTGTGGCTTACTTATTTTCAGTTGTGATGCAAATCTCAGTTTTTCACTGTTATTATTATTATTTATTATTATTATTATTTATTATTATTATTTATTATTTAGTCATCTAGCAGACGCATTTATCCAAAGCGACTTACAGAGACTAGGGGGTGAACTATGCATCACAACTGCTGCTGCTGCAGAGTCGCTTACAACAGGACCTTGTTTTTACATCTCATCCAAAGGACAAAGCACAAGGAGGTTAAGTGACTTGCTCAGGGACACACACTGTGGCTGAGCCGGGATTTGAACCGGGAATCTCCTGGTAACAAGCTCCTTGCTTTAATTGCTGGACTACCAACCCTCCCATGCATCACTAAGCGGAGACGCAAAGCTCTGCAACCCCCTTCTCCGCTCTGCAATCCCCCACCCTCTACATGCACATCACACAATAACAGTGCTGTATTCCATATGTATTCACTTTCACACAAAAAAAACATATCTGCACAATGCAGTGGCGCAATCACTGTCTAATGACGAACAATGCAGTGTTTCCTGCATCATTCAATGCATGAGCCACGCTGTGTACGTGCATAATCACGCGAGATGTGATCAAATTCAAATTAAAAAACAGTGTTATTGTCTGTACACGTCATTGCACTTGATACAGTACCATATTACATGTAGTCAGTTTGCCCTGAAATGATTCTTATAAGCGGATTGCTTGATTCTTACAAGCGGATTATTTTAGCATGGTTAGTATAGGAATGATTTTGTCCCAGTAGTTTTGATCGCTATATGCGGTTGATTCTTTTATCAGTGATTCTTATAAACTGAGTGCACTGTATATATTTTATAGTTATAGAGCCTGGATGCAATTTTAACATGGTCAGCATTATCAACATCTCTGTTTGGTTTCACAGACCTCAATAAGCACTGATACTTTATGTAAGGTAGGTGAGGATTAGTGTTAATTGGTGTCTGTGAAACCAGACGTTAATGTAGCCAGAGATATCTGGAGACTAGATGGATTTCTGCTTTCAATTGAAAACAGCGACAACAGCCAGAGAATGGCAGCACATTTATTTTAAACTATAGTATTTTTCAAAAAGCTTTTTTGATTTCAGTTGCAGCAGAGCCATGATAATTGAAATTCTAAGTAAACCCCATAAGGGAACTTTAAATCAGCATAAGCCTAATGCTTTCTTAATGACTGTTATTAAGACCTCATCCACAAATGCTTACTTTCAGTAAAATTCATTTACATACCAATTACCAGCAGCATTGATGGAACTTTACTGTCTTAAGTTCTGATAATGATGAGGAATTCCATAATCACATACGTTTAGCTTACTTATACCCAGCCAACAAAAAATGTACTTCTTCTGTTTTCCCCTTATTTCCTGAAGCAATCATAGCATATCATTTTGAACACATGTAAATACATTTACACCTTATGGATGAGCAAATTCTAGATAAAGATAACAAAATTGTAAACCTGAGATAAATGGTACCTGTTTGAAGAGATTTAGTGAATAACACTAGTACCTTCATTGCTTTCTATTACGTTATATTTCCTAGAAACTCCAGGAATTCTGATAATGGTGGTGTGGCAGGGCTGAGGCCTGACCCTGTAAATTGTATACTGGTGGTGGTTTTTAAATAAAATGTGTTTTTGTGTGATTTAGATATGGCAGGGCTGGGAGGTTAGATTTCCCTCCCTGTCTAATGGAAATGTCATGTGCAGCAGGTGGCCAGGTGTCAGCTAAATGATTGATAATCAATTAACCCTACTCACCTGCCTTTAAAAACGGTCTGGAAAGCTTGGAGGTGATTGGGAAGAATCCTCCTGTCTGTGTGTGGAACTCTCGTGAGCTAAACACTTTAACTTGATTAATTTGTACTACTTTAGGGTAGGGATTAATTTAGGGGATTAATTTGTGTTGGGGAGAAGGTTCCTGGAGCGGGACCACCTTTTTAGTGGAAGCAGCGCTTGGCCTGTGTTTGGCCAGCTTTTGTTTTGTAACTCTTTTCTCACTGTGTTTTGTTTTTGCCTTTTTGTATCTAATAATGTGTACACGGGCATGTATGTCCTTCCACACTAGGGCTACCATTGCTGGTACCCTAGTGGCAGCCACCAACCACCACAACTGCCTGATTGTGTGATCTTTAATAAAATCTGGACATCTGTGCGGCATTTCAGCATGAAACCCTCAGTCTCTCTCATCTCTCAGCAGATACCCACACAGTAACAGAACACCCCTGTTACAGTTGCTTTTCTAGCAACAACATTGTTTAGTCCTGTGGAAATCATTGACTGCTTAAAATGCCCCATACAGTGAAATTGAGAAACATGTACATTTTTTTTTTTTTATACTTTTGTATTTATATTGTATTTGGGGTTTGAGTCAACTGGAATTGCTTCAGTCCACATGGTTTATGCATTGCATGGTCTATTGCGGATACTTTGAGTTTTTTGGCTTACAAAATGGGTATGTTTTACTAATCCAACAGGTCAGTTGAAAAAATAAAAAATAAAGACTTTGCTGTAAGCGTCTGGTAGCTGAAATAATGTCTGGCTGAAAAGAACGTCAGCTGTTCCATTGTTTTAACATGCTTGCTTTCCGTAACTTGAATCCTGTGGCTTGGAACACTCATATTTTGTAAGTATTGTGCAGAAAAGATCATTTATTTTGTGCCTTATATGTTAGTTGTCTGTAATGTAAATATTTAACTTGAATACTTCTAAATCTTACCTGTGTGTCTGAGATTTCTGCCATCATGTATGCATTGCTTAATTAGCTTAATTGCATGAATCATTTACATTGACATATGTCTAATCGGCAAGCTGACCACAATAAACTACCAGTAATTGATTCTATATCCCTTACAAACGTTTCAGTTACTTTGTGTGTATTGGCAATATGTGTGTTTATTTCAGCTATTAAGGTTTCGGAAATGTTAAATAAGGTAAATTGACTGGAACACCTAAACATCATTTCATCCTGAAAAAGGTAACAGCCAATGTGATCTATTTCAATGTTATTTCAGTTATTATTATTATTAATTTCTTAGCAGCCCTTATCCGGGGCGACTTACAATTGTTACAAGATATCACATTATTTTTACATACAATTACATTATTTTTTACACATTATTTTTACATACAATTACCCATTTATACAGTTGGTTTTTTTTTTTGTTTTTTTTTTACTGGAGCAATCTAGGTAAAGTACCTTGCTCAAGGGTACAGCAGCAGTGTCCCCCATCTGGGATTGAACTCACGACCTTCCGGTCAAGAGTCCAAAGCCCTAACCACTACTCCACACTGCTGCCCCTAGTTAAGGTGTCTACAGTAAGTATGTAATTTTGGGTGGTATGGCAGTAACATCCATTGGTGCAAAGGAAAGGAAAGGGAAAAAAAATTTGTTTTTTAAATATATTAGTTGAATGGTGCATACTTTTTTCCCACAAAGAATTGCTCATAATATTGCGAGTATAGCCAGTGAGTCAAGGCATTCACTGCCATGTGAAAGTTTATCTAGACTATCATACCCTGCGTGTTATAGAAGGTTTTTGGCTTTAGTCTCTGTCTCTTACAGTAAAGAATGCAGTTCAAACGGACACCCAGACTGATGCATGGAACTATTGACTGTTAACAAGGCACTGTCAAGTTTTTTTTTTTCTAGACGTCATCATTTAAAACTGAAGCAGACTTAAGATTTCCTCTATAATCACGATGGCGACAAAAGTGTCTGCTTTCAAAATTAACCAGAGAACTAGAGGCTAAAGTATAATTTTGACTGGTTGGAACGTCAAACATAATTGGGATAATCACAATAATTCCATTAAGTATGGGTGTGTGACAAAGTGGCTGAGTGGGAACAGGTGCAGGAGTGATGCAGTGCGGTAATTAAACAGACAGAGCCTTGTAATCCAGTTTGGAATAGTGAACTTTATTTTTATTCCAGGTCTGGTGACCTAAACAATAATCCCCCAGCAGTACACAACAATGTGTACTGCACGGGGTAAACAATAACGGGATTGCAGTCCCAACTAATAAATACAATATCTGACCCGCAATAATACATACAGGGTCACCAGTCCTGTGTGCGTGCAGTAGTGCTTGTGGTGGGTGATACAGGTTATTTAGTGACTGTTGGTGAAGTGCCGTTCCGGCTTAGTGCTGGCCCTTGGCAACAGCTTCAGAACTGTGTTAGCTGCCTGGTAATGTGCAATATAAGACAATTACAAGACAAAACAAACAAAACACTCACAGTACTTTTTATGACTAGGAACGGGGTCTCTCACAGTCCTTCTCAGTTTATTTACACAAACCAAAACGAAGGAACAGATTACGATTCTCCGTCCCCTTTTATGCTGTCACACAATGACCTCTTGGTAAACGAGTGAACCGCCTCTCCAATCTGCGGCTGCCACGTCGTTTCCCTTCCGGGTCAATGCGTTACAGCAACGGAGTCTCGCCCCCTTCCTGGCTGGCCAACTTCCCTTGAACCCTGGGAAAGAACTGTCAGGACAGCCCATCTAAGGAACTCTGTTCTCACTGCTTAGCACCCTCACAGGTCGGGAAGGTGATTTACAACCAAGAATCATTGTATTTCTGTCACAGGGTGTTACTGGGATATCTTCTCATTTAAAAGCATTTTAAAGGTAGCTAAATGGCATTGATTAAAAGGTATTATGTCCCTTAAGCACATTTTGCAGAAAATAACATCTTGGAGGTATATTTAGCATTTGTATGTTTATTTTAATTCGGAGTTCTAGACAACATTTTGAAATTGTGTTAAACTTCTGAATATTAGACTGTTAAAGTATGGCCCATAAGTTTTTTTTATTTTTTATTGTTTGAGTATGCTTAGCATATAAAACACTTGTAAATTACTTCCCAGCGTAATTACAGTACAGTCATAAAAAGTACTTACCGGTATAGGAGTTGCAATAACACCATGACAGAAGTACTCAGTTATTTTGAATGTGAACTCAGGAATACTCTGACTGGTACACACTTTGTAAACAATTTTGATTTAATTAGACAAACACAAATATATGGTAACGAGATGCACGGATGTATGTGTTTCTGTTTAAATTTATGCTTTTTGTCTTCTGTTACTGTAGCAGTGTCTGTTTAAAATCAATGTGTTTGAAAGCTGGAACCCTTCTGGCACTTCCATTAGCAAAAACAGGCAGCCATCTCCAATTTGAAAAAGGGGGCTGAGTGCAGTGCATTGTAGATTAAGAAAAGTACACTTGTAAATCTTGGCCATTGGAAGTCCGTATATTTTACAAACAGTAGCTTCCCTGTGGTGTCAGCTAATCAGTGGTGTCCATGGAAGCAGCGAAGCACATAAGGAATCTAACACCCAAACTCCCTGAGTGTTGTCCTGGAATGACCCTTACTCACACTTAATAATAACTGAAAATGATCTTACTATATTCCCGCTCCTAAAACCACCAAACACACAGGTTTACTTTTGTGTAATGCACTTGATGTCAAGATATCATCTTATGCTTTTATCCAAGATTACCACTTTGTTAACATTCTTTAATCAACTGAATTAGAAGCATGACAACATGTTTGACCTCTTAAATAATTAGGAATGGGTTCAAAGGTATTTCTCTTCAGTTGAATTAGTTGAAACCAAGATATTTTCTGTTTTATATATGTCTGTTTTGATTTTCTGCCCGGTGTCATGATTCTCACTTATCAGACAGGGGGTTTCTGATTTAGATGAACACTGTTTGAAAGAGTAGGGAATAAATTATATTTTCCCATTAGTAGAGGAAACATTTCTACTGCTATCCTTTTGTAATGCAAATAGTCTTCCAATATTTAATTATTTGGAAGGTGTGTTTATATATATATATATATAATATATCATTTTACATAAAGCTTGTTACACAACAGATGGTTAGAACACTGTTCACAGCAACACAAGTCTGTAAATTAGATTTGTTTGCCACATGCAAGCTTTCAAACCTCTTTTTATTGCTCAAAGCCCTCTACTGCATCACTGTCACACAAATAGAGAGTGTTCAGCCGCTGGCTAAGAATTTGCAGTTGTGGTTTATCTGAGGTTTAGCTTTGTTTACTTTCAAGGCTGGAAAGGCTGGAAACGGCTGCGGAATTTAACAGATTTTGTAAATCAAACTCTTGTGATCAGAAAACACCCAACAGCTCAGCTTCAAAAGTGAATATGAATACTGCTCCATGAACATGTGTTGGGTAATGTTTGTTGGTAGTTGCTACTGTAGAAGTTAATTGGGACTTTAAATTACACACAGACACGCAAGTACACAAGTACTGTATGTAGTTGATTTCAGCCTTTACAGCTGACTGTTCCAGCCTGTAGATTTATCTACTAGCTGGGATCAAACCAACCATTGTGTAATAGGCCTCACATTCTTTGGATTCCTGTAATGAAGGGATTTTTTTTTTACTTGATGGATGATGTCATGCAGAAAGTGAAGATCGAGTTGCTTCAGTGCCAAGGGTGCTTGGTTGTATTTCACTAAGGCAAGATGTGGTCCTATTTCCCTGTCTTCAGTCAGTTCTTAGGAAATGTAGCCTTAGGAAATGTAGCAGAGGATAACCCCTGCTGTGCTTCACTGTAAATACCCAATAGTGAGAGAAATCCAATAGACAGGAGCAGTTTTGGATACAGTGAAAATCATGACCCGCGTTTGAACTTCGCCTAAGCAGAACCAAATACCTTCCTGAACCAAATACCTTTGCCAGGTGCTTTGGGTTTTGACTGTGGATATGTAGAGCTGAATCGCTTGTTGTCTTTGCACATGTGTCAGTCAGCAAACTAAAGGTACTGTAGTTACAGCAGGGGTCCCAACTTACATCATCTGAAGTGTTCCTCACATTCCCTGTATGCCGCATACCACTTTGAGCAGCAAGGCAAACAGTTGTTAATGTTATCTGATTTGTACAGCAACAATGCGTATAAAATCTGATGTACAGTAACTTCAGCATGTAACCGACTGAGAAATACAAATAATCTAACTGGAGTCTTATCTAATTGACAAAAAAACAATATAAAGGTTTGGTTGTCAGATTTGTTGTTGTCCGATAACGATGCTACAAAAAACATTTTATTTATATATATATATATATATATATATATATATATATATATATATATATATATATATATATATATATAATTTATTTTATTTATTTATTTTTTTTTTAATCAAAGTTTTAATAGTTGTCTTTTTCTGTACCATTGCCCTGCTTTTTGGTTGTGTTACATTGTATTGCAGGCCTGTTTATTACAAACTGTAAGTCAGTAGTTAAAGGGGAATTAAATAAATCATGTATCCTATGCAACCCAGAAGTGCAATATGAGCTTAAGAAAGCCCCACTTCACTCTGCTATTAAGTTTATACACATTCAGCCAGAGGGTGGGATATTAACTGAGACCTCACCCTGACTGAAATACCCCTTTAACTGTGAGAAACAAGCCCCCATGTGATGCCCCTTACCTGCACTGGCCAACCATGTCTCATACTGACCCTCTCTTCTACCCCAGGCAAACTAATTCAAAATTACCACATCCTGACAATTTGTATTAAACTAGCATGCCAACAATAGGTAAAAATAGATAACTAGTTCAGGAGTATTATGATAATGTTTGTGGCATGCATATTGACTCGCCTATCCTTACTGCAATTCAAGTTCTTTTAAGAACAATACACTATTTTTAGTTCTACCGAATTACAATAACTATGGGATTGGGGTGCCAAAGGAGTAAAAAAATATAAGTTTTAAAATACTGGTTGTGTTTTCACGGCAACTTCTAGTTCTCCAAAATTTTTAAACTGCTGTTGGATCTTTTTAGTTGTATTGCGTGGAAATGTAGTGGCCATCTCATAAGTTAAATACATGTTTTCAGGAATAATCAACAAATAGTAAGAAATATGAGATTCAGAGGATGTTGCAGTTTATTGCATTCTAGGCAGATGGTGACAAACTATTTTATACTGACAAAAATAACAAGAATAATAATACAATTATTATTTATTGTGCAATTTAAATATTATACCTAATTATATTGAAGTGTTCTAAAAATATATAACTTCCTCTATTTCTATTTCTCAGACAAATTGCTTGTACTTACTGTTGCAACTCAACAAACAGATGGTTTTCTTCGTTTCATGCAAACAGCGAAGTACTTCAACTACACTGTCAAGGTAATGTTTTTTAAAAAAATCCTCTTAAACTGTGAAACAAAGATGCACAGATTCAGCATGCACATTCACTAATTCCATTGCTAGATGTCTGACCCTGTTCCTGACAACAAACATGTGTTGTACATGTTTGCTCCTGCTCTCCCACCTGGATAGAATGTTCTCCTGACACAAGAAACACATGAGTTCCTTTCTATCCAAACATTCCGTGTATTGCTATGGAAAAACCTCTACATGGCCTGATTGTTATGATTGGAAGAAATTTGGATTTTTTCCAACAATTATCCTAATCAAAATGTGTGGTCTGATTTACTTAAATACTGGCGGGTGTTGGACTTTCTAATTAATCATTTTGCTCATCATCCTTTAAAAGTCAGGTGTGTTTTTTATTTTGTTTCTTCATTTGATTCCCCCAATTAACAGTGGAACATGTAAAGATTCTGTACAATCTGGTAGAACTTTTTATTTTGTGTGCAAACGTCTATGCCTTCTAATGAAGTAAGCTGTTTTCTTTATTTATTTGATATGTTGTTTTCAGGCTTTAGGTCCACATCATTGCAACCCTTAACTGACATATCTTTTATATCATGGTTTTCCTTCTTTACAGGTACTTGGAATGGGGAAGGAATGGAAAGGTGGTGATGTAGGCAAATCAATAGGTGGGGGACAAAAAGTACGACTACTAAAGGAGGCAATGCAAAACTATGCGGACCATGAAGACCTTGTTGTGATGTCTGTTGACAGGTTGGATTCAATTAATCTTTTTGACATTTACTATCAGTCAAAATATACATACGTTTTGTTAAAATAACCAGTGAGGTCTAGGACAACAGAATTATCATATCCTACAACTTCATTTAATTTGACATTATGATGGCTTTCTTCCTCCCATGCTTTTCCTATGACAGGAAATGGCACATGGCTTCATGTTGTAGAAGGCATTCGTTAAATAATCTTGAAAAAGTTAGAGATGGACTTTTTAACTTGTCAGTCAGGTGTCAGAGTTCTACCGCCATGGTGGCAGATGTGGGTGGAAGGAAACCACACTTTCTACAAATGAACCATGTTGAGTCAAAGCTGTGATTGATGTCATAGGACACTATCTGGGTGACGTCTGATGAAGTTCTGCAAATGTAAATGTACTATGAATTAAAACCTGAATATACTTTGTATGTAGAAGAATTTAAAACTCTGCAGGGGTGATCTTTAATAAAATATAATGCATGTGATTTTATGAAACGCAGCCTTTATAACTACACTAAAAACATTTCTTACTTTGTTGTTGTAGTAAAACAAGCCATGCTTTTCATTTATTTTGTCTTTTCAGTCACATGTGCAGACATGCACAAACTCTAGTTTGCAGTATCTTTTAAATGTTTTATACCACAGCAGACAAATAGACTATTGGGAAGTTGCCATCATAGTATTTCTTTAAATTACATTTATTTAAATGAAACACCTTTTTAGAAAATGATTTATAAAACCATATAATTACTATAATTTGTAGATTTTGGAATCGCGTCATGAAATATGTGAGCCGTGCAGCCCTTTTAAATTGTGTTTTTATATAATTATACCAGTACCGAAACAAAAAAAAACAATCGGCTAGTCTTCTGAAGTTGCTAGCAGCAAACCATGGTGCCATTGTGGTTTGTTTAAGAAAAGAAACATAATGCATGGTTATTTACTTTAACAACTTGCTTTGTAAATGACTAGGTATCCATTCATAATAAATACTTAAAGTAAAACACCTTTCTTAAAAGCTGTTTATTATACAATGGAAAAATGTTTCTTAATTGGCATAAAAGGATGACTAAAACTGCCAGGAACACTCGCAGCACAAGTGTCAGATTATGAATTTAAAAATAATAAGCACACTATAAAAACGAGGTTATTGTGTGGGTTTCAATCAAACATTCAGTTCATTATTTACCTCCACCTTTAACTGCTATGGGGTTTATTTTAATGATCTAAACAATCACTGTTTAACTCTACTACTCCAACTGTATATTACTCCCCAGTGGTGATTTATTAACCCATTAACATTACTACATACAATGCAAAAAAAATTTTTTTTTTTGGTTTTGCATAGTTCATGGTTTACAATTGCCACCTCCTGAGCAAAGTTACTAATCAGCTTTGTTTTAGCCGATTTGCGTAACAATTCTAAAAACAGATGTATGTTTAGTACAGAAACTTCACCTGGGAGCAGTTTCCTGGGAAGATTTGATGTTGTGGAGTTACACCAGATATAAAGAGAACTACATATGTGCTTTTGGATCACTCTTACAATTGCTTGTAAATTCAATTTTCCTTTTGGGTTTAAAGTCATGTAAGAGTCAACATACAGGTTGACCTCAAAATGTGTTTTCAACAATGCCATATCACCTTTGAACACACTATTGCTTTAATAAATATAATAAAATGTTAATAGTTATATGAGACATTTACTTGTCGTTTGGTAAGTTGAGTATCACTGTTTAACAGTGAAGTAACACAGGAGCTGTTTTTTTTATTGAATCCCTTTGTTTGTTAGTCTACTTCTAGTTCTACTTCTTGCAGTTCTATATCTTCTAATTAACTAAGTATAATTTTGCTGTAGCCAAATTGATTGCATATGTTGAGTATTTAGTGGATGTTTACAATGACCTTTTAAAGGATTTAGGAAAGGACTTCAGAATTTCGAGAAACCACCATGAGCGTGCCTGGTAAATGATAAGCTGTCGTTGGAACTTTTAGCAAACTTTTTTTCTTTTCCTTTTCAGTTATGATCTCATCTTTGCTGGTGGCCCTGAAGAGCTGTTGAAGAAGTTCCAGCAAGCAAATCACAAAGTGGTATTTGCTGCTGAGGGTCTGGTTTGGCCAGATAAGAGGCTGACTGACAAATATCCATCCATCCGGAGTGGGAAAAGATTCCTGAACTCTGGAGGTGAGATAAGCAGGAGTTTGCTGGGATTGATTCAGACCTCTTATTATGGAACACAATCTAAATTTGGATCCCCAGGACATGTCTGATCTGACACTGTAGATGCAACCGTCAGGGATTTCAGATGGATGAAATTTCATATGTACGTTCAAATAATTCACATAGTTAGAAATGACACGTAGCAACTCAAATTTGTCATTAGGTAGGCTACCTAGAATCAAAACTTTTTAGAAATATATGTAGTAAAATGATTGCGCCTTACTGTATCATTTTTTTTCTTATTAGGAATTGCTTTTACTGTTAAGTTGTGCTGTATTTATGTCTGGTTTCACAGACATAGATTTTGGACTAATTTACAGAGTTTAACAGTAGGGAATAGCTGTTAGTGCCCTTAAAGGCTTTTGAGTAAAACTACAGTATTCGCAGTACACTGTTTTTTCAATGTATATATCGTTTTGTTAACTGGAAGGAACTTGTGGTCATTCTGTGGTATTTCCTGCAGAGCAGACTAAATACTAGTTCATTCTTGTCTCAGGATAAGGTGAAAGACGTATTCATTTCAGTTTGTCAATGCAATCTAGCCAGACGCTGTTTTTTTTTTATCCCCATCTTAAACTGTAAGGGCGACTTTCCCCTGAACCACTGCATTCAGCAATTTGTGGTCATTCATGTTTAAATTCACATGCCTATTATCCTGCTGCTTTGAATACCAGAATTACTGTTTTCACAATGGTGGTTTGCTCTTTTTACCAGAACCTTGTACAATTTTGCATTTTACAGACATGTAAAAAAATATTGATTATTATTATTATTATTATTATTATTATTATTATTATTATTATTATTATTATTATTATTATTATTATTTTATTTCTTAGCAGACGCCCTTATCCAGGGCGACTTACAATCGTAAGCAAATACATTTCAAGTGTTACAGTACAAGAAATAATACAATAAAAGCAAGATAAATACAATGACTAGTTCAAGCAAGTACAAGTGTGACAAAATACAATTCAATAATACAGCAGATAAAAGTGACAGTGATAGTTACATCAAGATATGATTAAATACCAAATACTACAGATTAAACACTTGGCAGATTACAGTACTCTGAAGTACTGTAAGTAGATTAAATGCAGTATATGTGATGTTTCATGGTTGCTTAGAAGCAAATGGGCAGTTCAATACTTTATGCATCAGATGTTGTGCTGCTAGTTTTACACTGTAGACTTCTTAAAGGCCAAGAACTAAGTGGTCATGGCTGTTTACAAAACTTGCCAAGACCTGAAGTAGCTGTTGACAACTGTTCGCTTGAAGTGTAGTCACCATTTAATGTGTTTATTTTGTTTGTTTTTCATCCATATTCATTTATTTTGTTTCTTTGTTCTGCTTTTTTAAGTGGTGGTAAAGGTGCCAAAGATTAATTTAGCAAAGAATGAATCTGTATCTCATGTGTCTGTTTTCAATGTTCATTCCTTATTTAATAAATACATTGCTGATGCTGGTCTTGGAAGATAACCTCTTTCCTAACACATTCCTATTATTATTATTATTATTATTATTATTATTATTATTATTATTATTATTATTTATTTCTTAGCAGACGCCCTTATCCAGGGCAACTTACAATTGTTACAAGATATCACATTATTTTTACATACAATTACCCATTTATACAGTTGGGTTTTTACTGGAGCAATCTAGGTAAAGTACCTTGCTCAAGGGTACAGCAGCAGTGTCCCCCATCTGGGACTGAACCCACAACCTTCCGGTCAAGAATCCAGAGCCCAAACCACTACTCCACACTAATAAAATGATCAATTACATTTTGAGCTGGTGAATTTTTAGGGGGTGTGAAATTCTCTCTTCCCATGGCCCCTTTGTTATTTATTATATCAATGTTAAATGTATCTCTGGCCCAAATATTTTAGGAGATGTTGACTACAGCTGATTTTAAAATGGTTTGTTCCACAGGAATTATTGGCTATGCTCCACATATTAATAAGATAGTGCAACAGTGGGAACTTCATGATAATGATGATGATCAACTTTTTTACACCAAAGTTTACCTGGATCCATTACAGAGGGTAAGGAAAAATGTAACAAACATTTCACCAAAAAGCTGATAACTAACCATGTTTTAATTGTCTTGTTGTTCACCTCTACCACATGAGGAAAACAACTTCTCACTTGAGTTAGTGTATGATGGATTAGACCCAATAAATCTGCTCACTACAACAGTTTATAGTCAAACAAGACTTTTATTAACAGCATTGCAACAGAAATACATAGCAGAGCAGGTATATTACCTTATCACAGAGAGACAGGGCAGTAGTCTTTACTTCCTGTTCTAACACCAGACTCTAGCAATGCTTTATTTATACTCTTCTTTCCGGGAGACACTAATCTTGCACAAGGTTATTCATTAAATGGTCATACAATCTGTGTCTGCAACTGCTGCTGTTTTAAAATGGCCAAGAAGAACCATGTAAATAACAAATTATACAAATATTGCCCAACTTGCATGTAAAATTTCTCTTACCAGTTTTTTTTAAGAAGGATGTCTATCCTGATTAAATAACCATGAGAACTATGTTGGTCATCTTTAAAGTGACATATATTGAATAACAGCACTGGTTGTCAGCCAGCTGCTGATGGGCATCTCATTAAATGGCTGTCACATTATAATTATAACAAAAGATGTATAAAAGGACTGAAAAATGTTTTCTCCCGTACAGCCGCTCTAGAATTTTGTGTGAACTACACTGTATAGATTCTGGGCACATTCGTTGAATCAATTTGAATAATTTTCCTCCTATAAATTTTAGGAACGCCTGAACATAACTTTGGATCACAAGTCCCAGATTTTTCAGAACCTCAATGGAGCAGTTGGTAAGTTCTCCATCCTCATTTAATTCAAATGCATTTAATCTAAAGTATACATCACATTAAAGATAACAATGTTTGTATTGTTATTGTTTTTCAGATGAGGTCTTACTAAAATTCGGAACAGAGAGAGTGAGAGCAAGAAACGTTGTGTACGACTCGTTGCCAGTAGTCATTCATGGAAATGGGAATACCAAAGTGAGTCATGGCTACATAGCTGTCTGAACGTGAATGTAGTAGATTCACACCTGCAGTCTTTTATAAAATAGTGTTGCGTGTTGCTATAAAAAATAAAAGAAAACGTATGGCAGTGTCGTAGGCAAAGGTGAAAGATATTTATAAAAAGAAAATTAATCCAGATGGTAATCCAACTGTAACAATTTTCTGGACACAAGCACAAACATAATTTATATTGGGGAAAGAAAAGTAGTTTTGTGTCTCTTAATTTTGTATATCTTAATTGCGATCCTGTAAAGTTAATGAATAAGGCAATATTTGATTTACTGATGCAAAATTCACAAAGATATACAACTAAATCTAAATAATGTGCATTTATTTTAATACAATAGCACAATTTGGAATGGGTTTACATAGATTGGCTTATTGGGTCATAGGTGCTGCATTTGTAATATTTTTACTCTTTCCTTTGTAAGCCATCATAAGTAGTCATCAATCCAAAAACTTCAGTAAAAATAGCAAATCATAATCTTTACTAGTGTTGAAATGTATTTCCTCAAATTTCATCGTAGAAGCAAGTGTGGCATTTCTGTTGTTTCTTTTCATAAACATGTGTATTTGTATTAACTATTTATTTCCTTTTTCCCCCAAACAGATTTACCTAAACTATCTTGCTAATTACATACCTAATGTTTGGAACTATGAACAAGGATGTGGTGTTTGTGATAATGACCTCTTTGATTTTACTGATATTAAGGTAAGTCACTGAATTTGCAGTTTTCTATGTGTTATATTACTTACACAGCACAGGAGTTTAAAAGTACTTGCTTAATATGATAGGTATAGTAGGATGCTAAGAAAAATATAACTTCTGCTAAAAGTAAAACCTCTTGAATATTTTGAATATGTTGTTGTCAGACACAGAAGTAAAGGCATTGCAAAGCAATTCTCTGAAATTTAAAATTTAAAACATTCAGACTTGAAAAATAGGAGAACAAAAAAAGCAGAACTAACATAACTGTGGTGCCAAATGATCATATCACTTTCAGAGTTTAAACAAGTTTTGTTGGAATTTGTATAGTTTTATCCTCTGGGAGAATTACTCTGAAAATCTGTTAGTAGGTTCAGCCAAGCATGGCTACTAATGTTAGTTTTAACAATCAGTACAGTGTAAGTCCCAGAGGATTTGTTCTAACTACATTTTTTTCATGAAGATGCTCGGAAAATGAGCGGTCACATGTCCAAAGTACAAGTCTGGAAACTCCTGTCTGTTATCTGTCTTTAAGTGTCTGAAGTAACTCAGGCATTCCAAGACTATGATCCTCCTGTATCACAGCCAAAAAAGGCAAATAACCATACAGTTTAATGAGTTATGAAAGCTGTAGTTTCATTAGTTTCAACAGAGAGTATTGTGATATGTACAATTATAAAAGCTATTAGATTTGAAAAACAAACTTCATTAAATTACAGTCCCGATTTCCTAGCAAATGTCCCGCGTCCCGATGCATAGGAAGAAAGTCACGATATTTACACATAGAAAATTCTGCACAGTAGAGTTAGTGAAAACCACGCTGTGCTCTTCGTGCGGCTGACACATCTGCTGATCACTAACTTACCGGTATACAAAGGGAGGATTGCTTCATTGTGTCATTGTTTACTGGCATGCTGGTCGTGTGGTGTTGAGTTGAGGGGATACATCTATTGTTATATGATAGAGTGATTTTTGCATATGACCCCTCCCATGTGTATGATGCGTACACCCCCCCACCCCCCCGCTGATCCCGCTGAACAGTTTCCAAATGTTGGCAAGTATGTAGTATGCATGATCGTGGTAAGTGTGGTTAAGGACCACATGAAAATGAAGTGAGAACGAGAAAGGGGATGTCGAATTTCAGACAACCCCATAGATGCATCTCTGTTAGTAGTGAAGGTGTCTCCTGTTCTCTTCAGAAGGTAATCAAAACAGCATTTCAATGTGACATCCTGGTCCTTTATCTTTAAGGTCCTCCATTTCCTTCTAGATCACTTCACAAATATGCTGTATTCTATGAACATAATACAGAAATGGGAACAAATTACCAAATATTAAAGTAGGAAAAAATCTCCACAACAGGTCAAGTGGTTTATTTTTTTAAATAGGTTATCATGTTACGGGCAGATTTAATAGATTTCGCTCTCCAGTACCAACATGAATGCCCAGTGAATTATTCATGTTTGGCTAATAGAGGCAAATTCCAGAAGAGAAAGAAGCCAAAGTATTTATAACAAAGGCTATTTCTTTTTCGGAGACATAGTGTAAACATAGGTCATCGCCATCTGTTGCTATGTACATTTTGTGACTTTGACATCTGGACAGAAAAAGAAGGAAATCTCATCAGGGAGAGTTGTTTTTCAAATGCAGATCCTCCCTTGCTTGTCCTGAATTTTTCATCTATAATTAAGGCATGTCTGCTAAATGTACAGAAGTAACCAAAATTCCAGGGCAGGCATGCATTCTAGTAATTTCACAGTGTGTATGTATGTGTGTGTGTGTGTGTGTGTGTGTGTGTGTATATATATATATATATATATATATATATATATATATATATATATATATATATATATACACACACACACACACACACACACACACACACACACACACACACACACACACACACATACATGCACATTTTCAAAATCAACCATTACCAAGTCCTATACACATCATTTTGATTGGTGGGAAGAGACATTGGGCCAGCAAAAGCAATGTGGCTTCTTGTCCTCTCTTTCTCTCTCACTCTCTCTCTCTAGTCCAATACAAATTGAAAGGCAACTTTTGCTAAACTTTGGAATCTTAGGCTTTTACACAAATTATATTGTTGTGTTTTTTTTTTGTTCCCCCCCCCCCCCCATTAAGTATATTTCTCATTTATCACAGAATTTAAGACAAACATGTCCAAGCTTGATTTTGAATCAGCCCAGGTATACAGTATAATACATATGGTTAATGTATACAATATGCTATTTAAACTGTCGAGATGGAATGTTCTCTAATGTATTTACATTTACATTGTATACATGTGGCATCTCTTAACACATGTTATCTGTAGTTTATGTTTTAAAATGCGTGGAAGACTTTTTCCTTGTATGTATTGGCTTTGTACTTTAATCTTATGCTTCCATTTTTTTTTTCCACACAGGATGTGGTCTGTTTTACTTTTGACAAATTTTTATTATTTAAGATTGAGGTTTCTGAATAAAAACAAATCTTTCCTCTTTTTAAACCAAATCAGAACATATTTGCCTATGTATATAAAATGTACACTATAATGTACCTACCAGGAGTCTGTGTGGTCCAGCGGTTAAAGAAACCCTGAGCAAGTCACTTAACCTCCTTGTGCTCCGTCTTTTGGATGAGACGTAGTTGTAAGTGACTCTGCAGCTGATGCATAGTTCACACACCCTAGTCTTTGTAAGGTGCCTTGGATAAAAGCATCTGCTAAATAACAATAATACATGCAGAGTGCTAAAACACTATGGCAAACATGACATGACTGTGTGAGAAATGAGATCTGACAAACAATATGTGTTCAAAACTGTATATACTGAAAGCGTTTGTATTTGGGGACAATACTGTATTTAGTTTCAGCATCTTTCGTAAGTTGCTTGATCTTGTTTAATTTCATTTGTCAGGAATATCCAAGTGTGACTATTGGTGTGTTCATTGAACAGCCAACTCCCTTTGTGCCTGAATTTTTTGAAAAATTACTGACCCTGGATTACCCAAAGGATAAACTTCATATCTTTATCCATAACAATGTGAGTACTTGCTGCAGAATTATGAAACCCTTTGCTGGAAATTCCTCAGAATGAAGCCAGCCACTTAACTGTATCTGCCCTCCCTTGTGCAGGAAGTTTACCATGAAAAGCACATGCAGAAGCTGTGGGTGCAAAATAAAAATGTGTTTAAGAGCTTTAAAGTTGTGGGCCCTGAGGAGAACCTGAGCCAAGGGGAAGCCAGGAATATGGGAATGTAAGTTATTTTTTGTTTGTTTGTTTTTCATTGTGCATATCATTTTTTGAACAGGCTACAGTATATTCATAAAGTTTGAATCGATTGGGGAAAACATAACTAACTTTAATTAATTATCACCAGTAACAAAAAACAATGTAATCCAAATTGTAGTGCACTTACCTACAGTAATTACCTATTTAAAAATAATCTTACTGTGTTTTAAATAATATGTTTTTCACCATGGGTTTTCTAAAACCGGTATATTGTCTGAATTTTCTAGCTATATAAAACAGCTTTATATTATAATGGAGTTTCATTTTCTCTTTCTGCTAGGGAACTGTGTCGGAAGCGTGAAAGCTGTGACTACTATTTTAGCATTGATGCTGATGTTGTGCTGACAAACACCCAGACCTTGAGGTTGTTAATTGAACAAAACAGGTATGTGCTGGTGGATACAGTGGAAATATACATGTAGACTCCCACATTCTCTTCCCTGGTAACTATATTTTTCCTGAAGTACAGAAACCACAAGAACAATTAACAGAATGAAAATCTCATCCAATTTAAAAATAATCGTGGGTGTCTTCCTGTTGGAATGAGCAGATGGTGTCTGTATGAAGTAGAGCGGCCACAGCTATAAACGGCACTGAGCAGTGAAAACAAAATAAACGAATACACTTTTTTCAAAGTGTGCCATTAAACAGATGTCTCTTTGGTTGGCAACCCATATATTGTAATACTTCTGGGCACTTAGGAAAATATTTTATGATAGTGGCAGAAGTTCTTTAGCTATGCTTGGATAACCATTCTTGGCGAAGCCAGTCATATTTATTTTTTTACCTTTTTACCTGTTACTTTTTATAATTTTTACATAGGGATTATAAATAGGCACAGATCACAAAGGCATGACCATAGAGCTTAAATAAAGAGACCTGAGAATAGAGTTTTTCATCAATTTAGGAATGTTTATTTTTCACAGCAGCAGTGAAAAGTTAACTTTTTTTTTTAAACGGCCTAAATTACTATTATTTATTTATTTATTTTTATTTGTTTCCTGCAGAAAAATAATTGGTCCTTTGGTAAGCCGTCATGGAAAACTCTGGTCAAACTTCTGGGGTGCCTTAAGTCTGGATGGTTACTATGCTCGTTCTGAAGATTATATCGACATTGTTCAAAGCAAACGAGTGTAAGTTTTGCATTATTCTTTGCCTGAGAATTGAAAAGTTACAAGGTGTGTAATTACAAGTTGCTAATGATACCAACTCCTCAAGGGAAACCAAGATATATGCTCATGAAATGCATACAGTAAAAACTAGCCAACTCCTCCCCGTTGATTAACCATTTCTATACATTTTTTGTGACATCTGTTTTTCTTTTTAAATTTGGTATTTATTAATGCTGTTCTTCAATAAGTGATGTGCTGCCAAAACTGATACATGTTCTTTTATTGTACAATATTGCTTTAAATAGCATTACAAATCATGACCTTTTTTGTTGTAAATATACAAGATTATAATGTGTTAGAATTGAATGAGTTACCTTTCTTATGTCTGATTAGTATCACTGATCTACTTATATCTTGGTGAATGTTTAACAAATATTCTAACGTCTGAACCAAACCACAGACAAAGTTAGTTGTTACTTGATCTCTTCCATATGGAACATGTGCTTTGTATGTCAAACATGCTGCCAAGGATTTTCCACTAGTTTGCTGGACTTTTAAAAATAAGGTTGGGTCATGGTTTATTGGTGGTTGGAAACACACTGGAACATGTAATGAAAAGCTGATATATTTGTATGACAGGAGGAAATATGCATGCATTAAAAAAAAAAAAAGATGTTCTCTTTTTTTTTGTTTTTTTTGTTTTTTTTGTTTAGTGGTGTATGGAACATTCCATACATGGCTCATATCTACCTCATTAAGGGCGAGACTCTCAGAAATGAATTGAAGGAGAGAAACCAGTTTGTTTTAGAGAAACTGGACCCTGACATGGCGCTCTGCAAAAATGCTCGGCAGCTGGTAAGATTAGCAGTGTTTCCCCAATAGCATCTGCAGTTTTACACGGCAATATAAAGACACATAAAAATAAACTATATAGCTTTAATAGTAATTTGTGTTTTAATGTAATATTTTAAGTTGTATTTATACATTGTAACTTTATATCAAGCACTTTAATTTTTTAAACATAAACGATAGACAAAGTTGTCATTTTCAAATACTTCCACTTTTTTTCTGTGCATGATGTATGGTTTCTTCATTTTGAAATGTGTGTTGAGAGCTAATGTTAGTCATGCATTTCTAACTGATTGCTTCAATTTTAACATCTTGAATGAAGAGTAATTTAAGCGATCACTGTAAATGTGCCAATGAACCTTTTCTCAAAAAACTGCAGCTCCACTAAGGGAAAGAAAAGTTGGCAAGTATAAATGCCCTATTTGTTTTTTCAGGCATGACTTCTGTCTATGTATGGTATTTTGTATGGTTGTAAAGGGATTGCTGCTCCAGTTCAACTACCATCACCCCAGTTCTTACTCTATACTCACCATGTGCTCATCTTAAGACTACAGCTGGCTTCACATTCTTCTTTCTTTCCCTTTTTCATTCTTCACCTTTTTTTTTTAAAGCTATTGTGCTGTGAGCTTTTTCGAAATGTTGCAGTAGCTGATTTAAAGCATCTGCAATCAGTGTTTAAGTTTCTCCCATCCGTTTTAAGCTTTGCTTTTTGGCTGCATGCTCTATTTAAAAGAAAACACATTCCAGAACAGCAGCTTTAAGAAAAGCCCACTGCTTATGGCATCTCTTCTTTCCTTTTCGAGGTGTATGTAAATAGAAATACCCTTATGTTACACAACTTACATGGTGCCTCTCCTTCATTTTAGACAATACAAAGGGAAAAAGACTCCCCTTCTCCGGAATCATTCCATATGCTCAGACCCCCAAAGGTTTCATTTTGTTTTAATTATTTTTATATATTTGAATTTTACGTGAAGTATAAAGTTTATGAAGGGTATAACAGTACATTTAAGGACTGCTTCCCTTCTGCTAGCCAACATAAAACATGCTTTTAAAACACTCACCAGCAATTTCGTTTACTAGCTTTTTTATCACCAATCAGTGATTTATGAGGTTTATGATCCTGTTAGTTTTTTATATCTATTTTTTTCTCATGTTAATCCTAAGCTATTGTGGGGATTGTTATTCCAGGGGGTATACTTTGAATAGATAAGTAGCTTTTTAATTATCAGTCCTGTGGGCTCTATACTGTAAAATGTAACTCGATTAGCACATAAAACATAATTTCTAATGTTGCAAACTAACAGTAATGTTTGTTGACTTGAAGTGAAAAACTTATATACCCAGAATTCTCCAAACTTCTATTACCAATTGTGTCCCTCTTCTGAAAATCTGGTGAAATGCTGAATACAAGCACAGTAAATGAAGGATTTACTATAAAAAATCTAAGCTTGCATGCATTGTCGACTCTTTAGTCTTTTTCATTATGTACCTGATTTTTAAGTGGCTAAAATTAAATACTGGTAATACTAACAAAAGCACCCTGCTTTTAAGGACCACTGTTTTGTCAGTATCGAAATCCAGGTGTCATACAAGACAAAAATATTGTGGTCTGCTGTGTATGCAAAACATGTTGTAATTCAGATCTTTTCATATTTTAACTAAAATAAAACTGCAAGCTAAAGGGAAGCATCCTGTTTGGATTGAACTGTTAGTACTCGTAATAAATTATAATTGGTCAATGTACATGAAGTTGCTGTGAGGCCAGCTGAAGCTCAGCCCAGTGTACACCCCTGCATTCCCTGCAGCTGTCTAACCACAAATCACTTAACCATTTCCAGTCCAGGTTATACATGCTCCATTTAAGGGCCACTGCTGTCTGGGCCTGCTAACATTTGCCCTTTCAGAGTAACTAGAACATATTTTAACTAGATGTTAAGGTATTAAATTATTTAAAATGCTGTTGTATTCCAATGCTTTCTCTATTTAATTAACATTGTAACTTCAAAAAGAGGAACCCGAGTTTGCCTTAAAATAAGTATTTATTATTATTTATTTATTTTTAGAATGTGCGATTTATGAAAGAACTGTAACCTGGCCTGTAAATAGTTAACTATGAACCCACACTTTGCTGCATATTAATTAATCTGAATATTTCATCCTGGATCTAGCCTTGGAATAGCCTTGCCATACTAGTAATCCCACTGTGTTTTTACCCTGCTCCCATTTCCTTCATTGCCTATAAGCTAATTAAATATTCAAATTATTTTTCCAGGTATGATACAGGTCCCTTTTAGGTTGCATTCACACTGGGTCCGTTTCAAACAGACTCGTTCTGGTTGGTTTCGTTTGACACACTGTAGCTTGCTATTTACACTAATCTGCGGTCAAAGGTACCAAGTTCATTTGGATACAAGCTAAAGAGCATTTGTTTGTTTTTTTGGTCCTTTTCTCATTTTGTTCAGGACCGAGTTTGTTTGTGATCACAATGCAGTTTTCAAGTACACTCTGTTTATAATATGATCTGTGACTCATACAATTGAAGGCTGAAATTAACTGTGACCCTAATGTAGTTCCCTGAAACACTTCTCATTTTTTGCTCTAATTGTTTCCTCAGAATATGAACTTTCCTCAAAATGTTTACTTCCTAGTCAGGTTACCTAGTTTATTTCCTATGTGCAAAAGGACAGAGTCCAGCAGTTGTTCATATTGACATTTTAGCAAGTGAACCAGCATTTGCTAAACAGCCCAAGACCACCTCTTTAGGTGGACTCTGTCCGGTTTGTTTCCCAAATGGACTTTGTTGTTCACACTTCACACCAAATGTACCAAACCATACCGAGTGCGGACCAAACCCTCTAAATTGACCCAGTGTGAGCACAGCCTTAATCAGAATTGTAATCACTGTAGATCTGTGTTTAAATCCTGATTCAACTAACTACCCATTCTTTTCAGGCCGATAAAGGACAAGGAAGTGTATTATCTTTTGAAGTATTTGTCTAGAATTAAAATACATTTGGAAAGCATAAAGTATTAAGATATTTGAGGTGTTTTTTGTCAGGTTTTGTAAACTTTTTTTTTTTTTTTCTTACAGCAAGTTCAAAAATATTATTGGAAGATAGCAAGCTGTTGTTTTTTAGGAATATGTGAGTGCTGCATAATGTTTTACATTCCCATTTCCATCGAAAGTAACTTGACTTTCTTATTAACTATAGGGAGTTTTCATGTACATTACAAATCGCCATGAATTTGGAAGGCTAATTTCAACTGCAAATTACAATACATCTCACTTCAACAATGACTTGTGGCAGATTTTTGAAAACCCAGTGGTAAGTGTCAATGGAAAAATATGCATGTACATATGTATGCCCTATAGAGCCTTTGTGAGCCTGAATAACATTGCTGATTTTAATGTGGCTAATATATTCCTAGAGAATATGTATCTAGAGATACTAAGTTGATAGCATTATAACTATAAGACTAAATCAAAACTTAACAAAACTGTACTTAATAGCATTCTTTTTTTGTAAGTATCTTCTTTCTTCTACTCATAAAAAGAAAACGATGCTTTTGTTAAGTGCGATTAGCGGGTTGTCAAAGTTTTGATTTGTTCCCAGCCTAATTCAGTTTTAAGCTGAATTCATGTGGCCTCAAGAAGCAATTGTTATGTCTGGAACCTACTATCCTTTTCAAAATCTAGTTATCAAAGTTTTGTTTTTTTAAACAGAATTCTGAAATACTTATACTTATACAGTCATATACCTGCCCGTTGATAAATAAGCTTCAGCAATGGCTATGATTGAGAGGGACTTTTATTCACACATAAAAGGTGTGGCAATGTGAAGTTATCTCAGAAAAAAATGTTGAGCAGTAATATCATTTGTTAGTTAATGACCCGGAACATCAGTGCAGTCCTGATATGTGTTTGAAAGATAAAGTAGCAACACTAAACAGTTTTTTTTATAAAAATATATTTAAAATGTTTAACTATTATATATATATATATATATATATATATATATATATATATATATATATATATATATATATATATTGAGGTGAACATCATTTTTCTATAGGTGTTCTGGGTGTTTTTCAGTTATTACAGACATTTACTAACAAACAAACATATCATAAATATTAAACAGCATCACAATTATTAAAAACAGTCACCTCACACGGCACAGCTCAAGTAGCAGCGACAAAATAACATGCAAAAGACAATGTTTTCATACTGTGTATGTGAATATGCCTCCGCAATGAAATGCAGTGATTTCTCAAGGGTCTGTGAAGTCACAGTCGACTGTTGGAGCTTAGCCGCATGGTGTTTTCCATTTAGAGATGTAGACGCCAAAAAAGATTATTTATTTTTAAATATCTCATTACAGGATTGGAAGGAAAAATACATTCACCAAAACTATTCAAAAATATTTACCCAGAATCTGGCAGAGCAGGTGTGTATCATTACATTGAATATAAATTGTTTTTAGAATGAGTGTTAGTAACACTTTTTTTTTGTGAACAGACCTTATTTCATATTGAATTGATGTTCAGAGTAAGCATTTTATCGATTTACCCACTTTTTATGCATCGCTAGCATTCACTTTTTTATATACAATTGTATTTATAGATTAATCAGGTGTTCAATCATCAATATATTGTTTTAACGGTTGTGTTCACACACACTTTTGATAAAGCATATAAATCAAGTAAGCGTGAAATCTTTATCATTCATCGTAGCCCTGTCCAGATGTTTTCTGGTTCCCCATACTTTCTGAGAAAGCATGTGATGAATTGATAGGAGAAATGGAACACTATGGAAGCTGGTCAGGTGGAAAGTATACGGTAAGACTAATTCAAATCTGTATCGGACACGGTTACCCTGTATGTTTCCATCATTATTGAGTATGTGAGTGGGTCTTGGTAAACATGTATCATTGTTGTGAATGTAAAAGAGGCAAGCACATCATACCAAGCAATGTACTGTATAGAGTGACACTGTCTAAAATGCAGAAAAGGGAAAACAACAGTGGTATGAAAAAAATAATAAATCAGGGATTGTTCTTTTTTTCCCCTAATTTGTGAATTATGAAAGTGTATATTAAAATACATCAGGGCTCCCGAGTGGCACATCCGGTAAAGGCGCTCCGCGTGGAGTGCAGGTCGGCCAGGGTGTCCTCGGCTCACCGCGCACAAGCAACCCCTGTGGACTGGCCGGGCACCTGCGGGCTTGTCTGTAAGCTGCCCAGAGCTGCGTTGTCCTCCAACGCTGTAGCTCTGCACCTCAGGGGTGGTAGTGGTGAGCTGAGCCTAAAATACAATTGGACATTTCAAACTGGGAGAAAAACGACAGCAATAATTAAATTAGCATTAATATACAAATTATTTTCTCCTCCATAACTTATTGTAATTGTATTTATTTATTTTTATAGGATAAGCGCATTTCTGGTGGTTATGAAAATGTTCCAACAGATGATATTCACATGACACAAGTTGATTATGAAAAGGAATGGCTACATTTCATCAGAGAGTTTATTTCTCCAGTAACACTCAAAGTTTTTTCTGGCTATTACACAAAGGTAAGTTTGTAAGTGTGCTTTAGAACAGGGGCTCATGGGATATTTTTTTAGTTCTCATAATTATTGGGAAAGAAAAAATAATGACACTGGCATTATTTCAAGCTTTAGCTTAATGACTGCTTGGCAGTGCAATAACAATAAATGGTGAGAGAATATTTTTTATTCCATTGTTATTCCATCCCTTCATATTAATGCTTTCTGTATGGTGTCTGTGAAGCTTTTGTCAGGCTGTTGTGTTTTTTTTTTTTTTTTTAGACATAATTAAAAAAACTAAATGCAAATGATTTTGAACTTAACCTATGCATTAACATATTACTATAGTCTGTCAAGACAACTAATGCATGTGATTGGCAGAGAGTAGCTGCATGTTTTTTAATGTATAGAGTAGTTTAATTTCAATTGCATTTGGCTTTCTCCTAACACAGCCAACATAGGGTGGCCAGACTATAAGTATTGTCATCAAAGACTGATTACTATCAACGTATATTACATTGGAATGAATGAACCTGAAAGCAATGCAAACAGGTTTATCACAGATTTTCAGTATATTCTACAAAGTAGCCTTGCATGTAAAAATTTGTAACGATTTACCTGTCAATGGACAGTTTGGCAATAGGTACATTTGCTGCACGAATCATTAAATAAAATAAAACTCAATTTGTAGATTGTAAAGCTTGTTTTGTTAGTTTGTCTTGAATATCTAGTTGAAAAATCTTATCTAGACCTTTCATAGGCAGTTTTTTTAATTTTTTTATTTTTATTAAACAACATACAACTGAGATAATATTGTTATACAAATGTAACGCTGTCCTAACTGACAAGAGTGTAACTGGTTTGAGTTTCCATAATGGATGGTTTTCCATTGACTTTGTTTAAGGGCTATGCATTGCTGAATTTCGTTGTTAAGTACACTCCTGACAGACAGGCATCATTGAGACCACATCATGATTCCTCAACATTTACGATCAACATCGCTCTTAACAGTAAAGGAACAGATTTTGAGGTGAGTTTGTCAATTCACTAAAAGTGTTGATTATCTTCTTCAAAGTAACAGTACAGAACCATAAACTAAGATAATCTGTGAAAAACTTTCAGTGTTTAACAGTGCATTTGCTAGTGTGGGTTCATGAGTAAATATAGTTCTTTCGTTTTCATTTTTTTGTCAACTTGCAACCTGCAACTTGATGACATTTTTTTTTTTTTTACCACATTATCATTTTGTATAATCAACAATGGCATTGAGTATTTGTGGATGGTGCATTCTGATTGGCACAATACCTTTTTAAAACAGTATTTAAGCACTGTGCTTTATCTTTACATGTTGTACCGCACTGTATTATGTCATAGAAGCAGCTGCTGTACAGCAACATTGCTTCATTTAAAGAATAATACAGTATTAAATCTCTATGATGAACAAAAAGATTTGTTTTTTGTGTTTGCCTGTTTGTATCCAATTCATTAAGGAACAGTAATATGATTGATTGTCTGAAATTATGAAACAAATTCAGTAGATTTGTAAAGCCCTGTGTATGTACTGTACTTCTACTTAGTTTAGATTTTTTTGTGTTTTTTTTTTTCTTACTTTTTGTATTTATTTTTGTAGCTGGCCTGGGGCTGAAATGTAATTGAGTCTTATTTTCCCCAGTTCTTGAATTTACCTCGCTACAGTACATTATATACTGTAAATTGTACTTGATCACAAAGTCTTAGACCCTTTGCTATTACAGTAGGTCACCATGTACTGTTCTATGTACCAGTCTGCACACATGTGACATTCTGGTAAGGTCAGAGGTTGCACATATTTTGCTGATCTTAATATTCCAGGGGTGTGCAATTTAAAAAAAAACAAAAAAAAAAAAAACACCTTGTCCAAGGGACAAAATGTTAAAAAAATCTACTTGTCCTTCTGAAACTTGTCCTTCTACTTGCCCCTTCACCATCCCACAAAACACACACACACACACACACACACACACATACAATTATAATATCACTTTCAGGATTACTTTTACTAAAGAATGAACACAACAAATTAGTGATTAATAACAATTTTTGCTTCAGGAAATCAAATAAAGAAAACGTAATTCAGTCCAAACAAAATTGAGCCCATCTAATTTTTGTGCATGACACAAACAAACATAATAATTCAACTAAAACTACATCAGACTTGTAGGTAGGAGATCACTATATTACACTTATGGAGACATTTCTGAAGAAAAATGAATTTGAGTACATTTTAAAATGTATTTTTTACATTTAAACTAGGTAATCGTAGGGTACAGTTCATCATACTGGAAAATGTTATTCTCTTAATCTTCTCAACTGTTTAAAGGGGGAGCACTGTATACTGGAACATCAATTTCCACCTGCACTGCTGTTATAGGATGCACTTTTATAGCAGTGATGCATCTGTTGTGGAGGATTACAAATGTAGGACAATATGCAATTTTCATCAGTAACAGATATACAGAGCCAGACAAAATCAACATTTTAAATGCAATTGTTGTATTCTTTTGTTACAGGGTGGTGGCTGTAAGTTTCATAGATACAACTGCTCTCTTGAATCTCCAAGAAAAGGATGGAGTTTTATGCACCCAGGAAGACTGACTCACTTGCACGAAGGACTACCAACTACAAATGGAACACGATACATTGCTATTTCTTTTATTGACCCATAAACTAGGAAGAAATTCCTTTTCTTTTTTTTCTTTATTGGAAGTTGCTTTTTTTATTTGAACACACCTTTTTTTTTTTTGCAAGTGGTAAAATAGTGGAAACCAAAAGTAGACCCTCACGTATTTGTGAATGCATTCGACATGAAACAGTGAAATAAAGCAGTAATTTCAATGCTGTACAAAATGATCTAATTTTAAGAAAATGCTACCGAAGGAATCTGAAGTGTAATGAGGGGAAATGACTGAAGATATGATTATTTAGCTGACTAATAAATACATCGTCAAGTAACTGTAAAAAAAAAAAAAGTGTAATAAAAAAGCAAAGGTATTTTCAACATACTTTTAAAATGTTGCCATTAAATAATTGAATGGTTTTGACTAAAAATAATTTCTAAATTGATATTATCGAGATTACTGTTATTGCACATGCATGTTGCTATTGTCATTTTATGTTTTTTTGTTGGTTTTTTTGTCATCAGAAATACGTCTTACTACTGATTATTTCTTGTGACACTGTCAGTGTTATCAGGATATTGTGCCCATGAACTGAGAGTATTCAATTTTTGTAAGTTTGCACACCAGCTCCAGAAAAATATTACAACACTGGTGCTATGATATTCAGGATTTGTATAAAAATCTATTACAACTTTTACTTGAAATTGACTCAATTTAAACATGTTTTTGTTTTTAAAAAGATTGTTAATGTCCAACTTGACAATTGTTATTGAACTGATTATCATTTCAAGGAGAATCAAATCTGTTGTATTGTTTATTTATCATCTTAAACGAGCTGTACACCATGAACACATTCACCAAATTAACGTATTATGTCATATTGATGTAAAAAAAAAAAAAATAAATAAATAAAGTGTTATTTGTCCACAGGTACAGTAAGATGTTTTTGTATGTCCTTACTTGTATAAATTTTCTAGCAAGAAAAGGGAAATCTTTTTTTATGATGCTACATTATTGGTGAGGTCAGGATGCTACATTATTGGTGAGGTCAGGATGCTACATTATTGGTGAGGTCAGGTTAAACCACTGTTTGTGGTGACTGAAATTCAGAAAAATAGGTAGCTTCAGAAGCTGTTATAATTACAAATAGTTTGCTTATGTAAGATTACGTTTCCAAAAACTGTTGATTAGTAGAACCTTTGTGTATTTTGGGGGGCTGGAGCCGGGACTCCTCTCCTGTGTCATCCCTGTGGCCTCGGAGCATCAGCCAAGTCTGACCTCTCTCGACTAGACCTTAGTTTGACGTCCTAGCCTTCCTTAGTTTCCCCCTGGGGGAAGTCCCTCGCTTCCCAGGAGGTGGACTGGTTACACAGATTGTCTGTGTTTTTCAAGCAGAACCAATATATATATATATATATATATATATATATATATATATATATATATATATATATAAAGAAAAGGATATTTCAGGTACTTAAAAAGGTAGAATAATTGATTACAAATCAATTATCAGGATGTTTCGGACTACAAGTCCTTCAACGGCTGAATACAAAAAAAACAGTGATATGGAAGATAGAGTTTAAAAAAACATGAAATGGGAAACCCTATTCCTCAGCCCTCTTCCCTTCCAAATCCATTAATTTGATTGACCCAGAAATGTCCTTGCATGAGTCAAGTTCCTATGAATCACAAATTAAACTGTAAAAGCTGACTTTTACTGTAAGTCCTTGAAAGAGTTCATTATTCAATGACTTTCCCCAATCCACCCATGTGGTAAGCCAATCAAAAACAACACTAGAAAACTGGTTAAGAGACCTGAATTATATTTGAGTTTATTGCATTTATCCCAGCCAGTCAGACAATGACCCTCAGCCATCTCATTCAATCAATTAACCAAACTGCCTAAATCGTCTCTAATACTCTACCTACATGCTGCATTCTGTAACTAATGTACAATGAACATCCACAAATTGTACTTTCAGCACATGAATAGGATATATACCAATAACGCTTTTAGCATTCCTTTTCTTCCATTGTGTTTCAATAAACCAGAAGGGTGGCTTGTTAATGAGATGGAAGCTTGGCCCTGGGCCAAATTTCGGTGCTAAAAAACCATTTGCCATTGTCCTGTCTCATTAATTATTGTTAGTGATTATCGATGAGTAGAACTGTTTTAGAAGTATAATGTGTGTGTATTCATTGTTTCAAGACAGAAAATTCCCTCACATGTTGGTGATTGAGTGAGAATGCATTCTGTAACAATATGAAATTAAAAAGTTAAAATACTTACAGAGGATATGTTTGGCATTATAGCTATATCTGCAATGCTTTTTTACATTTTGCAGCCGTTAAAGAATTTAGACAGACCCGTTCAAAGCATTGTTCAATATAATATTAATATTGTTCTAACCGAAGACAAATATAGAGTCACCTATTGATTGCTCCAGGGGAAAGATCAGGATGAGGTTGTAGGGTTCATTATCAATATTACAGACAAGAGTAGCATGATTTGTGGCACTGGACTTTGATTCCCAGCAGTTAAGAGAAACAGGAAACTTTCTGGTCTTTTGCGTACTGTTAAAAAAAAACAAAAAAAAACACAGACAACTGTAAGTAAAGCCAAATGTTGATTTACAATTGCTGTGAGAAGTGTTGGATCTCCATTAGAGTTTTCTTTTTTTTAACCTTTTCATTGAACTGTTAAGTATCTATTTAATGCACAAAATATGTAGTGAGAATCGTGCGAGGAGCAGAGCTGCTTGTGAATCCCAGGTTGAGAAGGAAAGATGCTGAAACGCACAATGAAGACAGCAAGCTCTTTCTTTAGACCACAAGTGGTGGAGTCACAAGAACCTGCAATAACAGAGAGCCCTGCTTCTCTAACAAGATCAAAGGAGAGAAGACTTTGAATCTTGGCAGCAGTTTAACCTGGCACTAACAGAGAGGCCCCTGCACCCATCTCTATAGACATCCATTTAAAATTCCTCACGGTCATTTCCCAGCCAAAATAGCACTTATTTTTTGTCAGTTATAATTATGCATACTACACTCTCTATATGTTGCCAGTGCTTTTTGGTATAGCCTTAGTATCAGAATGCACAGCTAAAAATATGTTATGAGTCTTTTGGATGAAACACTGTGTTATATAGCAATATGAGACAAAAGACTACAGAACTGGTATATACACAGTCATTCATACTGACTTACAGAGTTGTGCTTGTTACACAAAACTTCAGCTTCCATGATTCTATTAAGGATATTTTATACAGTAAAATTTGAACTACTAAATGTACATATGAAAAGTAATCTGGAATGTAATTTGGTGTAATGCAGTATACACTTACTTATTTACATAAAAAAATGTGAATCCGTACAAAGTATTGTAGATATACAATTGAAGGAGCACTCTTGTAATTTACTTGGAAGGATTTCACACGCACATATTGAAATCTGCAGACTTGAGTCAGTGTGACTTGTTTGTGGAAAAATACTGAGACAGTGCAGAAGGAGCCAAGATCTGGGAGTCTGCTTGAGCCGGTGCTGCATGACTTCTCAGAAAGAGGAGAAAAATATCAAGACCAAAACTAATACTGATCAGACTGAAACATGCCTGGACATCCTGTCTGACACTTTGGTACTGTGAAGAATATACAATACACTGGTATTTAATGGTACCCCAAAAGAACATGAAACAGATTGATGGGTATAGTGTTTTTCATAGCATGCCAGTTGCAGGTTTAGGTTACACATGTGTTCCATTGAAGATTGAATAAAGCCTAGATAGGGAACTAGATGGGGATACCTGCAGATCCCCATCTAGTCTCATATAGGACACAACTATTACATTTAATTATACTGTACTTCTATAGTGGTATGTTATGAGAGCGTGTATTTGTTTACAGTTCATCATCCAGAACTATACCATTTTAAACTGCACAAAATATCACTCTTCATAATTTTACACATCAAAACATAGCCATAGAATTACAGTCATTCTGAATACAATATTGGATTAAAAAAAAAACAAAAAAAACCCACTAAAGTTAACAAATAATAAATTCATTTCTGAACTAAAATTTTAGTTTCAGCACAGAGAATCTGCCATGGATGAGATGTATTGATTGCAATTTTAGTGAACTGTAATGTGCCCTCAGGCCCGATTACTGTGATGGGCGCTCAGGGCCCAACTGAATATTAAATTCCGTCCATGGGTGCGCAAAGGCTACTAGCATGAGACCGGCTGGAAAAAACATGAACAGTTACATGCATCCCAGTACTGCAGCTAGGAATTGGCTATGAGCCACCTCCCCCAAAAAGACAAGGCTGCCAGACCATGAATGACACCTTCCCCCCAATATATTGAAACATTAATGAAAATGAGCGGCTGGACACGGCCCTTCCCCCAGAGCATGACTGCGCCGGGGGACAGAGCCCAGCCTCTGCAGCCTGACCACGCACCCCGAAGGACTAAATACGAACCGCTCAGCACTCACGTAAGGAAAAACCCCCTACTCACATATTTTTAATTTTTTATGGGGAAACCTCAGGGAATCCGTGGCTGAGGGCAGCCCTTCCTCCAGGCTCTAAGTGGTCGACTCCCCATTTCAGCTTCCCAGCGCTTGACTGAGTAGCCAAAACAAAAGAAGCGACATGAGAGAATAACACACGGAGCCTTTATGTGCTTGCTGATGACGTGTTGGTTAGGGGCGGATTCTCCTCCCAGAAAAGCAACCGAGTTTACAATTCCATAGAAAATACATACATGGAAAAATATTACATATTACCTCATAATACAGAATTTAACCAAGTGAAAGAGAGTGAGTTATTGATTATTCAATGAGGCCCATAAATAGCCAGAAGACCCTCTGCAATAGGTGGATTTGATCCCCTTTACCCCACTGGGTTAAGTCACAGTCATATGTTTGAACTGCATTTTACAGTACCAGGTAATCCATCGCATCAACCACTTATTTTAGAGGCAACCTTGGGATAATCACAAGAGTTGAATAGTACAACCGAGGTGATTCCACTGTGCAATAAAGTTCTGCGGATTATACTGAATAGGCATAGGTTGATTAAAACCTATAAATCCCTGTTTGGGGTTATAATTAAACCAAAATAATACTTACTGGCAGATAATCATCTACTGTGCTTAGTAATGCCAGGTTTCACTCTGTACCACAAGCTAAATCAGTGAAACACTGGGCCCTGTGCAGAAATCTTTAGCTCATGTGTTATTTACAAGCTGTTGCTAAGGAAGTCCAGAAGAGTTTCATTATAAATGACGAGTTTTGTAAAAAGACCCTCAATCTCATTTTGTTCCAATATTAAACTTGGGCTGCTGTCAGTTCCATTGGCAATCTGCAATCCAATCTTCTAAGGCATGTTGTTTATGAATTTGATGAATTTGCACGCAGAGTGATAACTCCGAGGAATACATTACCTGTACCAGTCCCAATGGCGGGATACTGTGGTGAGGGTTAAAAACCAATAGCTCTTGATGCATATAAGTTAGTTAATTGCTTGCAGGCTTAAGACATGGACAGTTTTGTACACTGTATCTGTGCGCAATAAATGCATTTTAGATTTAATATAATTCCTTGAAATGTCATCCAGTGACACCAAGTAAATACATGACAGTATATTAACAATCAGGAGCGCATGATACAACATTTATTCAGTCTGTGTTTAGTCTGGAACAGCAGCGGAATGCAAAATAATGACAAATCAGCTGCATATGTGTCAGTATGCCAGACGTGCATAGTGGTGCCTC